>NW_001799044.1:123204-295280 GCF_000165425.1 Paramecium tetraurelia
GAGCTTCAAATCTTTGGAAAAGGGGAGTAATAGAAGAACTCATGTAATCATATAGATTCTAGAACGAATGATGATGAGGAGATGGGCGCCCACAATATTTTCGATCATAATGTTGAGTCACAGAATGGAAATAATGGAAGTATTTTTTCAATCTTTTTTCAAATACATATTTAATAAATCATCACAAAGATCAGAATGCGCAGTGAAATTTCAACAATTTACCAATATAAACATTAAAGGAATGGGTTACTTGGCTAGTTTTAATTAATTCATACGTCCCCAATGCTATAAATTCTTAAATCATTGGGCATTAGCGATTAAACATTTGTGTTAAATGAAATGGAACCTAGATTTACCAATAAGCGATGATTATAGGACTCACTTCCCTGATATGTTGATGATTAAAAATAATCTAATAATTATAATATCTGAGATTATCAAAAAATGAATTGGAAACCATGGAGGTCATTGATAAAATAAAATTTTAAGAATAACAGAAGACTATCAAGCTGTCCATAATAAATGGATTTAACTTTTAAGGGTTGAAACAAAAAATAAAATGAAAAATAGAACAAAATTAAATTTTATTTAAATTTATTTCTTTATTCCTTTATTTTCAATTTATCTTTTGAATATTAATTAAAATTCTTCGAAAATTTAGAAAATTTAATATTGTATTTAAATTCATTATTGACTTTCCGGAAAGACTTTACTAAATAATTTCTAATTTGCTTTTCCACTTTTACAAGATGCTAAAGTTATTTCTATATCTCGTGATATCGAGGATATCTACTATTTCTGCATAATACTGTTAATTCCCTTTTCTATTTTTTCTTACTCTTGTTTGAAATGGGTTTTATTTTCAAATATTGATAGTTCTGTCTCTTTCTTTCCTTATTAAATAATTCTAGACACTGATAAAATTTACTTCTTTATTTTATTAAATTTTATTTATATTCTTTTCCTTTTTTCTTCCTTGTTTTCAAAAAATCTCCATTTTTAAATACAATCAAATTTTAAAAACTTTTTAAATTTTTGGCATCTCATTAATATTTAATTACCCATTTCTATAAAGTATGCTTTTAGCAGAGTCTTAATCATTAGAATCATAAAATATAAATTGATGCAAATCAATATGATATACAAAGGATATACAATTTCTTAATTTTGTTAAGAAACATGAATTCCAATGCCAAGTACAACAGAAAAACCACACACTTATGTCATTATGTTATCCAATTGATTTAATACCTTAGATTCGTAGGGTTAGTATTTTATGGTCAGTTATTAATAGATAAATATGATGATATATATCAAACTTGCTTTAATGATAATTTTTGTCTCATAAAGTGCCAAAACTATAATAATTAACTCCTTTTCAACTAATTTTACTATTTCCCAAAAATATCCTGACTTTTTATATTCATTATATAGAAATCCCCAATTCATTCTAGTCTCATTGCTATCCAGATCATTTCTATTGTAAAATAAAATCATAAAGAATGCTAATGGAATGACAAAAGCAATAAGGATAAAAAAAGGGAAACAAAAGCACAAAATCCAATTAAAATGACTTTCTGTATCGTACCGATATGCAACATTTATAGATATCCATTCATACCCTGAAATTGCTCTATATGACATTAATTTTATAAATCCTTCAATTAAGCTGGGTTGCAAAATAATAAACATATTAATAAGTGTTGTAAAAAGTACAGTGGAATGATATTTACATCTCTTTAAGAGAATACAAAGTCCATAACCGCCCAAGAACAATAATACATATATGATTGGCATTAGTAATTGCCATAACATTCGTAAATAGTGGAGTTCGATAATTGAATTGAGATAAATTAAAAAGCAATCTAGGGAATAAGAGACAGTTTTTATAGGATTTCCAGTTGAATTGATTGCATAATTAAGTTCATCTGGAAATGATAACCTAAAAGTTGTTAAAGTCATAATAATTTATAGGTAATTGGTGAGAATCTTACCCAGTAATTCTTCATTTAAAGGTTGAGACACTAAGATTAATCCTGCCTTTTGCAATTTAACCGCTAATAATTTATTAATTACAATAGTAACTGTACTTTTTGTAGACATAAGTATCGTCAACAAAGTCCTAAAATATTTTCTTTATGAATACCAAATACTAATCCCTAATATTGAGAAGAGATTAATGTATTATTCTGTGCATCTTCCACATTAATAAGGCCCACTAATTGAGTACATTCCATCTCCCCTTATATCTGAAATATCACATTATTCACACAATGCTCCTATATGTCCAGTGATACAAGAATAATCACCTTCCTTCCAACCACCAAGACAACTTTCTGGTAGATTATAACAATATTCTACTTAATTTGTATCAAAATAAGCTCTCCAATAACCCTAGATATGTATATTAATATTACTGGATATAGATTTAGCTAGTTAGATGTGATTTCTTTAATAGATATCTCATCTAATAAATTACATTTTTCCTAATTGAGTTCCAATTAATAAAAATTATTTTAATAATCACAAACTTCACATGTTCCATAGGTTTTATTAATTATTTCTCCATATTAACATGGATATGTTTTAATATTAAGGTGGAGACTATAATTGTTATGGTAATTTAAAATTTCATATGGGAATTGTTAATTGAAAATAGGTATGAGAATCCTATCACATTTAATTTCTATTTATAAAATTAAATCATCTTGTTAAAAAGTATTAAATAAAAGAATTAAGTCATCTAAATTATAATCGTTAGTTTCTCTATTATAAGGAATTTCAATTTTGTTTGTAAAATCTTCAGAGAATTATTCTTATTGAACTTCAGATAACCCTAAATTATATTTTCTACTCTTTAAATTACATTTTGAATTTGACAAATTATTGTAAATTTCTCTAAATTCATTCAATAACACTATTCTAAATGTAAGATTTTTCGAGTGATAACTTCTATTGGTGATATCAAATTATTTATATTCGCTAATTTTTTGTCCATTGGGTAGATAAATTACATTTAAATATTTATTCTTATAAAGATACTTATTCTAAACTAATACCTCTTCAATTACAGTATTCGAATCATTCATTTTTACATTGGTAAAGAAAATAGATTCGTAATTATTAAGGGTAATTGAGATATGGGTAGGATTCGTTGATTGGTCATTTCCATACTTTGTGCCTTTATTATTATTAACAATCGAACCCATTTTAGAATAATTAGATTAACTTAAGTTTTATGTAAATATTCCTCCACCATATAAGGCTTGATTTTCAGAGACTTTACTAGATAATAAAGTAAACAGTTTATTTCTTCCTTCGAAATAAATTGCACCTCCAGCCATCTTTGCATAGTTATTCATTAATAAACTATTCTTTATTTGAATATTTTAATTTTTGATAAACACACAAGTACCATAAACAGCTGAATTGTTTTAACATTTAAAATCCATCAACTCAACATCATATTTCACATATTAAATAAGTTTCTCACTCTCTTATTCACTATATAACAGTCTTTTGTATATATTGACATCTGATATTGATAAAATATTGTCCGCAATTATGAAACAACTAAGTGATCCACAAAAATTGTTTTGAAATTCTAATAAAGCAATTTTATTTTCCATAGCCCGTTCCTCATTTTAATGTAAATACAATAAACTAAGTGAGCATGCTTAGCAAATTATATCAAAAATATATAATTCGATGAATTTAAACTAAACTAAGTTAGTAATATTGGTAAGTAAGAATATAGGCATGATCAACTATTTTTAATAATATAGATTCAATTCATTTAGTAAAGTTAAAGTGTTATTATAATAATGGTCTGGACTATGAAATGATTTTAAATTTACTGGAGCGTAATCATTATTAAATTTAGTTAAACAAACTTATTGTTGTTCAATAAATTTGGTAGAGTCGATTTGTACTGGATAATCAACTTTAATTGAATCTAAATTAGATGTTAGATTTGAGATAAGAACCTATCTGATTACACATTCATTTTCATAACCTTGATTTTCTAGTTTAATAAGGCCATTAATTGGCAGTATTCCTCCTTAAATTATTGAACTTGAAAAGAAGAATTTTAATAAATTTGTACCTATGATCAAGGATTCGTAATAAATTTGCTAAATTTTAATATTGTCCATTTATATATTCCCAGCAATCAAATATACTTTAGTTCTTTCCGATAACAAATAGTTTTTTAATAGTTTAACTGCATAATAATAATAATTTGCAGAATTTTAATAGTTCAAGAAACCTTAATAAGTGTCCTGAATACTAATACCCTAAAGTCTAAATTTCTAATTAGTTAGATTATAACTAGAAATTTATCGATATAAGATGGCCCCTTTTAAGCTATAACAATTGTTCAATGTCAAATTTCCTAATTACAATTTAATTGAATTTTAATTATCGTTTAGATAGAGCATTCCTGCAGAAATATAGGAATTAATTGCAGAAAAAACAGAGTTTACAATTTTTATAATTATTGAGGATTATGATTCAATAAAAATTGTGCCTCCTTATTAAATTGAATCATATTATTTTGAAGAAGCCATAAATATGTTTTCAAAATGCGATTGGTCAATCAATACTGAACCAGATGATTATACATTGATTTATAAACTTCCACTTAATTATCCAAAAGAATTATTTGAAGTTAAATTATTAATTAAAATTTTAGATGATTATAGTATGGCATTTCCAACTAAACACTTTTGTTAAAAACTTAATTTAACGTCTTCTAAGTAGATTTTGCTCTCAAGATCATAACCCCATTATAGATATGGCTTGATAAGATTGTAATCAAATTAACAACTATTATTAAAAACAACATCATCAAAATTTACACTTTATGAGTTAATAAATACCAATGTGTTTACGCTATTAATAATTGTATTGGTCTCAAAGACAACCTTATGCAAAACAACTTTACTTATTAGACAGTCAAAATATATGAGACTGGAAGAAATATAACTATCTTCCTATTAATAGGAAGTTAATATGTTTCTATGGAACACGATCTCTTCAATGTAAATACTCACATTTTGCTTGGAATGTATTTCAAAAATTGGGCTGTTTTCATATTTCCCAATGAATATTTATAAATTATTATGAATTTTTGAATTGTAAATACTAATATTTTCGTCTCTTTCAAGTATTGAAGTAGAAATAGATTCATAATAAATCAAGGGCTCATTTATTACAACTAAATATCTCATTATCATAGATTCTATTTGTGTTTAGATAGCATTATAAATAATTAAGAATATAGTATAGAAGTCCTATTTTACATAATTAATCCAACAATCTAAATGCTTATGGATTCCTTTTATACTATACTTTTCACTAAGCAGGACTTCGATATTTCTTATTAAAAGATCCTAAGAATTAATAATTCTTAATTCACTTATACCAAATCCTCTTAATAGGAATATTTAGGATAAGTTTATGACTTATGCTTCTAGATTAATCAGAGCAATTTCATATTTAATAGTGTCATTAAGAACTTCAGTAAAATAAATTATATTTTCAGTCATTTAAATGTTGTTGATTGTTATATAGGAGCGAACGTAGCCAAAATCCCTTATTTTTAGAAAATTAGACAATTAATCATATTGGTTATATTCAAATACAATGAAGTCTATTGATAATGAGAATGAGTTTGTATTTGTATTTTCTGGATTAAAAAAAATTTTACTTTAATTAAAAATGATATTATTTGAACAGTTGAACTGCTAAATTGTTGAATTACTATCTACTTTTATTACAATAGATGATTAAATTATCGAATAAGTAATTGATAATTATTACAGGACAATGTTTGAAAAATCTGATAGTTACAAAAATCCATTACAATTGTAAAGTTCTCCTTTAAAAGAGAAGTTGGTGATTTTTATTGAATATAAATTATAATTTGCAGTTTTAATAAATGTACAATTTGAGAATACACCTGTTAAATGTATGTTTAAAAAACTAAGATATTAAACTTTCATTATCCAAAGAGAATAAATCCGTATCTTGAATTTGGGAATTTAATACCTATAAAAAGTTAATCTCAATCTTAGAATTGACATTCTTATCACAATTAATTAGAAACAAAGGCGTAGTATAATTTTAATATTTCAAAATCAACTCACTAAATGTTAAATTTTTTAGGTATATTGAGGAAACTTTTGAGAATATGAATTATACAGCATTGGTATTAGATTATTAAAATTTTAAGTTGTAAAATTATACTGAGAACTTTTCTAATTAAGATGAAAAAGTTATGAGACTAAAAGAATCTTTTCTTCTAAAATAAAATTCAATATCACTTATCAAAACATTTGAAAAATCCTGAAATTATAATGATTTGTCAACAAAGAATTTAGTAGTTTAGGTACTTATTATCGATAGATTAACTTATCTAAAAATTATTAAATATTTTACATCAATGGAAAAATACTTCTGCTAAATATTTACGAGATCAAGAAATCTCCAAAAAACAAACATTCTTACTCAATATCACTTATAATTTTTATAACTAATGATGTGATTTATAAGTCATTCGCTAACTTGTAAAATGATTCTCTATTAAATTGAGCAAAAAATTAAAGATCATCAATAAACACATGTGTTTGATTAAATAAAGTTTTTTATGAATCATTTAAGTGAAAAGTTAGATTCTGATAAACAATTTCAGAACATATCAAATTTAGTTCAAGAGTAACTTAATTTTCCTATTTGGTATCAATATCAATTTATTAAAAAACTAATCCAAAAAATGAATTATAATATAAATTGGAATCTGAATTAAACCCCAAACATTAATTACTATAATCCCAATAATTAGAATTTTAAAATATTGGATTAATTAAGAAAATTTCTGCTTAATCTCTTTTTCTACATAAATTACAATTAGGAGGACATCGAATGCATTAGTTATTATATAAACTAATGATTCTTTAATTCACTTCCAAAGGACATCTAATACATATATTTTGACCATTTGATCTTACACATTCCAAACAAAGAGTTGGACATTAAGGTATGCATTATTTATTTTAAAGGTCAAATCCTTGAACACAATCAAGACAAACTATTTCAAAATCCTGTATTTCTGAACTTTAGCTAAATTCAGTAAAATCGTGACTCATATCATAGGATTAGATTGCAGCATAATAAAATGATCTTACTTATTATTTCCAATTATCTTGAGATATCTTATCTTATTGATAACAAGTCTTGCAATGAAGTTCAGAAGGACAAATTTGACAATTCCCAAATATTCTACTAGCATAATACCCTTGTTCGCATTAATAGCATTCGTATTTTTCTTTAAATTTATTATATAAGCAGTTAGTACAAAATGCAATTTCATTTTAACACTCGCTTGTTCTTTCATATAATATATTCTTCCCTACAATGCAATAAGTCATATACCAAGAAACTCTATATTGACAATCTTCTCCATAATAACTATCAATTTCACATGTATTAGAATAATAGTAATATAAATATTTTTCTTTGCATCTTGCGCATTTAATTTCTATAGAATCATAAGATGGCTGAAAATAGTAATCCAAAGTACTGAATGTTGGCTTCTGATCTTCTAATAACCTTAATTTGACAGCATATTGGCAATTTTCGATACTGTTAATCTCACAATTTTAAGCATCATTTGAAATAAAATATATGCTATCATCTTAACATTTCAAACATCTAAGAAAATATTGTTGAGTCTTCAAATCGTAATCTTCAATACATTTTTCACAATTTTAGCCACATATTCTGCATGTTTTATCAACATAATTAAAAGGACTATTGAATTATTAATAGTTAGTACCTCCTACACTTTTTACAAATTGCAACTTAACTAACTTCATCTTGAAAACATTCATCGCAAATAGAAGGGCACATTACACATTAATTATTTGATAAATAAAAGTCCTTGTGACATTAACTACAGACTGAGTTGTCATCACAAATTAGGCAATTATCAGGGCATCTTTTGCATTCGTTGTCAACCAAAATAAAAGTAGACTTACATTATAAGTACACTTAATATCCTAAATGAATAGCGCTGATATTGGCGCTATTACTTTATTCTTAATTGCTTAAAAAGTTTTGAACACCTATTTGAAGTTCTAGTTCATATATTTCATTTATAATAAAAGCATCATAATCTATGACATCTCTATCAATCTACTAATATGCAGAATCAGCTTTTAGTTAATTACGAATCATATCCGTTGTACATACTGGTTTTAGGTACCAAGTCATTGGTTTTATATAACAATCAAGACAGTAATATTGAGTCTACTTCTATTTTTGAATTTCTATAATTTAACCATAAAAAGGACTAAAGGAAGTAATTTATTTAATACCATTATTTACAAATTCTATCATTGTTATCCTTTATTAAAAAATATCCAAAATCACAATAATAAAAAGAATTAGTGTTTATTTATGAAATTGTAATTTCTGGGAATGACTAAAATTAATTAAAACAAATTTCACTATTAGTAATATCAAGCTCATTATTTTGACATTTGCACTCTTTAGTTTCGCTTAAAAATTATCGCTTTGAAAATACAGAACAACTAGTACATTAATTAGATTCAGGCCCATCACATAATTGGCAAGAATAATGACAATCTATCTCATTAGATTAATCGAATACATTTATAATCTTTTAGGTTAAAGTCTTCTTTAAATCCAGTCAAGAACTCTATATTAGCTAATTGTCCTTAGAAATATGGGGATGGGGTAAACTTATCTCCCCCAATGTAAAAATATATTAATGTGTTTGAAAACTAATTTCTTACTTAGCCAGAAAAATTATGAGTTATAGATTCGCTATGAAAATCAAACCATAGTTTAAACTATGTTCTTTCGCTATTAAGACTTCTACCTTATTCGAAAGTAAAATAGTGCCATTTTTAAATATCAGATAGTAGGGTATTAGTGGTAAGCATGTATTTGTCGGAGTTTAAAAATGAACCATCATATTCAAACTTCTATGGATATTGATAATGATAAGTCTAGATTAGAATAGAATTTAAATTCTAAGTATTTAAATTAATATTGTATCTTAGAAATAAAGTTTTATCTCCGTTATTTCCGTTTCCATTTTAATATTACTTATTAATTGTCATTCTTAATATCTACATTTAAGCAGATATAAAAATCTTACTAAAATCTATTTTAATCCATCCTCTAACAACATAATGTTAATCAATTAGCTATGCTTCTTTATGAATGTAATCAGTTCCATCAAATCTATGTATACCATCAATTAGTTTTATTTGCTTCATTTTTACAACCTATTCTGGAATTGTACAAGCATTAGATATTTAATCATATAAATTCTCTTCCTGGTGTTTATTATAAATAATCAACTTTGATAATAGTCCTTGGAATGGGGCATATGATTGTTTTGTAAAACTCTATGTTTAATATTTTAATTACATCCTTTCCGAATCCTCCTAATATATAATTAATTAGGCCACTTTTTAAGGAAATGCCATCAATTTAATCTATTTTTCCTGCACTTTTAAAGAGCAAGGTTTTTTTCAATGGATTGTACTCTATAAGAGTCAAATGCCAAATCCCATCTAATTATTGATTTTCAAGTTGCAAAGCTAATGATTAAAACTTTGTGTAAGAATTTTCAACATAGGAAACCTCCAAAACGTAATAAGGATTATAAGTCCAATAATATGTGCTAAATTCAAGTTTATAATATATGGTAATATTGTATTCTTTTTTGGTATTGCTGCTCATTTATTTTTAGAGAAACAATAATCTCCAATTTTCTGAGTCTAAAACCTTTTAATCAATAATATGGCTTTAATTCATTGCTTAATATTCAATGTATTTCGACCAAAATCCTGTGGAATACCAATAGTCGAGTTCATATTAAATATGAAAAGAAACATTTTAAAAAGGATCGCTTACATCTAAAAGGCTGCTTTCATAATTATCAAATTAGCATGAGTATTGAATAGTTTGCTCTAATCTTGAATAAATATATCATGATATATTTACATAAGTGAGTAAAATAGAAACAACTAAAAGAATTTAAATTTCATCATTTTTTAAATTAATACATAAGAAAGATAGTAATCCAAATGGTATTTAAAATGACATCTAAATTATTTCAAATTGTCAATTTCATTATTCAATTGAATGTTTATATGAATTTTTAAGTATTAACTTATAGGGATCATAATTAATGTACAACTTTAGATAAATATAATTTTTAATTAATTATTTTAATATTTAATTTGTTCGTTTACATCAAATTGGAAAATATAATTATTTTGGTTCTTATGAAAAACCATAAATTTATAAATTATCATTTTCTTAGTTTTTGTGAAAGTGAAATTTAAGTCCTTATTTAAATTTTCGAATAATAATTCACAAATGAGGTTTCAGATCATTATCAATAGGGAATCAAACTCTATCATATCCCTATATATGTCCTTAATTTTGGATGACTTATGATTTAAGTGTCTGTAAATTTTTTCCATATGTATCAATAATTTACATGTCTTTTAAAAGTCAATAAAAGCCTAAACAAATACTCATAATATAATAACTTCGGACCAACACCCTTACATCTCTTATTTTTCATATCATTTGTAGTTGAATTAAAATTTTCAGAATGAATCAGGATTATATTAAATAGTACTTCATTTATTATTAGGTATTGCTAAATTGAAAATTAGGAAGCCATGCATCACTAAACTGACCACTCTCGATTTATATGACTAACATTCTTAAATCAATTCCAAATAGAACACAATACCTACCATGTGTGGACAAATTTATTAGAGTTTCTTTATCAAATGTGTTCTACATTCGAGATAAAATCTGCAATTTTGTAAGAGGCTAATTAGGATAGTAAGTCTAAATTTAGTGATCTTGGTAATCCTTCATCTTTGGAATTTATAACCTAAGGACAACATATTTTTAATTGTTTTGAGTATTGAAGCTTCCTTAAATCATTATTATTGATAAGTCGGCTTGCCTAATTTAGATGACATAATGTATGTTGATTGCTGTTCATTATTTTTAATTTTTTCGAATTCTTTACTGCTTTCTTTTTACGACTTGCATTAAAATTTTACAGCTTTTTTTTGCAATACAGATTTATTTTACAATATATCATTATTCTTATATGTTGTAGGCAGTATTTGTCAGCCACTTTTTGTCAGGCATTTACTAGTTTTTCACAATTAAAGAAATTGATTTACGGATTGAATACTTCAGTTTTTTAGGAAAAAGAAATTGTGTTCATAAAATCATCTGGCAGTTGAATAAAGAATATAATCTAACTTTTATTTTATTGATGAAACCAGATATTATTCTAAATATTATATTGATTAATATAATTTATAAGATAGTTATGAACTATCATCTACAAATACTGAACTAAACCTTATAAAGATATTAATATGAATTTTAGATTTATTTTTGAAGAAATCTTTAGGTATCTAGTAAATAGATAAATAATCAAACTTAAGTTTAAACTGGAGAATTTATTCTATGATTAGTAAGAACCTTTTCTGCATAAATTAACTGTTTCATAACATTAATAATAAGGTAGTGTCATTAATAAAAGCGCATCAGAAACATTACGATTTAAATATTTCCTCTGTTTCGTTTGAGTGAGTAGATGTAAGATTAATTAATTTTAATTTTGAATTATTAATCTGATCTCTAAAATTATCCAAAATTCCTTTTATGAAATCTTAAATATATGAGTCAATAAAGTTAATTGTCTTATATAAATTTGATTGAAATCGGTGTGGATACATTTATTTAATTTGAATGTCCTTTTAGGTTATACCAAACCTGTTTTATATGGCTAAGTTGAGAAGAATAAGGACCTACTTCAATCAAATTTATTTAAGACAATAAAAACAATATAAAAAAGTGTCTTATCAAAGGCTTTCTATGGATTGCTTCTCTAAACACAAATATCTCTCCTCTTTTCAATGAATCATATTCACTTCATTAATAGATTTAACAATAATTCTCAATTTTCTCTCCATGCATTAATAAAGGTATGTTTTCATAGTTAATTAAAAAATAATGAACATGATAATAAATCTCATCGCAAAATCAATAAAAAATTCTAACATTTAGAAATATTTAAAAATAGGTATCAAAGTTAATAGTGATTGATATAATTCTTTTTATTATTTATTAATATTTGAGAAGATTATTTCATTTTTAATTATTTAAAACCATTTTTCAGAACTAAATAATTAAAGAATGTACTCTTTTTTTGTTATTCATTTATTTCTCCTTAAAAAATAGTATTATGATTGATTAAACTTTTCATTCAATCTTCTAGTTAGTTTTTATTAAATAGTAGTTCAAATACAGTAAAAACCAATAATAAAAGTGTGTTCATCAGATAATAACAACTTATAAAATGATTTTATACATAAATTAAAATATATGTTATAAGGATTAGAAAAACCTTTATCTGAATACGTATTAATTATTATATTAAGTTAGCAATTGATCTTGCACTTGATACATTAAAATGATTATGATACTTTGAAAGAATTGGGAATAAATAAAGGTAAAGTAAAAAAACTTTGATAGCCAACATCAATTTTTTGGAATAATTCAATGAAATTGAACTTGATTAAAAAATATCTCCTCTTATATGTGCATGCTATCTAGGGAGATTAGAAATAGTTAGACTTTTATTATCAAATTGCTAAGTTGATGTGGATTTAGCAAGTGTTGATTCTGGATAGACTCCTCTATCAGTGGCAGCTATGACAGGGAATTATGAAATTTTGAAGTTACTACTTGATACTGGAGCTGAAGTTAATAAGCCGAATACATTTAATTAGACAGCCTTTATTTCATGCTTTGCTAGATTAGAAGAAGTATTTATTTAAATTATTATTTTTTAAGGAGAAGAATATATTTGAAAATCGGAAAATTTGTTTCAAAATGGCAGAACTATTGCTTCATTATGGAGCAGATATTAATTGGATTGTTGATAAATCTCATGGCTTCCACTTATTAATGTAATTATGCTCTATAAAAATGGAATTAAATCCAAAAGAAGCAGAAATAAATTACCAAATTATTAAATTTCTGATTGAAAATGGAGTAAGCAATCTATATCTAATTTAGGCTTAAAAAAATCTTTAATCTTTGAAGGGTAAAAAGGCTGTAGATCTCCTAAAAAAGCACTCTAATAAAGAAAAGTTAATTGAATTAATTTAAAATTCATCATAAATTTATTTTTATGGAAGATAAAAAAATAGCAGTAGAGGTTTATAACAACATTAGAATCAATTAAAAAGTAGATCAATATAAAAGCCATGAATCTTTATCTTTCATTTAATTGAATTTTATATATAATTTCTTTATAATGATTATACTAACTTTTTTAAATATTTGTAGCATTAACTGCATCCTTTTTAGTTTTACTGCAGAATATCAATATGTTCTTATTGAAATTTTTAGTGAGGGATGGACATATATGAAAATTGAAGTAGCTGAAGAAGAAATTATCCAAAGTTCAGTTTAGAAGAATTATACATAATATTTACAAATGTATTATGAAGTAGAATAGGGTAAGGAATATAACTTGGACATTTATATGTATCCAGAGAATCTGTATAAAATAAATCAAGTAGAAAAAAGGGATTGCCCTGACAATTGCTCCGAAAAAGGATTATGCTAAAAGTTAGAATGTTAATGTTTTGAATTGATAGCAGGGTAAGATATGAGAAAAAATATTTCTAGAGATAGATGTTAATATGATATTGAGCCTATTTTTGATGAAAGTAAATATAATGTTGAAATGATACCTTATTAAAGTAAAATAATTGCAATTTATTTGCAATAGGATGACATTGTGGATGATTAACAGTATTATTATTTCTTAAAATTGAGGTAGATAAGAAATGTCAAGATTGCAATAAGTCCATCTATTAATGCAACAATTTATTTTTTGTTTCCATTTGAAATACCTTACAAATCATTAAAAAATAATAAACTAGTATTTGATGGGATTATTGGTTAAGAAGGTCAAGAGATAGATTTTTCTGATAAATTTGAATCTTATCATCTAAAATCTGCTAATTATTCGTTTGTCTTGATACTTTAAAATCCCTACTCTTTGAACATAAATTTTTCTCTTGGATATGACATGCTGGATAATGATAATTAATTTTAAGACTTTATACTAGTAATAATATTGAGCATAGTGTCATTTATAATTTTATTGGTTATTATATATATTGTTAAAAAGCGATGTGAAAATATGTAAGAGAAAAAAAATAAAGGTAATTAAAGTCTGAACTCATAAAAGGGATTATTGCATTTAATGGGAATCGTGGATCCAGCAAAAGATTAAGAATGCATCATTTGCTTAGACCTTTTAGATTAAAAACCATGTAGGATCACACCGTGTAAACACATTTTACATGAAGCATGTTTAAATTAATGGTTGTAAAAATAATAAAATTGTCCAATTTGCAGAGAGACATTCCTTGATGATGAAGGATATCCTAAATATGTTAAGACTAGAAATCAGACAACTACATTTTTAAATCATCATATATCCTAATATGGAATACAGTGATAATTTATTTAGAGAACTGAAACTATAAATTTAAACTTTATAAAATTCGATAGGTTATTTCTTAAGTTGATTAATTTTTCTCAAGAAATAGATTTATAGTTATTGAGCTAAAGATAGAAAATGTGATCAATATCACCTCTAAATTTAAATATTATTATAATACCACAACTTTTTCTGTCTCTTTTAACATTTTTGTGAACACCTTTATAAAAAAATTTGTAAATGAATTTGGATATGGCATTTCCTAAAATTTGTAAGAAATGTATGGTTTTTTCTTTATGATAAGGATTTTCAAAATTCTTTGCCTTATTTTCTCAAACTAAAAACAAAAGGAATTAAAAAAAATTTAAATCTTTTTTAATGCCTCCCAAAGTTGACCCAAATGAAGTTAGATTGATTAACATCAAAGTCTTCGGAGGAGAAGGTGGTCCAGCATCCACTCTTGCTCCAAAATTGGGGCCTCTCGGTCTTGTAAATTTAAGAGCTTATTAATAAGAACCCAAAATAAGTTGGTGATAAAATTATTGCTGAAAGTGGAAAATGGAAGGGTATCAGAGTTATGGTTAACTTGAGATGCTAAAATAGAAATGCTGATGTTACTGTCATTCCTACCTCAAGTGCATTACTCATTAAAGAAATTGGAGTAATTAAATAATTTATGATTTTAGGGTTATGAGAGAGATAGAAAGAAGACAAAGAATGTCAAACATAATGGAAACTTAACACTTGAATAAGTCATCAAAGTTGCTAGAGCTGTTGAAGAAAAGTCATTAGCGAAAACTTTTACAGGAACGGTCAAATAAGTTTTAGGAACTGCATAATCTTTGGGAGCCACAGTTGATGGATAACCAGTTAAAGCAATCATTGGGAAAATTAATTCTGGAGAACTTAAAGTTGAAAAATGAAAAATACAATCTATAATACATATAAGTACATTAACTTGTTATTTTCATGTAAAATTCAGAACGTACAATAAATCAAAGTGTAAAATTCTTAAGTAGCATAGCAACACTATATTTTAACCTTATTCAAATAAAATAATAATAAATAATGAATTCTTAATTCTCATCAAAATTTTTGAATTTATCTACAGAACTTGACCAATTGAGAGGGACAAATATTTCAGATTAAACCCTGATAATTTAATGACTTTAGAATTCTATAATTGTTTTAGCAAGAGATCTTTTGGTAAGTTACTATGTAATGTTTATTAAATTAGAATATAAATTGTTAAAATTCAAATCTAAAACATTTGGAAAATTGCTTAGAAAATTGATTATAAGTAATGAAATTTCTCAGTTTATTATTCTCTTTTGATGGAATCTTTTGTATAAAAATTTATATTTCCTCTTCGTTTTAACATCATTTATTATTTTCAGGCCAATTGAATAAATTTCATTATTTAACAATTTTCTCTACTTTAATGAGAATCTAAGTCCAGGAATGATCAAAATTCTTCAATTTATTTGACACAAATGAAAATAAGACCAAAACAATTATTCAAATAACACCTAAAAACCAAAAATTTTAGAGAACCTATTGAGATGTTAATTCCCAATACTTATGTGAGAAACAAAATTAACGTAATATAAATTAATCCTCTTATAAGTATAAGAAGGTAAGAATATTTTAAAGTTAAATTAAACCATTGAGCTTTTATTAATCTTCAATAGTTAACATATAGAATTAAAATATATAATTATCGTAGGAAGATTTTTGAAAATAGTCATTAATCTAGAATAGTTTTAAGGTCAGATATTTTTGAATTTAGCTACAATTAATGGCTAAGTGGAAGCGAGGGCAATTTTTTTTTCTACTTTTATAATTCTTCTAAAGAAAAAAGATTTCGAAATTATTAAATTTAAGATTAAATCATAATCCTCTCTTTAACTTAGTTTGTGATTTCCTTAATCTCTTGGAAACTTTCATCTCAAAACTTTCTATCTTGACCTTTTTTAATGATTATAAGAAGCATTATTTCGATTCAAAACTATCCAAATGCTTTAGGACATCAACAGCAGAATTTAAAATAGTCTCATTAATTGTATTCTCAAATGATAAAAATGGAATCTCTTTGTTCATTATGACTATTTCTTATTTAAATTATTATTTAGCCATAATATTCAAATGACTTGTTCTAAAATAATAGCATAAAAATGTACTTTTCATCAATCACTAATAAAACCACATTTTTTTTTATTTTGATTTGCTTGTCTCTCTTTTCTTTTTTATATATTCTACCTTCTTTTTTATAAATTCTATATATAGCCTTAATAGTTGATAAATTATGGCCTGTAATGTTAGCTATCTGGATTATAAGTTTAAAATACTTGGTTAGCAGAATATGCATTTTCCAAAAACAGTTTGATAACTTATTATCTTTCATCTGAACTAATAGACTTATATTTTTGCTTTTTTGATTGTTAAAGGCTCAAGCTTATCATATTATTTAAAATAAGTCAAATAATAAGATTAATTTAATGATTATGTATTTAATGAAATTTCTTTTAGTCAAATTAACACATTTTCCTAATTAATTTTGAAATTTATTGAAGTTATGATTAAACTATGGAATAGTTTATTCACTTAATTAATCTATCTTGTGAATGAGTAATTTAAAATTTAAAAAATTATAATTGAACATGGAAAAATTTTTTTATCTTTTAATTTATCGTGATGTCATAAGTGGCATGCTTCGGGAATTTTTCCCCTATCCCTTCCCTGGGGCCTGAGGGACAGTGGAAGAGATAGAGAGAGCATGATGACATAGAGAAAATGGACGATAAAACAAGGGGAAAGAGAGTGAGATTCAAAATTGAAGGAGCCCCCCCAGACCCGGTCGAGCCTAGCTGCTCGGAGGAAGATGTTGAATTGAATTGAATTGAACATGTATCCAAAGATGAAATAAGGATAATAAAGTTCATTATGATAAAAAACAAAATCATCATCTTAAATCTCATTTGGAAAGCAATCACTTTTTAAAGCACTACTATTATTATAATATTTTATAGAATAGATTGAATCTATTGATCTCAAGAAAAATGGCAATAAAGTATTATTAAATTTTAACTTTCTTAATTTTTATCTATTATAATTATCTTATGACCAAAATGTGATATCTAAAGCAACATAGTAATTAGAATCATCAAATCATAAAAAACCATAATTGCAAAATTAAGAACACTTAATCAAGCTAAAACCCAGAGACAAATTTAGATCCTCTAAATACACAGAAATAATTTTGTATAATACAATAAATATTGAAGAAAAGATCATATTACCATATAACAAATCAATCCAAAACAGTTACAAGTCAAATTTATGGTACATGTTTTAATTGGTTAATAACGGGATAATTATGGGAGTAATCTATTAATTATAATAAGGAATAAGGGTTGGATCAAATTGCTTTTGGGACAATGACACCAAAAAGTGTGTTTCAGAAGTCTTTTTAAACGATTCATTATTGTATTTGGAAACAGTTGATGCTCTCTGCCTTTATTGACTTTTTTTAAGATAAGCTGTATTTAAATATATATTTTAATAGATTAAATCAGAAATAGTTGGTCTTTATATATATATAGTTGTGGATATAACTAATTGAAATTAAGTACCTCTCATTTAATAAAATTTAGTCCTAACACAGATATGATTGAGTATTTTGAAATTGAAGAACAAAAATCCTATTAAAAATTAAAGAGAAAGTTTGTAAAATTGAATCTAGTATCCTATTTCATCTAAAATAATAATCAAACATACAAAATCCACCCTTTTGTAGATGTAAATTTAAATAATTATTTCTGATTATCAGAGTATCTATAATTTGATAATTTAATATAAATACAAAAATTTTAGAGAATTAAGTATGAAATTTTAATTATAATAACACAAAATGAAAAAAGATTATGTTATCTTAGAATGATAGAAATCAAAATAAACTTTTAATTTAGAAATTAATTTCCCCAATAAAAATTAGATTGATGAAGTTTTATACTAAAAGAAAAAGTATAAAATATTTAGTAAATAAAAACAGTTATTTGTTTTTAATGAGATTTTAAATAAATCTAACATGAAAAATAAAAAATTCTGATTGCTCATAATGATAAAATTCCATTTCATAATTTAATAAAAACTTGGAATAATTATAGACATAATAGAATATTAGATAATGAGCCTTCAAATTGAACAGAAATACCCCTTTTCGGTCAACAAATAATTAATTCTAAGATGAACATTATATTGTAGAATAATGAATATTATCTTAACCCAAGTAGTATAATGATGAAATGATTCATTTTACATAACTTTCCAACTCTTCTTTGGCAAAACCAATGTTCTCTTCGATTTTTTTATTTTTTAAGAGCAATAAATCAATCTGTTCTTTAATTTTTTATATCTTGTCTTCCTTTTTAGCTAGTCTCATCTCTAAATCCTCCTGGACTTTATTTTATTCTTCAACATATCGAGTAAACTCTTTTTGTTAAACTTCATACTTAATATAATATTTATAAAATACATCCATTTATGTAACTTTAATTTGTTTTCTCAAATAATCGATTTCGTCCTACAATATTTTTAGATCACCATCCTAAAAGCTAATGTCACCTTCTTTGATTTTTTCTCTCATAGAGTCAATTTTATTTTTAATTGATAGCATTTTCACTTCTTTATTTACATTATTAGAATAAACTTTCTCATATTAAACAGATACTGGTAAGTAATCATTCAAAGCCTTCTCATAATCTTCTTTCATTTTCTTAACACAATTTTCACAAAATCCACTTAAAAATGAGATATAGAATTACTTAAACTTGGCTGCATCTCCACATTAACACACAGTTTTGTAAAGTTCTCTGACTTTATCCATTCCACTTGGCAATTATTTAATCTTAAAGGATGCTTATGTTGAATCAGAGTCAAAGGTTTCTTACTCATTTGCTATATCTTAAACTTTAATATATGTTTCTTCCTTTTATGCTATTACTTTTCTATTTCTCACTATCTTCGTTGTTAATTTAGCATTCTCTGCTTATAATCTGGTAATCTCCTTTCTAACACTCTCTAAATCTGTCATAATAATTAAAAAAAAAAATATAAAAATTATAACATAAATTGTGATTAAAGAAAACTAATCATAATAAATCAGTGATAGGGACACTCTGTTTTAAAATTAGAAATGTTTTTTGGATTTTGATATTTATTTTTTTAACATGAATATAAACAATTGTAAATTTTAATGTTTTTCTCCTCCACCAACCTTTGAAGGCTTTCAAGGCTAATTAAATTGGATTTAAATCAAAATTAAACTAAACATATCTTCTATAGATAAATAGGATTGAAAAAATTCTTGTCAGCATTTTTAGAATATTTTTGATCTTAAGACAATTTTTGTAATTTAAACATACAACCTAAAGTAAGATTTGCATAATATTATTTTAAAAACTTTCTAAATTTAAGATAGTATTGAAAAATTTGATATCACCGTCTAAATAACAGGAATAGATTGAGTCTACTAACAAATGGAATTAGGGAACAACAATTAAAAGTTCTAAATTTAAGGGGAAATTTTGAAAATCAGGATTAGGATAAAAGATAAACTGTGATATTTGTTAAAATTGAAAATTTATTATATATTGGATATCAAGATTGGATTGATTATGCACAGATAAATGTTTGTTAAAGGTTTCTTGAATCATTTTGAGTTCAATGATATTCTTTTACTAGTTCAAATATACCCTTTTGAATTGTTACTAAATAATATCTTTAGTTTTAAAATGATGTTATGATGGTATTCGGAACATATTAGGCAGAAGTGGTTTTTAAGACTTTATCGTTTCAAAAATTGAAGATTTAATATTGAAAAAATGGCATAGAAATATTAGCCATCAATAATAATAAAAAAAAGGAGAAAGAATTAATTAAAATATAAAATTGATTTCATAACCCATAGTAAATAATTAATTAATTAATTTGCTCATTGATGAGCATCATCTCAACTTCTATAGGTTTGAGTTCTAATCTAAGTTTGTCAGTGACATCCTTGAAGATACTGACCAGTTATTATATATCAATGTTTTTTGGTAATTAAAGAACTATTTTATTGGTCATCTGCAGTCCTTTTGTCAATAGATCTTCTAGAGACGGTTTCATGCTATTAAGATCATATGGTTGATGTGAATAGTTCAAACCACCCCTAAATTTAATGGAGATAATACCAAGGTGGACACATTATGAGAATGAAATCTTAATTGGTATGAGTGTACTCAAGAAAATTCATTTAAATAACAGTTGCTATGGACTCATACACTTACAAATTATTTGTAATGTTATTGATCTTTCTAAGTTTATAAAATATTTAATTTTACATGGGATCAATATCTATACAAATAACTGATTTAAAACATTTCGCCAATTGAATAAGCCAGACCACCAGAACCACAAAACCCATCTATCACATCAGAACCTGGAGAACTGGTTTTTAATTTATTTGCAATATGGATGCTCATCTCCTTAATTCATTATACAAATCTCTACCTCTGGTATCACAGAATACCAAGATTCCTCATCTAATTATATGCCCTCATTGAATTTTTTAAAGAGAAAGAAGCGCTTGCGATAGAACTTTTAAATATATTTTGGTATGTCTATTGATATTCCTGGATGTAATTAGCAAGTGAAGTTCTTTTTTGTGATCTTCAGCTTCAAACTATCCAGAGCAAAGAACTCATTCTAAGGATATCCCAAAATGGATAATTTGCGATGCACTAGCTTCTAAGTCTCAATCATTTTATTATTATATATCATTTTATAATAATTGCACCCCCCCCCTACAATATTATTTTAACCAAAATTTTCCTACACATGTCATTTCTTACACAAATTTAGATCTTTAAAGTTTGGATTCCAACCAAGGAATCCATCTGGCTAATACATTATCGATGCACAACAACCATCTAAATAAATTATAACAAAAAAAATATCAATTTCTTACATTTTCTAAAGATCTGGAGTCTATAGTTCTTATGTAAAAGATAATTTCAAAACCATACTAATAGTATGTTTCTTCTGGTAAAGCTAAAAAGAGAATTTAATCTTATAATGTTTTAAAAATAATCTGATATTCAATGAACTTCAACCTAAACATCAAATTAAAATCATATTAAATTTTTGTAATGAGATAAAACTGTGTTCCAAATTTATATCAATTTATTTAAACTCTGTTTTTTAGAAAGATCATATAAATTACAACCATTAATCAATAGAATAGCAGATCATACTTGTTAATTCAACATAAAAAATTACAAGAAAAATGAATTATTAGAGTAGATTGCCTACCGTATCTATGAATATCTCGTATTTAATTATTTTAGAAATAGCAATAATAATTATCACTCTATAAAGTAAAATATAAAAGTTAATTCAAAATAGAATTAACATAGATTTACGGATAACTACGGATTGGGAAATAAAGATACTGAATTATATCATTCACCTTAATTGATTGGATATGAAATCTTTGTTAAAAAGAAAAAAAAGGCAAATAAATACATCCCTAAAATAAAACATTAATAACGACAAAGGTGAAATAAAATTAAAAGTATAATCAAATAATTTTTATCTCAAAAATAAAAATTTTGATTCATTTGGTTTTTTCAACAATTGAAATAACAAAACAAGCAAATCTTAAGAATCCTTCCACATAATAAACAGAAGGATCATTAATATAATTGCTTTCAAATAAGGTTTACTAAATTTCTTGATTTTATGAAATGGTAGAACTTAATCCAATTTGTTGTTATAGGTGATATACATCAAAACAAAGAATAATCAAGATTGAATAACAAAATACCTGTATATTATCTTTAAGCACTATTATGCAAACTATTATTGCCACTGCCATACAAGCTTCAATGCACTCTATTTCTAATACTTTACATCTTTCTTTTTAATAACGACAGTCTCATTTGTGATCTGGGTCTGCTTAAATATAATAGGGTAAGAGTCAGAATTAATGGTACTTCTTGTTAGTTGAATTTTTAAATTGTTTTAATTCAAAAAAAATGTCCAATATTTGTTATAATATATAAATTATTTCTGTTAATTGTAATTAATTGGTAAAATGGAAAATTAGATATTTCAGTACTTCTTTTTAATTTTAGGTAATTATTGATGTTCCTCTATAATTTTCATTAAAGCTGTTGGTCTTTCAGCACTTGGTTGAATAGATAAATCTTTTTTCTAAGTTTCATGTTGTGATCTTTTCAGATAACTACTAGAGTTTCTCTCATTAGAGGAATTTTTTCTTAAAATATACTCCTCCCCTTATTTTTAAATTCCACTAATTATTGGTAACTTTTAAGAATAATGCTATTTATTTAGAGATTGGATAACATCTTTCGCATAATAGTTAGAATTGATTTATATTTGATGGTCTAGTCTATCCTTAGAAGCGCATTTACTAGAGATTCTATTTAATAATTTACGATTGTTAATTGGATTCATATCTCTCGTGTTTTTCATGAGTAGAATTGGATACTCGCAATCTTCGGTCAATTGGTTGGATATTTTCTTAGATTGCCTATTTTTAAATGGATTTATTTAAATTGTGATTGACATTTGAAGTTTTTTCATCTTCCTTTTAGTCCAATTGAGTAATTTGTTTCATCAATTGATGTAAAGCTTCATTAGGTTGATTTACAGAGATGGAATCATTAGTATCCTAAGATCTTATTCTATTAGATTGGTCTTTCCTCTTGATATGATTGGAATTGTGTTAATTCAAATAATTGCTCCCAGGTAATTAACAATTTAAATTTATGAGTTCTGATTTATTTGTTTATAAGCCTTTTCTAGTAATAGGCCATTTGATGGTCTTTAACAAATCATCCTCGATTTCATCATTAATCAAAGGAATCCCATATAGTTTGGCTTTCTTCTAAATGAAAGAGAATTGTAGTAATTTATCTAGATAATCACTTTATGAGTACCAGAATCAGGACGATTTGAAGGTTGAACTTGCATCATGCTTTTGATCAATTAAACTAATTCTTAGGAGTAGATAACAGGGATTGGTTAATATTGTCCTCTTAGAACAGATTTATATAGACTATCCATATCTTTGGCTCTAAAGGGTCTAATTTAGAATGTGGGAATAAGAATACGGTTTCAAGGCACACATTTCATATATGACACACCCCAAGGACCAGAGATCTGCCTTATGATCGTAAGGTTTGTCTTACCAAACCTCTGGACTGGCATAATAGGGAGTACCAGTTTATGTATAGACAAGTCCATTCTTAGCCAATTTGGAAACATTAAAATCTCCTAGTTTTACATGATCATTGTCGTATAAGAAGATATTTGCACACTTCAAATCTCTATGCAATATTTTTTTATGATGCAATGCTCGCAAACCTTATAACACCTATATTGCCGCTTACCATATCTATTACTCTGGAATCATCTATTGTTTTTTCACATATCTTTAAATCTTTTGTAACAGATCTCCTCCCTCAGCATACTCCATTATTATACTTTATTACAACAACTGCCATACCATAAATTATTATCTTCAATAAAGCATTCTTTATATGAAACTACATTCTCATGATGAATAGATGCTATAAACCGAACTTCATTCAATGCGTTCTGTTTCTCTCTATCTCCAATATCAATCAATTTCACCTATTCCTGTAAATCACTCCAATTACTTTCTTCAAAGCATATAATTTCCCATCAGACTTTCTCTACACTTTATACACTTATGAATAAGCTCCAGAGCCTAAAATATCAAGAATCCACATTACCTAATTTGTTTAGGATCTCGAAATTTTATAGTTTACTTTCCATTAATTATATTAAATTATCAATTAATTCTTATAATCAAAAAACCAATTGACTTTTTTTATTTCACCTCTCATCTGTTCATAACCCTATTCACTAAAAAGATCGTATTTAACAAATTATATTAAATTTGTTATTAAAATTTAATGAATCAGAAAATTGTGATGAGAAATGAAGACCAGGAAGTTGAAGTCTCTGGAACAGAATAAGTAATTTGTTTAATTTATATCTAGCCAGTTGAAATATAATAGGAGACCATCAAATTAAATGAAGCACATATTGACTTAATTGTCAAAGAATTCGATGTTGATAGATTTTAAGCCACAAGATGGCTCAAAAAGAATGATGGAGATTTGCAAAAGACTATCAAGTGGATAATTAGCAATTGAATTATACCTTTACATAATGAAAATTTATGCAAAATTTATATCTAAAGTTCAATACAATCTTAGTTCAAAGTATCGATTCTAATTGATTAATATTGATATCAACATCTATTTAATTACTATCTAATTATTAAATGCCCCATTACAGCAAAAATAATAGCGTAGTTAGAAAAATCAATATGTTTACAGATCACTTCTTATTTATGAAATGTAAAACGTAAATACTAGTTGTTCAAACATTTGAGATTACTTCATGATGTGTAAGTATATCAAAGAAATGCTTATCATATAATTATGACTAATAAACTTATCTTGATTATAAAAATTAATAAAGAAGACTGTTACTAAAATGTGAATGATAATATATTATCATTAATGTTTGATCATATAAAGAATTTTTTTCTGAGACCATTCGAGGAGAATTCTTTCATAATAATTTACTTGTTTGAGAAATTCTATGCAAATGTAAAATCTAGTCCTCTATTTTACCCTTCAGATGTTTCCACTCTTGGCTTAAGTTTTTTTTCATTTCGAGGATTTTATTAAGAGAATAATTATTGCTTTGCATCTTTAATGATTTATAGCACCCTTTGAGGTCTGACTCTAATAGCTTCACTTTCTACTCTATGCAATTCAATCATGGATGTCTTTCGAGTCATTTATTTTTGTGGTTTATTGATCGGAGATAACTCAGGACTGTAGGTTATTTGTGAACTCCCTGTTGGTGTGATAATATTCTTGATTTATTATTAGGAGGGCATTTTCTAGGATTTTCGCATTTATTAAATAATTAATGATAAAATATTCTTCTCATTCTCTGCTTTGCTTCTATATTACAGTATCATCAATTCAGAAAATATCCAAGATCTTGGAAGAAATTTCATTAAGCAGAACATAATAAAATTCAAATATTCAACAATAAGCTGTTGAATCAATTTAAAAGCAATCAACTAAAACTCAATTTTTAAAGAATGAAGGATCAATTGAAATCTATAATCCAGTCTAGTATCATGATTTGTTTTAACAACCCAATTATAGCTGTTTATCAAATGAAAACCAATCAGAAGCGAATATTTAAAGTAATTATCGATGAAACTAATTAATCATAATAAACTGATAAATAAGATATTCATCTAAATAAGTTGAAGCAATCCAAAATTTTAATAATCTAGCATTAAATGAAGACTAGAAGGTAGAATATGATTTAGATTCGTAGTCAATTCAACCAGAAAATTCATCAGCAGAATAGAATCAAAATTAAGTTCAATCACTTGCGGAGCCATAATCAATATGGCAGGTAGTAGAATATCACAAAATTTTAATTTATTCATAATTAGTTAAAAGTATTGATTCAGAATATTAAAAATGATATGTTCTAAATTTTGAATAAAACAAGTTGCAAGATACGGGAGATAATTACAATAAAAATCAAAAAGAATAAGTTTATGAGGAAGAATAGAATGAATAAAAATGATCAATAAATTAATACCATAACGAAAAAGATCGATCATCAAACTCTTTTTTATCGCAACTTTGTTAATATCTAATGTAGTTCAAAGGATAATTGGAATAATTTGCAATGTGCATTTGTTAAAAAGGCAAAATATTTCATTCATTCCATATTTAATTAGACTTAATATTTTAGGTTCGATTATAATATTAATGAAATATCAATATAAAATTAACTTTAAATGGCTGTGAATCCCTCTATCCTGTGAGAATAGTTGCATACTTCATAAGTCTGGCAATAATTTAGTTATTGCAAATTATTTGTTTATTTACATTATATATAATATTATATATACATTACTTAGACATATAATTGAATTAATTAAAAAACATAGATCGCTATAATTCGAGAAATTTGCGATATATATTAGCATAGTTTAAGGTCACAGTCCAATGATCTGGCTTTCCTCGAATAAAAAATACACTATATGCTTCAACAACTTCTTGTTGATTAAGGTTTCTATCTGGATTCAAATAATAAAAATATTCTATATTAAATTATAATTATAATGTAATCAATAATAGACAGCAATGAGAGGAATGAGCCTCAATCAAGTCTATTTTTCTCTTTACGTCATGATCAAGAGTAGAGTAACAGCTTTCGCAGTTTAGAAGATGATCCAAAGGAAAAAAGGGATGCAACTTCAATTAATGTAGAAATGCAGATCGTCAATAATTACGAATCATAAGATTCTCCCATCTCCACCCAACAAACCTTAGAGGCATAATAATCACTCATCTAGTTAAGGCTATTAGGGAGAGAAGTTAAAGAAGTGAAACCCTCTTTTAAAAAAGAAATTGTTCCTATCAATATAACATTTTTGTATTTGGAGTATATAACAAATAATCCTGGGATGAAGATCTGGTTATTGTCAAATATTATGTTGGATATATGCTTAAGGTTACTAATATTAGTGTTTTTTTGTATAGGAACAGTGGATGAAAACAAGATAATAGATCCTTATTAAGATAGCAAAGTTACAGCCTATTTTGTAATTTTCATCTAGATTCCTCGGATTTTACATTTACTTACAACATCTAAGTTGATTTTCATGGACAAATACAACCTTCAAAATAGATCGTATCTTCCCATGAGCTACGTGTTTAGAGCCAATTTCATTTAAGAGATTTGTCCTGAATAAGAAGATCTTAAACCAATCAATTATAAGGATAATATTCTCTCTTTCAGAACAATAATGTTTATCATATTTCCAATCGAACTTTAATGGATACCAATGTACCCTTTTAGAAATCGAAATAATTCAGAAAATACCATCATCATTAGTAGTTACATCCTTAAAAGCATAGAAGTCATGGTTTTTGAACCAATCCTACTTATTTTAATTTCTTTTTAAGCTGAAACGCTTTAACTCTATACTAGATTGCTCTTTGGACTGATACTCCTTGATATTATCAAATTTGTAATACTGAATCTGTGTTTAATTATCTTCAGCAATGTAGGAAAAAATTCTAAAGTTAAAATATGATAATTTATTCTACTTTCTTTATTTATATTACATAATTTATAATAATAGACTATTATACCAATTGTACAGAATAAAATATTCAATTTCATTAAAAACAGATCGACTTATGATATCAAATATTTATTATTTTATAATATTATACTCATTCATATATCAATTCCATTATGTTCTAATTAGAGTTTGTGAATCAAGAGTAAATTTAACTAAAGTATAATTGAAATCATATATAATCTACTTTATTCATTATATAATACCTCACTCATTAGCATCCATAATTTAAGAAAGAGTTGGATTTTATCTATTATTATTAAATTCAATATTTGCTATGGATGGAAAGACACGAAATATTTCTTAAATTTTATCAAAATTATTTAGAAGACAATTAATAATTTAATGAGATTAATTTAGCAATCCATTATATAAATTTAAATTAATTTATAGATAATTTTATTAATCATGAATGACCAAAAGTACGTTTTTATTTTTAAATGAAGTTAATTCATCCAAAATTGTTCAAGAAACTCAAAAATACTTTTTAGTCTGTTTAAATTAAGTAATAATAGTATTTCTTATAAAATAAGTTTTTATTTCTTAAAATTTAAAGTATTATTATTCAACTATTTATTGATAATTAATTTTATTTTATAATGCAAAACCATGGAATGGAGTTCCTGTTTATTAAAGGCAACACTAAATGTGCAGATTCCACTTAATTACAATCTGTTAGACAATATCATCCTAAATTAAACTCACTCCGTATGAAAGGATTTTTATAATTCTTTGATCTTATGAATAAACAATAATAAGATCAACAATTAATGAAAACATGTTCTCAATGCACTCCACAACTATTACCAACTGTCGTTTCTTATCCTCCGAGAATTGAAATACATAATAGAAAATCCAGTGAAACTAAATTAATAATTAAGAGAAATCTATTTGAAACCCTTCCAGATTCAAATTCATTAGATAAATGTAAAAAGGAATTAAGAGTAATCCCCTTGAAGTAATTTTAAGTCAAAAAAGCAACAACAAACAAAAATGAATTAAATAAAGAAAATTAAGAAATTAATGATTTACCAGTCATGATAGCATTCACAAACAATATCAATGTTGTACCTCCAGAAAGAACCTTTTATAAAGCATTTATTACTAAAGGAAACAATGGGACTTTAATTAGGTAATGTTTAAAATTGAGATCTTGGTGGATATTGATAGATCAACCTTGTGAAGATTTAAATTTGTATTGGACACAATTAAGAAAATAATAAGAATATGATTCAGTTAAACGATATTAATTGGAAAATGTTTAATTTACAAAATAATAAAAAAAGTCTATTAAAGATAAAATAAAATTTAATATTGAAGAATCAGAATTTTAGTTGTTTAATTAAAGTACCATTCTCAGAGTGCATAACCATTTATAATGCAATTTCTAAGTTTGTAATAAAAAGGCATTGTTTTATAATATGAAAAATTATTATCTTTCTCTTAATGAAGATCCATTTTAATATATTCCATTAACTTATCATGTTAAAACAGGTGTAAACGATCCAGCCTTTATAGAGTTTGAAAACTTTGCAAAATCAAATAATAGTAATCTGTGGATAATCAAGCCAGGAGAATCATCAAATCGAGGAAATGGCATTTAAGTAGCCAATTCTATAGCTAAAGTTAAATAAATAATCTCTCAATAAAACCTTCATTTAAGCAATTCTAAAAAGACATTCATTATCTAAAAATATCTAGAAAAACCATTGTTATATAATAAGAGAAAATTTGATATTCGATGTTATATGCTTATGACAAGTGTAAATAATACATTTAAAGCTTATTGGTACAAAGAAGGATACATAAGGACAAGTTGTAAGGAATTTAACTTGGACGATGTTGATGATAAGTTTACTCATCTCACGAATGATGCAGTATAAAAGAAAAACCAAAATTATGGGAAATTTGAAACAGGAAACAAAGTAATTATATTACCTATTTGATTAGATTTCTTATAATGAATTTCAAAAGTATTTAAATGATCAACATAATTATAACTTCTAAATAATACTTGATCAATTAAAAAAACTCAGCATAGATATCGTGAAGGCCACTTATTAACACTTAAATCCAAATAAACTTTTCTATTCTTTTGAATTGTTTGGATTAGACTTTATGATTGATTCAGATATGAAACCGTGGTTGATTGAAGTCAACACAAATCCTTGTTTAGAAACCTGTTGTCCATTGCTGGCTCGTTTGATAACTCATTTAATAGAGAATACAGTAAGGATTGCTATTGATCCTATGTATCCCCCCCCACTTAGTAAGAAGAAGCATCTATAAGAATCAAAGAATTTAATGGAGCTGGTATTCTCGAGTACATTGATAAATGAAAAAACTTCTTAACCTATAATTAAAGAGGATGATGAAGAACACTCGGATGTTGATGAAGACGATTGATGATTATATTAAAACTTAATAACATTTTAATATTAACTCTATTTTACTATTGTAAGATTATATATTATTTAAAACAGGAAAAAGATGATTAAAGGTATAATTATTTTTTGATTAGTAAGAATATGTAGTTTTGGTTATATGGTGTTTCTATATTGCAATTGCCATTGTTTATTCAATAAGTAATAACCATTGATTATTATATTCAGTTTATTTGAGTACAACCAGATTTAATGGGACTATTGAATTTCCATTGCTTAGTTGGACAATCGATTTTCTAGATCCAGAATGGAGAGTACTTTATCGCTATGTATAGGCACTGTTAATTTACTTGTTGAGTTATTTCTGTAAATATCGTTAATATTGAAAGTCTTAAGACATTTGTTTCAGAAATAAAGAATGCCATTTTATATTTTTTCAGGAATAATATTTGGAGGATACTTAAGTAGATTTGGATTTGCTATTAATCTCATCTTAATGTTTGCTAATTTCATATTTGTAAAGTTATGCAAGTAATCGGCTTAATTTCTAAAAATACATTGGATTTTGCATTTGATCATCATTTACCTAATTAATATATTGAATGGTTTGAATAACATATGGGGTGACAGTGGAAAAGAATTCAATCAAGCTGCTCCAATCCCTTGGTAGCACATCTATGTTTGGAATCTGCTTCGGATGACAAGTTACAATGTGGAAGTATAGGAAATTAAGCTAATAGAATATCTGGCTTATCTTCTTTATCCACCTCTCTACTACTCAGGACCACTGATCTAATTCACTGATTGGTAAACCCAGATTAGGATGAATTTATCAGTTTACAAAAAACATAAGTATATAATGAGTGGTATTATCTTGTTGGCACTTCAAATTCTAACATAATGTTATGCAGTAGCTAATCACAAAGAGAATGAATGGTTATGGAAAAAATAGATAACAACACTTTCTGGCATTTCATTCTTTGTAACATCAGCAATTCAAATCTATTTGAAATTTATATTTTTGTGGGCTTTATAAGAATGTTGGGCAAGTTATGATGATGTAGATATTCAAACTAACAATCCAAAAAATATGTTTTTGGTCAATTCAGCTTAATCATTTGAGAAATACTTTTGTGCTACTTACTAAAATTTTATAATTAAATATGTCAAAGATGTTTTCTCTTAGAATGTTTATTTGAATTTGCTACTTATTTATAGTATAACCATAATACTTGTGAATTCTGATACTAAAACTATTTGGTTTTATGTGACTTTATTCTTGCTTCACTTATTTGAAGATAAAATATAAATTTAAAATAAATTATTTGCCATCACAATACGATCTATCTCATAATGTGTAATCTTATTAGAAATAATCGCTATGTACACATCAGATATCGATATAATATGGATCTATGTTAAACAAAAAAATTTATGTATCAATTTAATGAATATAAAAAGACTGGATTCCATTATTCTTTGGAACATGCTTATTAACATAGATATATCTTTCAATAACAAAATAAATTTCATGATAATTATTCAAACTGTTTATATTTTATTATTTAAACACTATTAAACAACAATTTCAAAAACTCCCAACTTTCTCTTTTAGATTCTAACAAATATTACATTTTTAATTTTATTATTTGGATATAACTTTCTTTCAAATTATTCATTATTTAGAATGAAATCATTTCGCCATTAAGATTGGCAAAACAAAAGTCGTTATTCTAAGTAATATCAAGACTTTATATGGGATAGATTCATTTTTATAAATAGTGTAATTCATTTCCATTAATTACTTATATGGATGTATTCATTTTCATATATATTAGGTTTTAATATATGGAATTCAAAATGCATATACTTAATTATCATAAGATTTTTGCCATTTCATCAGTAAAATTAATAAACATGGCTCTATTTCTGTATCTTCTCAGTTAATATACATTGGTATTTTAAAAGAAATTTTACTTACCTTCAATGTATTTTAGAAGAGTTTTGGCAGATTTTAGATTTAGTTTGATTTGGTCTTGATTTTATAAATTGATTAGCATTGATAATATTTAATTTCTCTAACTTTACAAGATATTCTATTCTAATTTATGATAACGTTTTTGTTAATGAATTCTGAAACTGATCATTATGGAATAGATCAATCAGAAGCAGGAAAAACCAAATCAGAATGTATAAAAATTTATCTTACTTATAAATAAAAATATGATAATAATATTAGATTTTTAGAGGGAGGGGAATTATTTGAAAAGATTACGGACATGAAATTTTTACAGAGTTAATGGCTGCTGGTATATTGAAGCAAATATTAGGGGAGTAGTTCATTGTCATGAGAAAAAAATTGCTCATAGAGATTCAAAACCAGAAAATATCGTTTTTGAAAATAAGAAACCAAATTCAAATTTAAAAATCATTGATTTTGGAACCTCTAAAAAGTCGAAAACAATCAAAATTTAACGAAAAGATTAGGAACTGTATTATTAAATTAAATAACTTTACTTTAGCCATATTATATGTCTCCAGAGGTTTTGAAAAGAAATTATAATGAAAAATGTGATGTATGGAGCTGTGGTGTCATACTATATATTATGCTATGTGGTTATCCACCATTTGGAGGACATGATTAAGAGGTTTTATAAAATATAGAGATTGGAAAGTATGAATTTGATCGTAATTGTTGTTAAATTATAAGTTTATCTGAGGATTGGTGCAAAATTTCAGAGGAAGCAAAAATTGATTAAAAAAATGCTTACTAAAGATTACACATATAGAATCTCAGCATAAGATGCATTTAATGATCAATGGATTAAAACTAATGCTCCTAATGCACCTATAGACTTCAAGGCAATTAATCGTTTGTCATCTTTTTTCGTACAGATTTCATCAATTTTCTAAGGGGAATAATTAGGTGAGAGCTGCTTTGATGCAGTTCATCTCAGCTAATCTAATGACGAATGTAAAGATGGAAATTGATAAATTAGTAAGGAGGAATACTATAAGGTAAAACAAACGTTATTATTCTAGTCTAATTGAAATAATATGATGAGATCAAAGCAAAATAAATGGTTGATGATATATTTGACAAGGTAGACATGAATAATCTGGATTTGTTGATTTCACTGAATTCATCACAATCTGCTGCTAATGAAGAAAAATTATTAAGCAAGCAAGGATTATAATAAGCATTCAATGTATTTGACACAGTAGATTTTTATTTAATTAACTATAGAATGGCGATGGTTAAATAAGTAAAGAAGAATTTTAAGGAAATCCTGGAAATTTGTGATTCTTATAAATATGAATAGATTTCTTTAGAAAAGTTTATTGGATTCTTACTCCAAAAAATATCAATGAAATATAATGAATTTAAAAATATTAAGAATTATATTTCAAAATAAGTAATTATTTCATGTGAGGGAAACTAGAATATCCGCTCTGGCAAAGAAGTATCCATATTATAAGCTTTCAGATTTTTCTTATTAAAAAGATGCATAAAACAATTTAATCAATATTAAATTTTGAGCATTTATAAATAAACAAACATTCCATTTGCATCGTTATTAATTTATACTGTCTTCTTTCTTAAAATACGGGTTTCATTTTAATCAATCACGAGTTATTTTTTAAGACTACAGACTCTGTATTGTTATCATTTACAGATGAAATGACGTTATAGAATTGTCAACCTTAAAATCGTTTGATATTTAACAAAAAATAAAATGAGTGATTCAAAATTAACTAGCTGAGATACTATGTTGATAATTTTCTTTTTGAACTTTTCGATAAGACCTTTGGTATTAATGTTAATTACTCTTCCTTTAATTTGCCATCCATTGATAATGATGAAGGATCTAAGTAATCCTAATTGTAATATTCATATTGATTATCAATGACTTATTCATTAGGGCAGTATGGATCATCTAAAATTTGAATACTTCATTAACTACCTAAAAAATTGTTCTGCTATAAATTATGTATCACTCCTCTCAGCATAGTCTATAAAATATAATAATAAATACATCTTATGCCTAATTTCCATCAGTTGCCATTTTTTTCTAATTAAAATTAAAATTAGAATTAGATACATATCCAATAATTTTTTTATACAATTAGTAGATATTAATATATTATGTAATTTTATGATAGTCTTGGCTTATTCCTTAGTGACAAATCTATTTTATAATATGAGAAAGGAGTTTCATTTTAGTTGGCTAGTTTGATGATAATTTCATCAAATTTCTCTATAAAAGGGCGAAGTGGAGTTTGATTATTTTTATGAATTAAATTTTGATTTTTATTATTATTCCTTTTAAGATGACTTGAATAAATTTTTCGTTAATAGAATATTATATCATTCTATTAATTTTTCAAAAAATATTCTATTTTCATTATTTACTCTTCCAATTCAACAATTATGAATATAAGATATACATTCTCGCATAATTTACAATATCTGTAGTCATAAATCCAATAAAATTGTATTATACTTTATTAAATTTTCTTTTATCCTTTAGTCTAAGGAGTAGTAGCCTCCTGAGTTCATTTAGTAAACTTTTTGACGCTACTTAATTTATTTAAAGTTCTAAATATCAACTTTAAGAAAAAATAAAACAAACCTCAAATAAGTATTTAGATTGCCAATTATAACAAATAAGTATCAAGTGAGATAATTATTTGCATTACTGTTGTATTGCAAAATTGCAAAAAACCTTTCATAAATTATTTTTATATATAATTGATTAAATTGGGGATATATACTCTATATAGGGTTCCCTTCTTCAATTATTCTTACTTTATTAACAAAAGTATGCCTTAATTAAAGTTGAAACAAAATCACGTTTTATTTGACTTAGGCATCGTTGCTAGAAAAGAGAAGGAAAAAATAACAGATAACTTTTGTTTTTAAATTAATTTAATATAAATGGGTGAGGTTTGTTTACAAAAAGAATTCAGTAAACTTTCTTGAAATATTTGATGTATAACAAGATCTATTACATTCCTGATTTATCAATACTGATGAATTTTAATTATAAAATACAACATCTTCTAGGATAAACCTTCAATTTTTGTAATAATGATTTGGAAATAGTATATTAAGTTGATATATTGCGCTTATATTTAGATGGTATTTCTGATTAACATATATATTAAGATCTTTGATTATAGAACGAAAAATGAGAAAAACTAAATAAATATGGTTAATACATTACTTAGCTTTAATTTGTAAGATAACTAAATATAATTTAAAAATTTACAAAGATAAGATGAATACATCAGTTCAAACGATATTATAAATTATTTCAAAGGAACAAATGTATTAGGAATAATAATGAATTTTAATAAATCAAGAATTATTTTGACACAATCTATAGTATAATAATCAAATGGAAATTATATTTCACTTTATATAAGGAATTAAAAAAATTATTTTAGTGTTTTGTTAATATATTTTGTTTCTAGAATATTTTAGTTTTTCTTTTGGAGAATTTTTCATTTTGTAAAACAATAATATTTATGAATACAATTATTATTATACTCTCTTTACTATAATTTATGTAAGCATAATAAATTTCACATGGGATGCATTATTTGTCGGATAAATTTTTTGGCAAACTTGATACAAATGTCTATTACTATTATTAAGTCAAAAATGAAAATCCAAATTATTGCGTATCCTTCAATTATTAGTGCTTATTTTTGAATAATTTATTATTCAATAATTATGTTGATCATACATACGATAAATTAAAACCTACAATTATAAAAAATGTATTGAATAATTATTATTTTAAAGGTTTACGAATTTGTGGAATTTTTATAGCAGAACAAAAAAGCATATTTTCGAGATTCTTCGAGAAGAGAACTTGAAAAAAGTTTTGAAAAATATTATTAAATTTGAATAATGAATTAGTTTTAAAACAAATCAAAAAATATGAATGAATATCACTAATTAGCAGCATTCTATTATAAATAATTATTTAATAGATCTTAATTATCGTCAACTAATGCCAAATTTTCAACATTGAAAAATTTTCTACCATGTAAAGGATAAAACATAGTCCATATTTAAGGAATATCCACCTTCCATTCTAGTTGAGTAAGCGGAAAATAAAGGGTTCTTGGTCTAGATATTTTTGGAGTATAGAATGAAGCTTCATTCCACTCTTGTATAGCTGGTATTTCATAAAAATGCAAAAAACCAAGAACAGTTGCAATACTAAGGAGCCATAAAATATTTACAAAATGATAATAAAATGCAAAACCTATTATAATAAATAAATATCAGTACTTGTGCCTTCCATATATATGAAAAATAGTATATAATAAGAAACTAAATATTTTGGTGCAAATGCTAAAGTAGATCTAGTCCTGAAGAAAAAATTACTCATAATCTCATTAAATAAAATCAATCTATTTTTAATGAATTTTTTACAATAACAGATTTTTCTACGATTGGATTGTTGCTTGGTTATAATAGATGTAAGTTAACAGTGTTCTAGATTAATATACCTAAAAAAATACAAAAAATAACAATAGGTAACTTATCTTTAGCATATGAGAAGTTTTATTATTATTAATCAATATTCTTTGATATAATCTATACCATCCTGCATTCAATAGAATGGGAATTCCAAATTAAAGGATTTTAATAATCAAACTAGCTATACATGTTTAACAAAACAAATAGATTGTGCATTTTATCATAAAAGCGAAAACTTTAAAGATTTTTTCAGAAACCCGATTTGTTTCCTCTTCAACTTCCAATTTATTCATCCAAATTAAAACCTTATTGTTCTCAATTTCTAATATATAATGGGTCTCATTCACATTCCTTAACTTTTATATTAAGTCATTTAAAAAGAGAATCTCAATATTTGGTTAAGTTAAAATCAAATTTTCAACCCAATTTTTGGCATAACATTCCTTGTTTAATTTATACTCTTCTATAGAGACATTATGTTTTTTCAGAATTTCTTCAGGCAAACTATAAATTGCTGATTATTTCGTATATTTGTAAGATTAGTAAATTTCATCTTAATCATAAATATATATTTTGAATAAGGTTTCATTTTTGAATTAGTTTTCATTCATAAATTCTATTTAAAGGAAAATAAATACCAATATTATTTGTGCATGATTGTTTTGATATTTAAATTAAATTGAGCACAATGAAATATATCAAATAGAAAAAAATTGAAATGGACGATGTCTTAAATAAAATGCTAACGATTTGCTTGCTTTTTGAAAATGATAACAATGACTTATGTACTCTGAACAATAAACATTCTAAATCCATCCCCATCAACCATAATATAACATTAATAATAATCATTAAATCTGATTTATCAAATTTATTCCTGATTCAAGTGCTGAATTTCTTAATTTTAATGTACAACCTAAACTTAAACTTATTGAATTTGATTTAGTCTCCACCACTACTATTATCAAAATTATTGTTATTGTTATTATTATTGCTATTATTATTCTTATTATTCTTCTTATTATTATTGCTATTAGTCAATCTTTTAAATATTATTATTTTAAGGTATCTGAATTTATTAATTTATTTCAATTTAGACTTCTTAATCTTATGGAATTTCTAAACCTTATTAAATCTCTTATTGTAGAATATGATTTAATAACGGGAAATCTTAATCCACCAAAGCCAGATTCTACACTGTAAAATATCTAAACTTATTCAATATAGCTACCTTCTTCCATAAAGTGGATAAAACATTGACCATAGTTAAGGAGTGTCATTAACCCAGCTCATTGGAAATAAAGGTACATAATAGGCTCTTGGTCTGTTAATTGTGGGTGTATATGGAGATCTCTCAGACCAATTTAAAGCAGGTATCTCAAATTTATTAATAAAATAACAAAACACTCCCAATTAGCCAAATAAACTAATGTATTGAGCCAGCTGATAGTGTCCAAATAAAGTAGAGCTCACATAATAGTAAAGAAAAAATCTGATGATGAAGCAATACTTAGGAACAAAATATAAAGAAGATCTTGTTCTAAGAAAGTGTAAACTAAAATATTCGAAAGAAAACGCATGCCTAAAAATGTTTTATTATTATACTGGGTTATTTTATCTATTAAATAAATTGAATGTTGTTTCTTGAATAATAGTAAATTTACTTAAGCCCAAGTCAAACCAAATATCAGCAAAAACATATAAAGAGTTTATAAAAAGGAGTCAATAATTTGATTTTTCAATTTATTGTTGCTTGTTAAGATATTAAAATAATGATAAATCCAAGGATAGCTTCTTGCCAATATCTGCAATTCTTAATGATTCCTGCAAAATATTAACCCAACTATAATCATAACTTCAAAATAATACTGATAATTAAGGAAAACACAGGCATATAAATAAATAACATTTTGAAATAAATAGAAGCTGTTATACATTAAAAAAACAATCCTATAGTGCATTTACATATCCTCACAATTGTATTGTATATTATTTCCGAATATGTATTTGCATAATACTCTATTTTAATTTAAAAATATATACCTTCAAAGTAAGCCTTTTCCCAAATATAAGAAACGTTAGTTTACATATCCACTATCTATATCGAAGATCTATTCAGCTGTTGAATTAGATCGATCAAAAAAAAACACTCAATATTTGTTGTATATTATAAAATAGAATTCAAACCACTCCAATATTTATCTCCATCTATCATTATAGTTTTTTAAGAAAAATTGTATTTATTTAAAAACTCATCTTGCAATTGCAAAAGACTCTATGACTAAGCATATTTGAAAATCTAATTGAGATTTTCATTATTAGAATTTGTAATGTTAAATTTGTACACAGTTTCATTATCAAAGTTAACTATCATCAATAACTAAGTGTACTTAAGTCTGTTTTGAGCTAAATTAACCCTATCGTATACTAGTTTATGTGTAGCATTAATAAAGCACATAAACCTAAAATACTTAAAATTGGGAATATGAACGAACCCAATTTAACAAAAAATCTCACTAAAGTAAATGATAAAAAGAAGGAATGTGTTTGATAAATTTATTTCTCAAATTCCATCTTTTATTAATTAAAATTAAAATATATATAAATACATAGGTAATTATAATTTGATTTAATTTCTTTTTTGCTCTGGATTAAGAATCTGCTATTAGTAATTCATATTAATTGATTATCAAATTTTACATTTACATTATTAATCTAAGTTATTAAAATGATTAGTTTGCCTTTCCATAAATGGAAACTGAATTTTTATGATCCTGACTTTGAAGCCGAGTTTGAAGCTCATTAAAACAAAATAAGGCTTATCTCATTTCAAATGTTAAACTTGTTGGTATCTATAGCAGCTCTTATTTGTTTGATAACGTTTGTCATTCAATAACAGCCAATTTAACTAATACTAATTATGATTGGTGTCGTAGGAGGCTGTTTTTTCATGCTTTTAATAGGCAAGAAATTAGAGCCTTATCTACGGTAAATATTCTCATTTTATTTTGTTTGGAGCCAATCTACGAATATTTTAGTTGCCCTTAGTGGATTAGATATGTACTCCTTAATATTATTTTAGCCCTTTGTTTATATTCGGATTTAATACCTGTTGTTTTGCTATTGGTACTATGCAATACAGCGACAACAGATTAAAAATAGTTTATACCATAGTTACTCCTTTTGTACTGCTAGGGGTTTTTGATAATTATAAAGCGGGCCAAATGCATTTTATATTTTAAACAATAGCTTGTGTTGTTTGTATTGGGATATGGACATACATGCAGGAATATACAGCACGTTTAGCATTTTCACTGAATTTAATCGCTAATAAATAAAAGTAAATTCAATCTTCATTTTAAGGGAGATCGTCAATCAATTTGTAAACGATGCTATGTTTGCTATCAGCGTAGATCCTAGAACAAGATAAATTATTTTAGAATTTTAAAACAAAAAGTTTGAAGAAAGCATGAATATCAAAGAAACAGAATAGATGAAGAATTTCCTTCGGTCTTCTTATATAGTAATAAAGAGCCAAGAGAGTCAGAAAAAGTTAGTAGAAAAAGGAGGTTAAAAAGGAATAAAATTAGAAGAGTTTTTATTTAAGAAAATAAAATCTGTTTTTTAGCCTATTTAATAGGATGTTGAAAATGAAGTTTAAATAATGTATCATAATTTAATAACTGATTAAATGATGGGAATGAAAATTCAGATAATGCAAATGAATTTTGGTAAGCCTATCTTAATTGGAATAATAAAATCTGAATAGGTAGAAAATTTAATCGGAGAGCATTAAAAATAAATAAAAGAACATTAATAATTAATTCTTAATTTTTCAAGTTAAATCGTACAATAATAAGAAAATTTATACAAAGAAATAAAAAAAACTAAATAAGTAAATTTTCAAGAATATGAATAGACAATGAGCTTAAAGTGTTTAAATTTATCAATAATAAATTACATTAGGAATTATATATTTTATTTTCAAAGAAATAAAATCTCTACTTAATTATAAACTTATGAAAGGTTTCAAATTTATGAATACTTAAATACTATTTAAAAATACTTTCGGACTCTCGCTTGCTATTATAAATTGAGTTTTAATATTTATAACTAAGTTGATAAAAATTGTCAAATAAACATCAACACCAAATATTTAACCTAGATCTTGATTAATGTCTTTGAACTGATTGCAAAATAATCCCTCTATATCAATAATGTCACTCTAAAAATACTGGAAGAATTTACTTAATATGATCAAGTTCTAGAAACAAGAAGGAGAGTTGAGGATTCACAAAATGGTTCAAAGTAAATAATAGCTTTTAAATTAATTTAATTTTAATTCAACGTTGATAGCTCATAATAGCTATCCTTATCATATATCAATAATTTATAGATTAAAAAAGAAATTGAATGTGATGAAAACTATATCATTCAAGAAGTTACAACTTGTTTACTTGATTGTCTCGGTCCAATCAATACAATACAAATAGATGAAAGTGAAAAATTAGAAAGTGGTAATTATAGGAATAGGTTTTCTTTCAAAATATATTCTGATTAATCTTAATTAGAACCATCTTATTTGAAGGCAATCGATAAACCAATCGTTATTTGAATTTTTTGTATGTATTAAATACAATTTTTTCGAAATTATTTAAAATAATTAAAAATAATAATATCATTTATTATAAAACCATATTCTTCAATATCGTTTTAGGAATTGTTTTGGTATATTTGAAGGATTAATTTTATCTAAGATTTAATTGCTTCTTTCATTAACGAATTTAAATGGAAAAGTTAGTGATTATAATCCAACTTTTTCTCCTCCTGCTATAATTACTTAGGAAGGAAGTTTTAAGGTTTTTAACAAGGCAAATACCAGTGAATTTGAAAATTCTTAAACCCCTTTTTTTCCTCCTTTAACTAAACCTTCTTCAAATGGTCTTAGTAGTAAGCTTAAAGTTCCTTTAATTAAGTTTGTGACTGTTGAAAAGAATTCTAAACTATTTAATGCTCTACCAGCTATCATTAATTTAGACCCTAAGCTTGTTTATAATTATGTTATGACACAATTAATTACATCCTCAGGAGTCCCTCTAATTTAAGAATTAATATATTTGATTGGTATTTGTAATTCTTAAAATGAACTAATTTTTAGTAACCGCTTTAAAAGATCGTCCATATAGAGTCCTTATGAGTCATATGAAAGATTAAAGCTTGTTTCAAAAATTTAAAGACTCTTCAACCAAATTTAAGTTGGTTTTTCGACAACGTTAAAAAATTGTATTTAATCTTCATAGAACGCTTTTTTTATCCAACTTTAACTGTTTTAGAAATTAAAAATAAATGATAATAAAGCCCCTGATAGGCAAATTCTCATTGGAACAATTGCAATAGATGCTGTGTAGGCTTAATTTTCTAAGATCAAAGCAACTTCTATTGGAAAGCAATCTGTGCAGAATGATTCTGTATCTGGACTCAATATGAGTTTAAATCTAGAATTTTAAATTTTATCCTCAATTTCAAAATGAGATTGAAATTTAATTCCTGTTTATCCTTTAGCATATAGCTCGATCTATAAATTTATATTTGTAAAGTTCAAAGTAACAGTGTCTAATACCTTTTCGTTAGGTTAATCTGCATATTTAACATGATTAAAGAGCTCATTCTCAAACTTAGTATTTTAACCTTAATCTGCATCAAAATAAAGTGGTAATTAGTAGAATGTGCGTCCTTCTTCCAAATGCAAAAGCATTTTTCCTATATTGATTTTTATTTTATTATCCATTTTTTCTCCTTCTATAAGAGGTTTTGAAAAATCTTTTTAGATAAAATATTCATTTTTTGAAGCCTCAATAGGGATAGTTTATGGAATGTATGGTTGTAATTCTTCAATAATTTCCAAAATGGTTTAAATTATATCAAATCGAAAATTTCCCTTGATCAAATCTATTTATAGATTGTTTTCATAAAAGTTGAGTCTTTCAATAGATAGGAATTATGTGAACTAAAAGGCACTTAACTTGTTAAAGTAGCCTTCTAGAATTATTGGGCATTGAAATTCAAATCCATTTTACCTGCAAACATGCAGACTTAAATTTGATAATTACAATTTTTTCCTAAAAACCAAATCTTCGATTTTTATTAGAAGTCTGCTATTAGAAAACTCTTTTATAGTTTATAATCCTTTATTTGAGAGCTCTTCAACTTCATTAATCGGAAAAATATCCAAGTATATGTTTTCAATAATGCTGAATTCAATTTCCATATCTTACTATTGTTAGTTCGATTACACAGTTTTTTGGTTCTTTTCTGAAGTCTATTAAAAGTGTTAGAGTATTGGGTTTAACTTTTTTATTGAGGTAAAATTGAAATCTGGAATTCTAATGCAAATATTTTGAGTTGTAATTTTCACCTTTTTACCAAGTTACAATTTAAATATAAAATTATCAAAATCCACTTTAATCGGTTTTGAATATATTTTTTTAGATCCTGCAGAAACCAAATGTCTTTTACCTTCTGTTGTGCATATACCGTATAGCATAATCTAGGCAGCAGAATATTTGTTGAATTATTATTGCGGTTGAATTCTATTATATTTTACTGAAGGACATTAGACATCTATCACTAATATATTTTGAATGAGTAAAATTAATTGTTTAGACGAAATTAGAGTAACTTTGTCCAAGTCAAATTATATTAAATCCTTATTTGAATGATCTAAAACATTTATTGAGGATGACTCTATAGTTAACTAAATAAAAGTAATTGATTCTTCTATGATCTAGCGTTATGGTTTCTTTTTATTTATATTATTTTATTGTTCTTCTAGATACTAATTTAATTAGATTAACCAATATAATAGATCTTAAGTGATCCTAACGTCTACTAAAGGAAGTGATCCTCTAATCAGAGTCTCACTGTTTTATTATTTATGTTTAACAGAATCTTTTAATTCTTACTTGCCTTCTTTTTTTAAATCTTTCTTTTCTTAAAAGCTTATGTAAATTAATGGATGTATTTGCAAATCTTCAACTACATTCTAACCCACAGTAACTATGTTTTATCCAGAAAATTCAATCCAAATTGAAAAAAATGTGATGCAAATGAATTATAATGGTTCTTCATTTTTAGGAATTCCTTCAAAAGGTTCTAAAATTCCTAATTTATGAGGGAATTTTTTGACTGGTAATTATTTGAGTCTAATTTCTTTGACTCTAAATGAGATGGGTTTGTTGTTTATAAAATAATTAAAATTGACATATGGGATTTTTATATCGAATCCAAACATACATGGCTTTTTAACCTCTGATACTGGTAATTTCTAGACTTCACTTTGAGGTAGATATTATAAAAGTCTTAAGCATAATTCATGATTTAATGAACCTATAAAGTCTGATATCTACACATTTGCCATGTAAAACTTCTCTCTGTTTTTGCCATGATATATTTGAACTGATAATTCCAATGCCTTATTTAATTTACATTATTCCTACAATTTATCAAATATATAAACTGCATATTCTTACTCAATCCTGCCACATTCTCCTAATCCCATCATTATCACAGGAGTAACATAAAATTAAAATTTTGGGTTATCCAAACAACTTTTAAACAATTCTTGACTTTACATAATATTGTATCCATTATTTTAATCAGCTCGAACTCTGTGAGCTCCTATGCTTTAAATTTAAAAGTTAAAATTATCTTTATAATAGCTTCCCTAGATCTTAATGATTTCAATGAAGAAATGAGTTTCAAGGTCTTAGAAGAATCTCCCCTTTAATTTCGGGAAACATTGTGAATTTTCACATACAGCAATTCTAATACCATCAAACTAACATTTAAATGTTTCAACTTAATTCTTAACACTCTTTTTTCCAATATCTAATTGATCTTACGATGTATTAAAAATGCTTTAAGAAAACTCGATAAATTGTTTTTCTTGTTGTTAAGGAATAGGATGTTAGGCTAAGGACTACTATATGTTGTTGTTTAGAGTATCCATGTAGGATTAATTTGGAATCATTCTGAATGGGGTATTCTTTTTTTTTGTCCAAAATTAACTTTATGAATTTAACAGTGAAACATCTGTTTTTTCTAATTTTTATTAATCTTCTTCATCATCATCAAATTATACTAATGTTTCTCCTTTTAAATCTAGAATTATTCTGTTTAATTCATCAGTTAATGCTAAACATTTTTGAGCTGTGGATAGTATATTTTAAATTTGATTCGAATTTAGTACTACATCTAAAGTTGATATCTTTCCATCTACTTTTGTATTGACTCTACCACATGTAGTTTCCACAATCATCTCTAGCTTTAGCGCATTTTCTATTAGGGCAATCTATTCATTTTGCAATTGTAACTCAATCTAATCTATCCCAAAGCTTATAAAAAGCAAATTACTATTTCTTAAATAGAAATATACTTTATATTTTGCTTCTGAAAATTAATGTTAGTATGATGAATATGGAATTCATATTGTTTTCCTCCCTCTGCTTATAAAACAATCTCAATGTTGTTTATGGTAATCGATGAATTACTCAATAAAGTATCTACCAATCCTAAAAATTGAATAAGACCTGTCTAAGGTCCCATAGATTTCTATAAATCTATACTCTATTCGAATTCTGAATGTTTATAAACTTCTTCTCGTAACTGTGCCAATTAACTGAGTTTTTAGATTTCCTTCTCCTTCATCTCCTCAGTCTTATCTAAATATTCCTTTAATTCATCTATATTGATCTCCTTCACAAGTGCAAAAACTAATCTCACTCCACTAGCCTCAAATTTTAAATTAGCAACTTTGATCTACTCTTTAGAATAAGTTTCATAAATTACTTATGTAAGCCTCTTCGAGCTTGAAAAGACTTTAACCAAGGAGTTAATTAATGAATGTTTTGTTTAGTTTCAGCATCTCTACTCCTTTTAATAATGTGCCCATATTGAGTTATTTTGGATCTTCAAGATAATCCCCTAAGAAATTATCGAGAAGTAGTTGAAAAGTGTCAGAGAAACCATTAAGAAAATAATCAGAGACAGGCTTAAGCCACTCTTTGAATTTGTACATCCAAAAAAATTATATAATAAAAATCAAACAAGTTAGAATGTTTAAATGGCAAAAAGAACTCTGAAGCATTAAATATAATAAAAAGTATCTATTTCTTGATAAGAAAATACTCATCAACCTTTGAGTTAATCGATTTTGTTACTAATTTATACTAATTTATCATCTAGTGTCTACTTAAAATTAGAGAATTCCTAATGTTTCAATCAATATAGTTACCTCTTATTCTTCTTCTTCGTCAGGTATAGAGAGTGATTTATTTATTGGAAACCAATTGATACTCTCTCTTTTCAAATCTGAATCTACATAACTTTCAATCCCATTATAATCTGATTTCTTTTTATCTTATAAATAGGAAATGTAAAAAATGTAATTCCAAACACAATGCTCATATTTAACATGAAATCTAAATCCCTTTTTGTGTTTGGCCTTCTTCTCTAAAGTACCACTATCTATCCCACAAATCAAACAGTATCCTTTAATATCATTATCAAGTTCTTCAGCCTCCTCTCTCAACACCCCAAATGAATCTATGATGATACCAGTAATTATTGAGTATAATAAACTAATAACAACAAAGACATAAACGAATTCCCAAAAGTTGAGGATACTATATCTATAATTTTCATCTGCATAGTCATCACTAGTTGCAATATAACCAACAGAACCACCATCCGTCTTGAATGTGGCATCCAATATGAATGAGAAACATTATAGAAAGTTTTAACAATACGGGTAATATTCTTCTGAATAATAATAATAAACGATGAGAGAATAATAATATTACATTATTATATACAAGGATAGCACCAATAGTATCGATCCACTAGGTCTCCAAATTGCCTAATTTATTAATTAATCATTTACATTCACAATTGATGTCAGAGTTGGGAATCGCCAAAATACATCCAAAAGTAATAAAGCCAAAACTACATTGTAATACAATCCAATAAAGGCTAAAGTTGTAAATATTAAGAAGTAAATCATTTCATAGTCCAGGAGTATAATCCTATATAATGTTAAGGAATCTGTTATATTAAAATAAAGTCTTCGCCATTTATTCTATTCCAATAGAAATGAATCTGTCTTCTCTAAAACAAAGTCCTCTTGTAGCACTATACTTTGAGAATTATCCAAATATTTATATTTTATTTCTCTCTTTCTAATTCTATTTATCTATTTATCAAATACAATCTCCTATGATTTAATTCTTAGATAAGGTAATTTTTTCACAATAAATATAAAAAAACATAAGAATTGCAAAATTATTTATGTAATCGTTAATCCAAATAAAATATCTCCAAATATTTTCTCTAAATTTGTGTCACTTGAGAACAGGATCATTAGATTCTCTAACACTATTACTAAAAATATTATTTATTTCCATAATTTCTAATTGCTGGCCAACAAATTAATTATGAAATTCCTTTTATACAAAGCCTGAAATTTATATTCTGTTTTTAGTTTCTAAATTATATGAGATGAATTTGACAACACTGATTCAACTTTCCTTTATTAAGATAACCTATCAATATCAGATGCAAATTTCTCTTTAATTACATTATTAAGAGAAAAACAATGAGGCACAAGTGGAAACATCACTTTTTTTAGTTACTTTGATGATAACAATATTTCAATTGACCCTGTTCTAGTCGCAAAAAATCTCAAAGCTCGATAACCAAGTTTCTTTTATTAAGCTTCCTGTTCTTCTGGAGCTTTCTTTAATTTATATGGATTAAATATCTTGTCACTCAACTGGGTACTTTCTTATAATTACTTAATATTTCTAAAAAGTAATAATTAAAACTTACTTTGTTAATTATGATGCTGAAAATATTGCCTTATAAAGATTATAAAAGATAATAGATTTATATTTCTTTTTTTATATTTTTGTATTGTCTATTTATTCGTATATTCTCTCTAAAACATCCTAGTCTTTCATCTAATATACTTAGGCCAAAAGATTAAATAAAGAAAACCCTATCTCTATGATAAATGAATCCCAAAAATCCTTTGCAGCTAACTCGGTAGTCACTTCCTATTCTACTTAGTACTACTAAGTGTTATCAACCTCTATTTAAACCTTGCTTTTTTATTGGTTTTTCTTCTTCTCTTTCTCTTATTCACTACTTTTTGTATCCTCCCCTAATAAATGAGAAAATACAAGATTAGTGTAATTCTTGCCTGTTTCATGTAAAATTTTATATTTTTCATATTGAATTGTAATATTATGAATTAGTATTTTCTCATTAATGAACATTGAAATTCTCTTTAAGATATCTGATTCATTTTATTCATTATCAGTTAATGACTCCAATGTTGTTGCACACCTATACTTGATTTCAGATAGCATAGACAATCTATAATTAAGTGGATTGCTTTTTCTAAATGAAGTGACCAATTATTTACAATAAAGTGAAGATTTGATATAATATTATATAACTTCTTACTAAATAATTGTTTTATCTTGTTTATTATTATTCTTTTTTAATTACTCTAAGGTTTACAACCTCGATCGTATTTTATCTTAATTCTATTGAGCTTAATCTATTTTATTGAATCTCTAATACAAACTTAAGAATTTAATTTAAGAGTCGTCAAATCCCAATAATTTAGCACATAATCTTAAAAATTAAGGTTAGCATAGTTTTTCTTAGTTTTGAGGACAAGGTCCTTAGATATTTTCTTTAAGGCAATCAAAACAGTTTAATATCAAAATATAATCGTCTTGACTTAAAGACTGAAAGGATTCCTAATTGAAAAAATTCAATAAAATATTCATCAGATGTTAGATGATGTCATAGTTCTAGGCAAATCCTTTTTATTCTCTAAAGAAATCCTAGAATGGTCTAAAATGATCCTCGGCTAATAGTTGAAGTAATTTCATTTACACTTGCAAAATACCTAATTTCATGACATTCTGTTTCTTTTCTAATCGATGGATTTCATTAAATTCATATGCAAAATACACTCTATTAATATCATGTAAGATTAGAGATCGTAATCGTAATGTTTCATCTTATTACTAATGTCTTTCAAAAATATTGGAGAATATCCTTAACAACTAATTACTTTTAGTTTTCAATATTTCATGCATAAGTTTTTATTAAGCAAACTAATTAGCAGATTCAATCCCTCGAACTATTCTTATTGAAGTCAATAAAAATTAATATAATAATATTTCTTTCTTTTTTTTATTTATTACTTGCAATTCTGATTATTGAACAATTTTTATTTTTTCATATTAATTACAGAATTATATAAAGATTTCAAAGAACCCTTAATTAACAAGTAAATTCTATAAAGCCTTAAGAGCTTTGATTTGGAGTATCTACTCACTTTTAGAATGATACTTCCCTTTTTTATTCAATTCATAAACAAAAACAGTATAACTGTAATCCTCCCTAAGGTAGGTATGTATATCCAACAAGTGCCAAAGAAATTTTAATATTTTTTTGATGAACTTATAATTTTTATTTAAATTTTTCATGCTAGATTATAAACAATTAATCAAAGGAGCAATAACCTTTGGAAAGTTTTCATTTATGATTTCAAAGTCTTCATTCATAAGTAATTATAGTTTGTAGATTTAAAAGTACATTTCAAAATTTTCAATAGCCAAGATACGTTCATTTAGGAATAAACTATTAATTTATTTGTCTATAATTTTATTTTCTGATGTGTTCTTTAAGAGAACCAACTCATGAATTCTTTTATCATGTTTATATATTGGAGAACAATATGGATCTAGTACTTGATTGTTTAACTTTTCTCCAATTTAATCTAGGTCATAATGTTGAAATTCCAGTTTTCTTAGAAAGAGTATTTTCAATTGTTATGATTTTTCTATTAAAAAATGGCCCAACTCTAATATTTCCCATTTGGATAAATTAAGCTTCAAATACTCTTCTATTGATTTTAAAAATGAATCAACTTTGACTTTTAAATTATTAAAAGGTTTTAATTTTACACTTTGACTCATATCATTTACAATGCTCTCAGCAAAAGCTTAAGAAGTACTCATTTGTCTTACAAAAGATTAAGATGCTCTGTTTCCGGTTTTAGATTATGCCTAATCTTCTATATTCTCTATTTGTTCTTATATTAGTTATGCTAAGTTAAGAAACAAGTTGAGTAAGAGTATGGCATAATTATTAAAATACAGACAATCAAAGTTATGTTGTAATTCAAAGCAAACCATTTATTTTTAACATTCTGATAATTTATCTTTTTCCTTTTACTCAGTATCACTCTCATTCTCTGATCCAGATTAAATTTATTAAAACAATTACTAATTAGCTTTCTACTTCTTTTGTAATTTAAATTAAAAACTGGAATTTATGTAATCATATTTCTTTTGAATATCATTTGTAGATTTAATTTCATGATCTAGAACAACAACTTTATTTTCAAATACCTTCATTTCTTTCGCTATAAACTAAAAAATATTTTATTGGATTTCATCTTCATATTTAACAATATCCTTATAATTTAGTAATTCATTGAATAGTTTGATAAACTGGGTTTTTAAAATCGTATTTAATATGGCAAGGTTTAGATCTTCAAAGGTTGGTCTGAATATATCTTTTAATTAAATGCAATATTTAATTATCTATTATAAAGGAAAAACATCAGCTAGTACTTTACAACCTTGAGGATTAGAAAATTTGAGTAAATATAAAATAAACTGAATTCCTTATATTTAGAATATAAACGGAAGATTGCCAATTTATAATTACTTCTAAAAGGTTTAAAACTTGTTTTATGAAAGTATCTTCTCTAGAAGAGTATCTTAAAATCCTAATTGCTATTTAAATTTTTTTGAATTCTAAATTTGTTAAATAATTTCAAACAAATTTCTTGTACTTGATACATTTTGTTGGATGACTAAAGATTGTAACACCTTTAACGATCCTAAATTTTAATTATCTAATAAGAGATAAATAATTCTGCTGCTTGCTGACTCAATATTTTCATATGATTCAGAGTATATTTCTTGAAGTAAATCATACTGTCCTAAATCGATACATTTTAAAAAGTCATCAAATTAATTAAATTTGCTTAGAACTCTCAATTTATTGGAATGATTTCCAATGCATTGCTATTTTAGAATAATAAAAGATTATGTGCAAAATTACAGTATTTATTCCTCTTCATTGTTGAGCTCTAAATTATATCTGTTCTCATTGTTGCTTTTTATATATTTTTAAGTAATGAAATAACAAATTTGTTAGTAACTTTCAAGGAAATCAAGAAGAATATAATCAAAATTTAGTATTCTCAATATTTTTTATATGAGTAGTAAATTGTCTGAATTTATCAATTACTTATTTAGATTGATTAGTGAATTAATGCAATTTTAATATAATTGATATTTTCCATCAGCACTCTCTAATTCTTTCAATTACAAAATCAATTATTTTATTAATTAGTAATACGACAATTCATTCTATTTTTCCAAAAATAAACATTTTTATAATCTCTTTATAATATTTCGTTTAGGTTAATAAAGAGATTCCATCAAATTAAAAGCCTTTAATTATGTTTCACTCTAAGATTGTTTATGCTTTAGTAATAGAAAGGTATTCTCTTTTATCATTTCATAACGAGTATAATTATACTGTTATGAGAAGTCTAGATAATCAAATTCTTAAGATGATTTTATAATTGAAGTTAAAATTTTAGTCTCTTTTTATTGAAAATAGAGTTACAAAAAATCAATTAAAATAATGGACATTTAATTAAAAATTTCCTTTGATTCCTAAAATTGTTAATACTATTGAATCTACTCCTATGAGGGTTGATTTTATTCTAGTGATTGAGGTAATAAGGTATAGGCCTGAATCAACAAATTGACATCAAAGTATTGTTCATGAAATTTCTTGTTTTAAGGTAGATTGAAAGTGTACAATTTATAGAACATCTAGAGGGTCTTGCAAACACTAAGACTGAGATTAATTTAGTTATCTTAAATTAAATTTAATTTAACAAGTTCCTAAGTAATAGTAAGTAATGTTTCAATAGCTTTAGTATCATTTATTGTGAATTATCTTGTTAGCTATTTCAGCTAAGGTTTGCTTTTTACTTCTTACATTTCTATTTAATTTTATTCAGCATTAAATCCATTATATTATAATCCATACAATTTATTCAGATTGAATATTAGTTTAGGAATTTACTTTGGTTGATAAGGATAACAATCAACATATAAATTCATTAAAATGATAATTAATCTGCATCTTAATGATTCTGTATTTCCAGAATAACTTATATAATTAATTAAAATCTTCTAAGGTAATTTAGTCCTATAAAACTAAATGTTTTCATAATTCCTCTCTTAACATAGCAATCCTATGAGGTTCAATTGAGAGTCAAGGAAATTCTTACATTCAATAATGTCTTCCATAAAATCTTTATTAACCTTACTACACTAAACATATATTTCATTTAATTCATACAATTTCTCATCAATTTAGACATAGAGTAGATTATCTTCTTTGATAACAAATTATAATAAAATTTTTGGAGCCTAAATTATATATTTACCAATATTAATTTAATTATTGAAACAGGCTTTATCATTTTATAAACATAGAACACTTAATATCTTCATAATATTACCCCAAAATCTCTTGTTTAGGATTTACAGACAATAATTTGCTCTTTCAAAAATTTCATCAATAAAAGTTTAAGATTTTATTTAATTCTATTATTTTGTTAGAATTGTATTGATCCTTGTAGAGCGTTTGATTAGGGATACATCAAACTCTTTTTCAGCTTCTCCAATAAAAGGCATGATGCCTGCAACTGGTATTAAATTTTAATTGTTTTCAAATAATCGAATTAAGCAATAGAATGCTCCAATGTTGTATCCTAAATATTATTTTAATTTAAAATAGGCCAAAAATACTATTTAACTATTTTAATCATTTTTGGAACTGAAAGTTTCAAAAAAGAGGAAAATTTGGTTTAGTATATTATCTAATTAAATTAGGAATTGTAGGTTTTGATCTTCAAATGGTATATTATTATTAAAGGCAATTTTATTTTTTTCTATGATTTAAGTATATTCATATTGCCATTTAACTATTTCTATAAATTCAATGAGAGATTAAACTATGACCTTTTTTCTTAATAAATCCTAATTATATTAATTCATCTTCAAATAATAGATAGCATTTCTATCAATGATCTTGGGCTTCTTCTCTTCATCAGCAACACAAAAAAGAGTTAGGTCATTCAAAGCAATTTCTAATTACTATAATTGAAAGAAGAGGGCATTAAATTTTCCTTCATTTATTGATTAATTCTTAATTAATAAATTAATTTCATCAAAGTGTAACTAATAGGTTAGGTTTATTTCGTAAATTAATTTAACTACATTGTCTAGCCAATGCTGATGGATTAAATCTATATTAGAAATCTAATCAAATTGTAATAAGTCTGGTTTATACTTTTTTGAATGATAATCAACTAATAATTTATCTTAAATTTAATTAAAATTATTTTCATTAAAAATCTTATAACTTAAATATTGATTATTCCAGAGAATATAAAATAGTTTATTGTTAATAGTATCTTCTTCAATAAATGAATAGAGTGAGGCCTCTTAATAATCAGAGCAAATTTTATCTCCACTCATATAAAAATTACCAGACAAATTTTACAGATAAAATTAATCTCCTTGTTTAATCTGTTGATTAATTTTCTAAGGATGATACAGTTTCCAAATATCATAAAGCAATAAATCTATGTTCTATTGGTTTCTTTCCGCAGATCTCCAACAGACTGTTTTGTTTTTAGAAAAAATGCGTTAATATTGCGTTTACACATCAGTCATGTGTAAATTGTTATTATGAGGGTTCTATTGAATATTTTCATAAGTAGTCAACTCTAAATAGGAATCACTCTCTATTTATTTAATTTTAATGAGACTACCATAGCAAAAAGAAGTAGATTAATTATCTTTGAGATGCTTTTTGAATTTAAATGTAGTCTACTTAGATGCTTAGACTATGAAATCGGATGATTGTTGCCTGCATTCATTGATATTTACATATAAATCTGATTATTATTCTAAATTTTACAATGAAATATTTTCAGGAGAAAACATCAAAAATATATCATCATCAAAAGAAACTTTATTGGAATTCTTTAATATTAAAGATCGATTACTTGAATTTATGATTTATAGCAAGGTTATATTCTGAATAGTGTTGTTCTATCAATGACATTGGTTAGAGAGAGTATACTTTTGTCATTATGCACAATAACACAAATATATTTATTCGATTTAGATAGTTGTATTACAATATCTTATGAATATTGGATAACTTCCTATTCATTGAGTACCTGGATATCATCGTTATCAAATGAAACTGGAAAGATATGAAAAATCATATTATCTATTTGCAATTACGATCTAAGTATATTTTTTTGATGAACTTAAGGTGAATGAAAGGTGGGTAAAACCCATTCGAACTCAGGAACATGTCATTACATTAGATAAGGATATCATCATTCGAACATACTGAGGTGAATTGAATATTATACTCCATGTTTTATAATTAATAATTTAATTTATAAATGATCAGGGGATATGTTATACTCTTTTCACGACGAAGAAAAGTAAACCGAGAACTATATTGCGATTTAAGAGTCATGATGTATTTTGATTCCACAAAAAACAAATAAATATAATAATAATATATATAAATTACACCCCGAAAGGTGAAACAACCCAAAAGAATTAATTTATAATTTATATATCAATACATTTTATTATTTTATAATAAATGTTTACATTAAGTTTGATAGAAGGATTACTATTACTGATATACGTAGGAATATTAGTACATGAATACTCACAGTAATAAGTACCCTTTTATGTTAAATTATTAACGTATACATCGTGGATATTATCGTTTGGGATTGTTTTTATAATTCCGCATGATATCTATTATACCTTAAATGATAATGGGGAGGGATATGATTATGCAGTGATTATTTGGAAGTGGATCTATTGGGGTAATTTTGTGTTGAGTTGGTGAGATAAATATATATAAATGGTTTTAGGTTAATTTTACCAATATGTTAGGAATACGAAGATGCAGGAGAAGTAACATTTAAGGAGAAGTTGATAAGATCTTGTAAAAACAATCTAATCGCATATGCATATTTGATAGTCTTGGGAGTAATTTTTATAGGGTATTTGGCAATATTCAATAAATTGGATTTTGATTCAATTTTGAAATTGTTAGTTGCATTGGCTTACGGATTGTATGAGTAGTTTTTAATAAAAGTGGCATCCTCTTGGTAGTTATTTTGTTGGGACATGGTTTAGTCGCAATACCACGGGCATATTGGAGAAAGTCATAATATGAAAAGTGTTTGAGAGGATTGTATTTGGAGGCAGCTTAAATAAATCATGCCATATAAGAATTATATGATCAATTGATAAATTTGACTATTGAAGTGATTTAACACAAGAATACTAATCCAGATTTAACATGTACATATTGAAATTGAATCAAGTCCATCTGTTCAAAAATGGTTAGATTCCTTATGAGATCATAGAGGAAGCACAATATAAGTATAAGGAGAGGAGTAGGAAGTTGGAACCATGGCCAGAAGTCAATAAGAGAGTAAAGAAGAAAGTCTCAGAATATAAGAGAGCCAAAACAAAATGGGAACACGTATGTTCTGAGTGTTTTCTTTTGGAAGACATGATCGATAATGAATTTAGTGTTCATTATAAGATTAGATCAACTCTAAGGTATGAGAGGTCTGGATTTATGGGACATTATTTGGACATGTTTTAATGGTTATGGTACACAAAAATAAAGAAGGCGTATTTATTATCTTTGAGTGTGATATTTTGGATTTTATCAAGCATCGTCATATTATCAGAGATCTCCTGTTTTACTTAATTTGATGTGAATATACTGAGGAGAATGATAAATATGAATGGATTCTTTTAAATTTAGATATCTATTTTGATACCTTTGATGTACATATCGTTTTGTGCGTTTTATGGGTTGTTTCATATCAACTTTGCAGGTATGTATGCATTTTATAATCATTAATAAACTGATGCTCCAAGTTTATTGTTCGGATCAATGTAAGAATGTTATTTTAATGGTTAGCAATTTTTCAAGAGTTTCATTTCCTCTTACTTTTAATTTTTTGTAGATGATACAGATATCAGGCACTCCTTTTGAGGATGTTATAGGTAATATGGATACAAGTTCAGTGTTGGGGATGTCATTTTCCTATTCTTTGCCTATATTATTGATATTGGCATCAGTTTTCAATTTTTTTGAAGTTTATGACAAAATTCTTTAAGGGATAGGGTTGCCTTAGTTGAAGTTTTCGTAGGTTCAATTCAGTAGTCAGGAAGGGGAGAGATTGATGTGTAGAGCGAGAGTAAAGAGGGAAAGAGATATATTGAATAAAGTTGGTATAAATTTTTGGGATCAATGTGAAATGCGGGAATTGGATTGCTAAATGATTTAAATTGTCTGATATTTATTTATGTCTCAATAATTTGTGGGAATCAATGGTGAATAGACAGGTCTAGGATTCACGAATCGAGATCAAGGAGCCAAAGTTGAAGAGGATCAAGGTTTGATTGACTTCAAAATAATAACCAATGATGGAACCCACGGGAGTATGAAGATGCTCATTGATCTCAAGAACATTTTTGCTAGATAACTACCCAAAATGCCCAAGGAGTACATCGTACGTTTAGTATTTGATCGAAATCATGAGTCCATGTGTATTATTAAGGTATTCCATCCATCCATGAAATTAGGACAACACTAAAGTAATTGGAGGGATCTGTTATCGAAAGTATCCAACTCAACGATTTGCTGAGATTGCCTTCTTGGCCATCACTGCCACACTCTAAGTAAAGGGTTATGGAACTCGATTGATGAACAAATTCAAAGAGCATATCCAAAAACAAGATGTTGAATATTTGCTAACTTATGCTGACAATTATGCCATTGGGTACTTCAGAAAGCAAGGATTCTATTAGGAAATCAAAATGCAACCAGATCGATGGAAAGGATTTATTAAAGATTATGATGGAGGCACCTTAATGGAATGTTATGTACATCCAACTATAGACTACGGAAATATTAGTGATTTAATTAGAGAGTAAAAGCAGGTAAGAGTGAGTTTAATGCTAGCAAATGATAGATATTATTAAGAAATTGACTTTGAATGATAGGGTTTACCCTGGATTAGATAAGCAGAATTATAAAGCTGATAATTCCAATTCTGATAAACCTACTGTCAAACCTGAGAGTATACAAGGAATCTTGGAAAGTGGATGGACTATCGATGATTATAATGAACTCAAAAAACAAAAGGAAAAAACTTTCATGATTTCTTGCCAATAAATCATTGACACCATGAGAAAACATAAGTCAGCCTGGCCTTTCTTAGATCCAGTCAACAAAGATGATGTCCCTGATTATTATGATGTTATCACAGATCCCATTGACATCAAAACTATCGAAAAGAAATTATAGTCTAATTAATATACATCCAAAGATCTCTTCATTAAGGATGTCAAGAGGATATTTACAAACTGTAGAAATTACAATCAACCTGATACAATTTACTACAAATGTGCTAATGAATTAGAACGTAGTATTGATGATTATCTGAAGAAACTTAAAGATGAATAACAAATACCAGGAGTTAGTAAGAAAATCAAAAAAACAAGCAATAAATGATAATTAATTTATATATAAATAGATAAATTCAAATTAATTCAAATTTCTTAGGCTGCATTCCCATGAACCTTTTATAACATTTAAAGTCTTTCCTTCAATTATTATTGTTCACGATATTGTTGTTCATATATCTCTTTAACATACTTGATCTGCTCTACTTACTCTTTTATTAATGCTTAATTTTTGGTCAGATGTTCCAAGAATATGGCATTTAAACTTTCCTCAATTGTCTTATCATCTATTAGGATTTCTCTGACTATTAAATAAAACTAAATCTTATACAATCTTAATTTTCTATATCGTGGAGCAGTTGTTTGAATTTTTATATTTTTATTGTATTTTGTACCTTTTGTTTTAATTAACTTTGCAAATCACCTAGAATTGCAAATTCATCTTTCTGCCTTTACTTTAACTCTTGCAATTTATGTTGTAATTATTACAGATCTTCTTTCTCCTAATTTTTTTCTAATTTTTAAAACTCAACTTTATTTTTTAATTGCTAATCAACCGCCATTTAAATCTGCCTTAGTTTCCTCAGGATTTCCTCACCCTAGGGAGTGCGTAACAACCCACATTCATCCTTGAGATATTCAATAATTATTTTCTCTTGATAATGTATATATGATTTATCAATTCTTTGCTCAATTGGTAGTTGAAGAGCCATTTATTTTATTTTTAATATTTTGAACACACAATTATCAAAATTAATTGAAATGCTAATTAACCAAACCCATGACCTTGTTACAAAAATCCTTAAAAACAACTGGATGACCTCTGTATAATTGGAAATCGAGCAAGTGATCATTATCATTGCCAGGTATCTAATTGTATAATAAGAGAAATACTTTGTAAATTTGAATGTTGAATATAATCTCTCTTGGAATATTCTTTTTCCTTACTTTTTGGTTTGATTTCGTTGTTTTCCTCTTTGAAATTAGGAGAAGTCAACTCACTCATATTTTGATCCTTTCTTCTCTTTTTCCTTTTGAAATTCATTGAATAACCCAATATTCTAAATGTATTTAGTCATTTTAATCAAGTTCCTATGATAACACTTCAATTTAAAATCTGGTTAGTATTAAACTTCTATAAGCAGGTTTAAATTGCATTTATGATTTATCTAGCCTAATATGGATAAATAACAGCCAAGGCATCCTTGGTTAGATCTTTCCCATAATCGTATGGAGCAGGCTTTTGGATTTCTTAGAGTCGAACATTTTCGAATGATTACCAGTCCAATTATTGTATTTTAGGATTGAATATCAAATCTTGTGTAGTTAAGTTATGCAGAGTCGTTGATGATTCAATTCCCATCTATACTTACAGTAAATCATGGATCACCACGAATGATTTATCTTTTCTCTTTTGGGTATGCAATTTTAGATTTAATTATGAGACATTCCGGATGTCCTTAGATATTTTCCATCTTTCATAAAATTGCTGAGACCAAAATCAGCTGTTTTCACGACGTAATTATGATTTATCAATATATTTCAGGTTTAAGATCTCTATGAACAACAAGATTATTGTGGCGATATTCAATTCCACTTAATATTCATAAAAAGTAATTACGAGCTTCTGCCTCTGACAATTTACCTTTTTAGGCAATCAGATCAAATAGTTCACCTCTTTTGTGCATATTCCATTACTAAAAGTTGTCGTCAGGAGTATCAAATACTTCGTATAGTTTAATCACATTTGGATGATTGAATTATCTCAGCAGCCTTATCTGACTTCTAATCTTAGCTTCCATTTTTGAGTTCTTTATCATTTTTTTGTTGATGATTTTAATTACTACTTAAGTGTTTGTGATATTGTTCTATATCACGTACACTTCGCTTTCCCAAAAGCACTTACACCTAAACCACCTCTTTCTATTATATAATGTTCAATTTATGGTGGGGCTTTACCTTATGATTACATTATTTTTATTATAAATTTTACACAAATAAATAATTTTATTTACTCTTTGCCATTTTATTGTATAATCTAAATTTCTATTATTTTCCAATTTGTTACTCCAAATAAATAGTTTATTTATTTAATTAGATGATTAATTATCATATAAACACACTAAGAGGAATAGCTACAGACTATACGTCAGTTTTATTTGAGGATTTATTCTTCGATAAGAGTCATTTGAGCACTAATAAAATGGGTGCCATAAGTCTTTAGAATCTTGAATAATTAAGAGCTGATCCAAAGTCTATTATGGACAATTTGGTTATTAATGATGTGAATCAATTAGTACATGAATTGTCAAGTATGCCCTAATGTCTTATATGCACATCGTGTAATGATTTTGATAAAATGAATCGATTACTTTAATATTGTTAGCACATTGATATAGCCATTGGATATCAACACAACATCTCAAAATAGTTGAATAATCTGCCTCTTTATTCAGTTGATAACCTAATCAAGAAATTAGAAATGGAAATAACCATGGGAACTAACAATCTAAAACCGGCATTTATAGGAATAATCAACTATGAAGAAATAGATTTTAACAATCAAATTTGGATTAATATCATGGAGAGTTATATCTACTGTTCTGAGAGTTGTGGAATACCAATAGTGGTTGATCATAATCACAGATTGGAATTCAAGGAGATTCAGCAAAAATATAATTTAAGAAAAGCCAAATTCATCATTCTAAATCCATATGTAGAAGTCAAGATTACAAAATAAAACTATTTTATAAAAAGAGAAATCAATATTGAGTCTGTTGATTTAAAATAGAAGATTGTGTTCAATAAAAACGAAGTGGACTATGAGTTGTATAGTTTATTGCCTGTCTATTTTACAGTTGGTATTAAGCATAAAACTCATTTGAAAATGTTTGGAGGTAATGGATTTGAGATTGTGAAATCAGAGACACAGGAGTTGTTCGATCTATTGAAGTGGTCTAGTTAGATTATCAAGATAGTGGAAATAAAAATGTGGAAATGTCCTATGTAATGAAATTGAATTAAAGAGTAGTTGTCAAAAAGAACAAGGAGAGAATGAAGAGAGATTCAAGAAGATGGGAAAAGAGTTCTGTAGCATGAAATGTTTGAGATAAGGATTGAATTGATTCATTAAATAAATTAATAGTCGTTAAATTTTAAATTATAAAATGGATCAGAAGACTGAAAAGGCACTACTCGAATAATAGAATGAATTACTCGAGTTATAGTTATAAGAATTAAGGGAGAGAGAGGATGGATACAAAATGTTTAATGAAACAATTCTAAATGCCTATAATTCAATGCAAAACGATGTTAATAAATAGAATGTAAAGTTAAAGTCCTATGCTTGTAGAGTTTAGTGTATAAACAGTTATAGTAGACTTTGGAATAATATTCTTAGGAGCTGATAGAATCTAAAAATAGGAACACTACGGTTCTAACCTAACTGGAAAAGGAGAATCGATACTTAAAAAACTATTTGGAATAGTTAGAATTCAAGATCTAAGAATAAACTTAAGTGTAGGAAAATGAACTTTCTGATTTGGAATAACAATTTGAAGCTCTGCAATAACAGTAAGAAAGTACAATTGTTGTTAAGCCTAAGAAAAAGAGAACACAATAGGATAAGGAAAATAATAAACCTGAATAAGGAGGTGGAGGATGCATTGTGTCTCTTAAGCCTAAAAATGATGAAATTAAAAAGAAGGAGTTGTGCATCAGCAATGTGTTAAATTGTAGGGATTCCAATGTGATGGAGATTTCTCATTTGGATTGGTTGGATTCAAATTCTCCCACTGGATTATTCAAACAATTTCAACTACACCAAAGAGGAAGGGATCGCTCTGATCATTCTTAAAGGACGCAGCAACCTCAATTATCTAAGAGAATCTTCAGGGATTAAGGAAGGAGTGAGGATAGTGTGAGTCCTCAATGTATGAGGAATGTGACTCCTAAAAATAATTATATTACTCCAGAGTCGAAATAGTTAAAATATGATGTGCAATAGGGCTTGATAAACAAGGCTGAACCCAATCCATAAAAGGCTGAGAAGAGGTCTTTGGCTGAATTTACTAAACAAATTAATTCTGTTAGATCAACTGAGAATTTTCAAATGATGCTCAGATAGAGTTCTATGGTTTGATTTAACTTTTTATTTTTCATTCATGACAATCTAATTCAATTACATTAACATTAAAACTTATTGAGTTTTATTTATTATTATTTGATATTAAATTAATTCATCTATTTAATGAATGAATATTGGAATTGTTAGGGGTTTCAGGATAGAAATCCTAGTAGCTTTGATTAATAAGGGAATCAGTTTATTTAACTAATTATTACAAACCTATCACTTATCTTAGATCATTTCAATGAACAAAGGTTTTTGAATGTCCTACCACCTCTTGCTGAAATAACTGTGAGAAGCTTGTAATCATTATGGATTTCACATTATATTTAGCCATTATGAAGCGAGAAAGTTGGCATAAAGTTCCGATGAACTATAAGAATATATTACTCAATATATGTTAGTTGATGGGAAAGCAGTAAAGCTTAATGACGCATTCCAATAACAGGAAAAAAAGAAATCTGCTTAGCTTTTACTACAGATCATAGACATGGCTAAGGGAACCATCCGTGAATGGTAAAATTTCCGTCATCAGCAAATAGATACAACCATATTTCAAGAGAAAGGTATACTTATTATTTGAGAGATTTTAGTCGATTTATTGTGTTAGAATTTCTAATTAGAATAGCGCTAAAATTGTTGCAATGTATGCTAACTTATTTGATATTTATTTTATACAAAAATTTTAAATCTATGGTATATATGTATGTTTATTATAACCAAGAGCAAAATGAGTAGGCCACAGTCTTGCAAAAGTAGAAAGAGCGAAGTCGACGAGTCCCTTTTTGGTATAAAATTAGTTCAAATTACCTTATAGGAAACAATAAAAGAAATGATGTTAAAACTGCTAAAGTAGTTTAGAGTGTTAGGAAGGGAGACACTACAAATCCAGATGTTGTTTTAATAGGAGAGGCAGAATTACAAAGAATGAAAGTTTGTTTCATCTTAAACTTTAGAATAATGCTATTGTAAAAACCAAGGATGAATAATTGTATTAGAAGAAACTCTTAGAGGAACAAAAGGAAAAGCAAATGACAGCTGCTAAGGCTAAGAAATAGAAAATGATCCAATTGGAAGAAGAAAAAAAGAAGCAAATTCCTTTGACTGCACAACAACAGGAAGATAAGGTAGTCAAGGACAGTCTTAATGCAAGGGTATTGATCAATTTTTGAATCTAGGCTGCTGAAATTTTGAATGAACAGTTAGATGACGTTAAAGAGATGAACAAGATGGTTATGTATGCCAAGTGTGTTACAATCAGAGACAAACAACTCTAAGAAAAACAGTAATTGAAGGAAGAATTCAAAAATTAAGAGAAACGAAAAGATCTTATGATGGAAATTGAAAGACTTAAATCAGTTAAATATTATGAAGAAAAAGATGTCGTTCATAAATAAGAATTGAAAGAAGGTCATGGCATTATTGTAGAACAAATTAAAGAGAGAGAGTTGATTAGACTCAAGGAAAAAGAGGAATAGGAGAGAGAAGGCTAAGTGATGATCAAGCAAATCAAATAAGTTCAAATTGAAGATCAACAAAAAAATCTATAAAGGAAACATATGTAGAAGAAGTTACAGGATGAAATTTTAGAAGCCAATTCAAAAGCCATTGTTGTTAAAGAAAAGAGAAGATTGGAAGAGAAGGAAGAAGAAGAAAAAATTGCCAAATACAATCTAGAAAAGGCATAGAAAGATGCAGAAATCATAGAGGAATAGAGGAGAATCAAAGAAGAAAAAGAAAGAGATGTTTAAAGATTAAGAGAAATGCAAGAGAAAGCCTAAGATAGATAAGCTGAATTGGATTTATTAAGAGCCAAAAGAGCCATGGAATAAAATGAAAGAGCTGCCAGAGAAAAAGAAAGAAAAGAAGCAGAACTCAGATAAAAATTAAACTCAGAATTATATTAAGCAAGAAAAGTTCAATAGAATGAAAAATAAGAAAAGTTAGAAGAATAAGTACTTAAACATATTATTCTATCTAGGCTAGACTAGAAAGGGATGAATTCCAAAGGGTTATTCAAAAGCAAAAGCAAGAGCGTGAAAATGAACTTAGATTATAGTAAGAGAAAGAACATTTGGTTAAAAAACATGCTGAAGAGTTGAGAAAATAGATCTCTATGAATGAAGAAAAAAGAAAGTAAGAGGAAAGAGATAAGTATCTTATTGATATCAATTTCATAGACTTGAAGAAGGAAAAAAGATTAGAGATAAAATGATTAATGAGAAGAAATTATTAGAGAATATCAAGGATTAGAAATTGAAAGGACTCAATGATAATACAATACCTGATAAATATAAGGCTGAATTAGCAAAGAAGAAAATCAATATCCAAATATGATTCATCACAGATGCACATAAAAACTATATATTAATCCATTAATATATTTATTTTAAATCAATTGATTTTGAATGATTTGTGTATTGTTAAGGCTTTAGCAAAATCGGTTCCATCTAGTTCTGCTATTTTTTATTTGATCTATTCCTACTTAAGTCTCTATTTGAAAATGGCATTATAATTAGTTTTGTATGCACTATTTACGTTAAATCAAATGAATTACTTGATGTCTGTTCCTGCCTTATCTACTCTGATAGGGTTTGAAAGTTTCCAGTCTGGCTTATATTCATATTTTACTCTAAATAATGACAATAAAATAACTTCATTTCTGTTTTTGGCACTAATTATGCTTTAAATCTGCTGAAGAGAGCTCTTAAACAGTTCAAAACTAATTCTTAAAATTCTAATTCATCATTCATTTCAATCCAATTATCTAAAAACAATTTTGCTAAATCATTGAGTGGTTAAGCAAATTCAAGTTCTGAGCATTTCTTGAATTTGAACACATTATTTTATGGCTTTAATAATTTTTGTAAGTATCCGAATTCTGTTCCATAAGTTGTAGAAGTTTAATTTTTCCTATGCATTTCTTCTGCTTTCTTAAAACTGTTAAATAATCATTCAAAATTATTACTCTAACTCCTATTGATCAGTAAGTTCTTGCAATTGAACTGTGGGAGGCTTAGCTCTATTATATAAGGAGAAATTAAACCTAAATAGTTTTCTTCCTTTATGTTTATAAATCGCACCGATCAATTAAAGTCCTCTGGCTTCCTTTTCACTTGCAATGTATATCCAATCTCTATAGTAATTCAAGTATTCAGGTTTGATGATATTTGTTAGAATTGCAAACGGTTCCATTCTGAATGTTGTATAAAATATTAAATAATTAATTATTATTATTCCACTCGAATGATATATTTATATAATCAGAACTAAATATATCAGCTCTACAATTTGATTTTAATTGAATTATCCACTCTAACAGTTTTATAAATTCATTTCCTTTAGAATAGCATAATCAGAATTGTGATAGAGTAATAAAAGATGTGTTTTATAATAAAAATGCAATCTCGTAATATATAAGTCATTATTGGAAAAAGAAATCATGAGGCAATCCTTTAGTATTTGTAATAAATGTGATTTTTGGTTTAATCCTCTGAGTTTTTTTAGCTGGTTCATTATTTACTGATAGCATTTCTTTTAATTCCATTGTATTTAAGAGCAATAAATCTAAAATGTTTTCATCATATATCTATTCATTCTTAAATTAGGATTAAGTTTTGATGTTTTAATTTTTATTTTCTAGTTAGCAATTATTAATGTTATTAATTTGTTTGCTTAAATCAAAATGATTAATCTTCTTAGATCTTGCACTTTTAATTTAAGTAAATTTGCCAAATTTAGTGCCATTCTATCATATATTGACATTTATTACATTTAATTAAAAAGGTTCAAAATCCAGAGATCCTTGTTTATGATGACATAGTTTTAATTTTGTGAGATTTTTGCTTGTGACATTTTAATCAATAGTTTTCCTTGTAGACATTAAAGGAGTTCTTTAGTCTTGTTCGGTTATTTTCAATAACTTGATGTTATCTGAATTTTATCTACAATGCTGTATAGGCAATGTTTGAACCTGATTTGTTAATATTTCATGAATTTTTTAACGACTTAAATATCGTGGCTTCTCTTTGATAGAGGTCATAAGTCAAATAAAAATTAAATTATCAACTTAAAATACATTTATCAAATTATAAAGAATAAGTTGATATACAATCAATATTTGATTAAATTATTTATATATAAGACAATTATTTATAAAATAAATATTCATTTCAATAAAATAAAGCCAAGAATGTAAGGTTGCTCGATTAATATACTTGAATCAGATTAAATAATAAACGACAGAAATTATAATCATAATAATTAAAATGCTCCAATTAAAATAAAATAAAATTAGATTTCTAAACAATAAATAGAGATCATAAATTATACTCCTAGAAGTGAAATTAAAAAAACTTCGCGTAAAATAGCATAATTTCTAAGATTCAAAGCATAAAAAGTAGAATAAAAAATACTATATAAGAAGAATATCAACAAATTAATATTTAACTTTTAGGGTATAGAGATATCAAACCTTCTTTATAACTAATAGCTGTAATTATAATTATTTTATTTTGGAGGTGGAGATTTTGAGCATTTTATGATCATAAAAGAATCCATTACTTAATAAGAATACTATTGCTTTTAAATGAACCAAATGCAGAGAATGATTAGAAGAGGCATATTTCAACTTGTCTTAAGTATTAAGAGTGTCATGATCAGAAGAAAGCATTGAATTAATAAAAAATCGATTCCTTTTCAGCAAAATATATAATGGAATGTCAGTTACAAAATCCTCCCATTATTCCTATCATACTAATAAATTGAGTTTTTTTCATTTAAATGACTCTACATTATCAAAGGTAATATAATTATGACTATTTTAAAGTATTCATTGTTAATCATTTGTAGTCGAGAGCAGATAATATATTTTGAAGGAGTAGTCTGAATAATGCTGATACTTATTAAATTAGAAATGTTTGGCCATTTATTTGATATTATAAACAGTATATTGACTTCAAATTGTTTTGATGGCAATTTAGATTTCTAATTGAACTGTATTTTACAAATTTAATTATAATGAATCTAAATATCCCTTAACTTAAAGGAAACTTTGGAAATATGAAGCCTTTAAATCCTCTTGATCAATTTGCTAAGGAAACAGAGGAGGATGCAAGTGAAATAGATAGGTTATAAAAAAGACTAAATGAATAGTAGTAGTAGGTGGAAGCATTAATGAAAGTTGTTTCAAACTCACAATAATAAATATATTTATCTCAAGATAGATATAAACACACAATAGAAAGTGAGCGAGTAAATAGTTAATTGCTTGATGAAATAAAGCATCTAAAGAAGCAACTTAAATAAATTGAAAGTGGTCCCAGACTACCTCAAGCCCCTTTCCTGCCTCCATTTTTGCCTCAATAGTAATATCCCTTCAGTTATCATTAACCATATAATTAAATGGGTATGCCCTACCCATTGCCGAATCAAAATCCTTACTATCAATATTATCCATTTCAAAACGTTCCTTTCCAACAACCTTAGAAGGAAGATAGAAGTTTTAGTAAAATATTGAAAGGCCTTGCTAAGAAAAAGGAAGAGGAACAATTAAATCAGATAATGTTGCAATTGTTAAAAAATTAATCGAATGATCCAGATAATGAACATTACTAAAAACAGAAATCTAGAAGGAATGTAAAACTCAAACACAGATCTTAAGAGGATGCTTCTGATTTTCTGTATAGTAAAAGTTCTAGATATGAGGAGGAATCACCAGAACAGATGAAAAAGAAGAATACAAAGAAATAGACAATTAAACCTTAAGAATAGTAGCAATCATTGCTAAATTAGACTTCAAAGGTTAAACTTCAACCTATTAAAGTAAGGCCTACTCCAGAAAGATTAAGATTATTAAGGAAAAAGTTTAAATACTGCGCTTGGATGGTTATATTTTATAAAAATAAATATTATTAAATTTTGGAGAAAAAGGCAATCAAAAGATTTAATGATGAAGTAGGTCTATACGATGATTAATTTGTAATTAGCTATTGATTATATTAGTTATACACCAATGCCATAGCAATGTTTGTTAAGGAAGGTCAAAAGATTTCCATATTCAAAAAATCTTGGGTTTTCACAGAAAAAAAAGATGTCCCTACTCGTATAACTAATTTAATCTAAGCAGCAGAGACCTTTGTTAAACAATTAATCATTATAACCCAAAATATTAAATTTGATCAAAAGCATTTGTCATACATTAAAGGATTCACTACAGATGGAGGTTATTTATTTCCAGCACATTCAGCTTTTGTGACCCAGAGATTAAAATTAGATTACAAAAGAAAATTAAAGTATTATACTATTTTATATTTTAGATCTACTTCTGCTGAACAATAAAAAATGGCCTTTTTGGAATATGCTTATATACAATTACTTTTATATGAACAAATGTTCTCAATAAGTGGTTGGTAAGATTTGCTTAAGCCATTCGCAGAACCCTTAAAACTATTAGTTTCTCTTCTATAATATTTGTTTGTAGACAGATTCAAGAATCTGCAAATCCTTTCAAAAAACATGAAATTTAATGTACACAATTTTTTATTACTAAAATCAGGTTGACCAAGTTCCATATTTGGATTTCACTAAGCGTAATGTGGCTGATGTCAAATAAGCAATAAATCAAAGTGATCCAAAATTTTAGGTTACTGATAAATACCCAATACTTGGATTATATGATGAGACTGTGTTGAAACCGGTGATTGATAATCCTGCATTTGCAAACCTTTAAAACCAATTTAAAGCTTTTGTTGATTTTATACACTCCAAAACTCAGTGACATGATAAATAAGTACTTGACAATTAATTTATAAAATAATAATCGATGAATATAGGATAAATATATTCTTTCATTTCCTAATAGGTTATGTTTGTATGGCTATTGGTGTTCATTACTCCACTTTACATATTTATGGCCAGCATTCTGGCTAAAGGAATTCACATCTTATACAACATGGCAACAAACAAACAATCATTAATTAACAATTATTTGGGTGATATAACTTGGCTTTTCCCATTCAAAGTACACTTACTCCATTAATTATCAATAGTAAAATGAGCAAGAATTCAAATTGATTCATACTTTGTTCCTTGCAGTATTGATTGCAGTTGCTTCTCTAATTGTCCTTGGTGGTTTAATGCTGCTTAACTTTATGGAGTAGTCCAAATAGTACGAAGAAAATAGAGAAGATAAATAATAAAAGAAAATGAAAGCAGAAAGCAAATGAATAAATTTTGTGTATTTGAAATTTGATTGTTTTTCACAACATTAGTAATTTATATAAAACTTAATATTAACATTTTTGTCTGTATATATAAATCAATTCCCTTGAAGCATTTCCTCTTGCATTTACTTTTTTATTCTTTCTTATTCCAATTGATCCAATCTTTATTGTTCTTCTCTATCCCTAAGGATATCTTCATTAAGATCTGTAAATTATCTTTTCGCCCACTTCTCCCTTGATAGATATTCACATTCAACAGTTTTATCACCGTACATTCTACCTGCCAAATATCTTCTGGCAGTTCTAGCTTCTTAGGTCTTCTCATATTCCACAAAGATTTTGCCCACTCCTACAATTATTTTACCAAATTCAGGTCTTGGAATGATCACATTTTTCACAGTTCCAAATTTAGAGCATTCTTCTCTTATGTCTTCCATTATATCATTAAATTCTTCATCTATCGTAACCTATATATTTGTATAAATATTAAACATCTTCAAGAGTAAGGACATTTTTGATAACTAAAATATTAGTAGGTATTTACACATATCTGGCCATCAACTTAAGTGGTCTGAAACTAATAAGTGAAGATGGATCCTTATCATTTCCTTTCATGCTACTCAAAGGATTAACTTAACTTCACAATACATAATTACATGCTTATTCACTCATCATTTATTAGTTTACAGCTGCTAAAGAAGTCAAAAATGACTTTGGTCTACCAATTTTCAATTGATGCCCTTTAAAAATCACATCCTTCAATATAAAACCTTGTGTTGCTTCTTCAGGAGATCTGAACTCAATAAAACCAAAATGTCCTAAATAAATTAATCTCAAAATCTAACCATTCGAATCTATCCAGCAATTGCAAATAGAACCTGCATGTTCAGAACTTACTCCCATCTTTAATAACGTCTAATTCAAGAAATCTTAAAGCTAATTTAATATATCCATAACCATTTCTACCTCTTTTGGTTGACTATTTGGTGGCAAATTTCCAACATAGAGTTTTCTATCAGCCTTTACATCTGCCTAAGCTCTCAATTATTGTAATCTTTGCATCTAAATTAATGGTGTCATTGCTTAAAGAGCTTCCAATGAAGCCAATGGATTCTAAAGAGGATTCGCAGGAAGTATGGCTTAATTCATAACAACTTAGTACTCTCAAACTCTCCCAAAGACACTTGATCTATTAGTTTGCTCTTAAAATTTGAAAAAGGAGTGTTCTATAATGGATCCTTAGGTGGAGAATCGAAACGAAATCTTCCAATATATTTGATTCAAAATTACCCCCTTGATTATTCTGCATTTGCTTTAGTTGGTGCCTTAGGTTTTTAAAATTCCTCCCTCTTTTTATCTTTCTCCTTGCTCACATTTCTTGATCTCTTTTTGCCAGCATCTGATTCCTATTTTCATTAATTAAGATGCAATTACTTTCTTTTCCTTTTTTTCCTTCTTCTCTTTCTTTTCTTTTTTCTCTTTCTTTTCCTTCTTCTCCTTCTTCTCTTTCTTTTCCTTCTTGTGTCTTATATGAAAACAATTATTTACTTTTCAGAACCCATTTAATAAAAATTAAATAATAAAAATATCAATCAACTAAATCCTCAACTAAATTAATCTTGATTGGCTTCAATTTCACCAAGAATACCTTCCACATTGAATAGTCGATCTTTATTTCCAATTCAGAAAACGTTTCCTCCTTTATTTTCTTGTCATACAACTTTTCCACATCCCGCTTTACCAATTTAGCAATCCTATTTGATTTTGTCACTTCAATCTTACTAGAATAAATTGGAATATCTTATATTTGATTTAACCCTAAGTCCTCTGGATATAAAATTACGATTCCATCAACAACGATCACTACTACTTCCACTTATGCATGCCAGTGTTTTTTGTCAGTTTTTCTTGATAACATGTAAGGATTATTTTCTTTGAAATAAGTCTATAGGTTGCTTTTTTTAAATAATTAGGTTTCTAATTATTGATACATTAAATTAACATTGGAATCTTTTGGGTATTACTTTAAAATGATCTCAAGACCATCCAAAATGAAATTATCTATATCATCCCAATTCGGATTTTAAATAAACAATCCATATTCCCGATTATATTTTTTATTTGTTTTATTTTACAATTATTATGGCTTTCTCGTTAAACAAATTTAAACTTTCTCCTCAACTACATTAATTATATTCCTGGCTTGATCCAAAAAGTGTGTTTGAGAGATATTTCCTACAGAGTCTTTGTATAAGGATAAACTCTCTATCAATTACTCATTATTGAATGAAAAGGCTGCTTTGAAATCCTACTCCACTATCTCGCTATAAAGATCATTAGTCTCCTTTGATTCTGGGATGTAATGACAACCAATTTAATAATCAGATGGAAGATTTTTAAGTCTCTGATTCTCAAATTCTTTTAATTACTTTATTATTTGATTTACTTGATCTCTATGATCCAACACAGACAATAAGCAAAACATAATAAATTTGAAAGAGAATGGAAATCTAAATTGATTTTCTGATAAATAGCCATGTGAGCATTCTGGATATAGAGCAATACTTCTAATCTCATATGGCAGTTTCTTTAATGAGTCATGAGTTTATTTCAATTATTTAAGAGAACATACTTGATCAAACAAATAAAGTTGATGATTATCATTAACCTGATCAATTTTACTTACTATTTTAACTCCTTCATAAGTTGCCATTATCGTTTAACAGATCTTACCATAACCCATTCCATTGATACCGACTGGAATCAAAACTGCAATAGTAGTTTTGGTTTACAAACACTAGGCAAGAGTGTATTGATAATCTTATCTTTTTGGTATTCTAGTTATCCTTTTATGAACACAGTTGAAAACAGTAGTAGACAAATTAATGAAACTATAGTCAACTCTTGCATTAAAGGGAATACTAAACATCAGCTTTATGCATTTAAAATAAAACTTGTATTCTTATTAATTTAAATTATATTATGAGAGAAATTTTGGAGGGTTATCCTCAAAAAAGTTTGAATTCTAATTGTTTACGTAGATTTTGATTTATCTTAAAACTTCGAAATGTTTGGAAGGAATGTAACAATTCCCTAAGTATTTATCATCTTTCCAAAAATAAATAGTTTTTCCTTTAAAATAATCATGGTATTAATCTATGAGTTCGTTATAAATTGAGTCATATATTTATGGGAAATTCTTTAGAGTGGTTTGTTGTTCATAAGATTTAGCAGTTTCCAAATTGTAGTGATTCAAAAAATTGTTAACTACATATGGTGGTAACATCCTTTAAGAATTGTAATGTTCCATTATTGAATACCATTCAATAATATTTTATTTGTTTCTACATCCAACTAGACTTCTATGTATTAGATCATTGGCAAAATTGATCTGCTGATTATGATTCATTTTATGATAAGCATCAAAGAATGATATAGCTACTTTACAAGCCCTTTCGAACCCTTTTATTTAATTGTACTTAGAAACATCATTCCTGTCCTCACATATAATTGTTTATCCACTGGATGAAATAATAAATGATTTTAAGATGTCACAATAACTTACACTAGCTGTAAAAGAATTGTGTCTGATCTCTTGGACAATGAAAGTGTTATCTAATTTTCTGACTATGAATTTATAAACATCGTCTTGACTTTTTAAATTATGCTCATTCAATGTCGGCGCTAATGGAGATCCCATGGTAGCTATAATATAATGAAGGTTTACCAATTTAGGTGTCTACTACCCCTTTATTGATAATTTGGAGGAATGAGTTTTCAGTCAACAGATGATCTTAAAAAAAGGAATTTTTAAGTAATGCTGAATTGTTCATATTGGATTCGTTAGCATGCACTTCAAGTATATAGGTTGAAACTTTTTAGAATTCGTTCTTAATCGATAGTATTTCTAGGTCTCTTTGCTTCTCAAACTCTTATAGTCTGATATATAGATTCAATTGAATTACAAGGCATAAGCGCTTAATTATTACATTATTATTATAATGTAAGAATAACAAATAGTGGTGGGAATGAGTTTAGAAGACTAAAAACGATTAGATGATTTGTTTAATCAAGTTATTTGTAAGGCTGAAAGCAATAACATGAAATTTCATGAGTTTATGACATTCCTTTTGGAAAGAGAATTGATAACTGCAAAGTTCAACTTTACTTTCTACTTGAATTTATACTAAGAATACTTCGCTTTAGAAGAGATAGTCTAAAAAGTTACTCAAGCCCCAAAGAAAGGAACAAAAGAGCCCATAAATATCATCAAGGATGATACACCTAAATTTAGCAGAACTAAATTCTTGAGGATCGTAGATGCACTAGGAAAGGCTCTACATCAAGGATAAAAGAAATATTTAGATCTGATCCTTAAAGATATATTCATTGATAATAAAAAGAAAACATAAATCAGAATGTTGATACTTGATGATCCAAATCGGAAGTTACTTCACGAATAGGTTATTAAGACCATAATTGCATATGAAGAAGATATTTAAGCATTGTTTACTATGTATTTACCAGAAAACTATTATAAAAATGAACTCATGCTTACTTGGAAAGAAATTAAATTAATGAATCTCAAAATTCCTATATTCTCATTTATTCAGATGCTATAAGATATGAATATTCATCCTGTTCATTATAATTATGAAAATATTGAAGATGTATGTATGAGAATAATACCTGCAATCACTCCTAAAGAGAACTAATTTTATTAATCCAATGTTATTTAACAATTATGTGAAATGATAAATAGTGGAAAATTCAAACCATAACATTATTCTGGAGATCCTAAAATTTCTTATTTGGAATTTCAATTCTTATTATGTAAAATGGGTGCTGAAATAACTAACAGAGAAGTTTAATAGGATTCAAAGAAGGAGATTTCTCCATTGATTATAAAGTTCTTTACCAAAATGATTGATTTGTAATAAAATGGTAATAGAATTCATGAAGATAAAACAAAACATTTGGCTTTAATTAAAAAATATTATGAAATGCTAGATAAAACCGATGATATCCTTTAAGAATAAGGCAATCCTTAATCTGAAGAATAAGATATGAAATAATAGAATTACTTGTTTCTTACTCGTAAACCAGATCAATTGGATATTAAAGAAATTTGGCAATTTTTTTAGTAAGACTTACCACCCTTCCCTGAATTAAAGTCATAGGTTGATTTGGCATAAGACTTTGTGAAATCAATTAAGGAAAAGGAAAAGAGAGAAGAATTGGCAAGAAAATTGGAGGAAGACAAAAAAAATAAAAATAAGCCTTAACCCAAATAGTAACTGAAAAAAGGAGAATAACCAATGAAATATTGTATTGAATAATTATTAAAACATTAGAATGGGAACCTTTAGTATAACCACCTAGAATATGTACCTATTAATACTTTATTGATTTTGTGAAAAAAACCAAGTAAACAAATCCCCTTAGAGACTTAAATGAATTAAGCACTTTAAGTCATATAACAGTTGCTCCAGTTATGTTACCAGAATGTCTGTATCCACATGATCCGCCTTAGTTGGTTAGAACAATGATAGAAGCTTCGTTGATGTCGTTTACATAATAAAATTATTTCTTAGCAATGCAAAATTTGAATTCAGCCTAAGAATTATGGTAGTCTCTAACTGAATTGCATGATGCAGAGATGGTATTTTTCGAGTACTTTGGTGGTTAAATATATGAGATAGCTGGATAGGATGAAGCAGCATTAAATAAATTTCTAAGAGTAAAATTCCACGCTGATAAATTATAAGCAGATCATCCAGATAAAGCCTTGTATAAATAATTCATTTAATCTTAGACCTTATTGTGGCATTGGTTCAGTATTGTACCATATGCAAGAATATGAATTGGGCAGTAAGAGCATTTATGAAAGCAAGAATGATAAGAGAAAGCTCAATAGGTGATGAGAATATAGAGAATGCCATAACATTAAACAATTTAGGATGTGCTTTGCATTAGAATGGCAATTTATTTGCTGCTGAGAATTGTTACATGTTTGCTATTACTATATTAGACATCCATTTAGGAACAATGCATGCAATGACAATGAATGTAAATGTGAATTTTTACATTGTAGGTAAAACGCAATCTACAAAAGCTAAAAGCAAATAAATATTGTAAATAATGAAAAAAAGAATACTTTTGAACATATATCATAAATTAAATTTATTATAATAATTTTTCTCGATTACTTTGAGATGACTTAATCTTAAGAGTTGATTAAGAATAAAATAGATTCAATTTACTTATATAAATAAATTTAAACTATATATTTGAGTATTTACAATAGTATTTAAATGTCAACTAATTGAAAGATCAATATGAAGGCCGTTTTTCATAGCTAGCTCTAGAAAGAATCATGGGCTAAGATTCTTTATCGAACTTTTTAATATCTTCTAATTAGGGAGCCACATGAAGATCGAAATTTTACTATTCCTCTGTCGGTTTCCATTGAGGTAGAAAGTATTCGGTCTTAGATGCTTTTTTTGGCATAGGAACTATAAAGGGATGTTATAATAATTATTTAGCTTTCCATCTTTTTTTATGGTCAAATTGAAGGCACTTATCTAAGAAGTCCTGTAAATTTGATGATATGTTAGTTGGAATTGGTGGTGAGCTTTATTTGGAGGATATGGTTAGCAAGGCCTGCATTGGAGATTGAAATCTTCCCCAAGGAGGCTAACCAGTTAGCATTTCTATGATGGTACATCCCAGACTCCAAATATCTGAATATCTTCCTGTTTCTTAGCCATTTATTACTTCTGGAGCCATCCAGTTGGGAGTCCCCTTCAATGAATAGGCATTCAAGCCTATGATACTGCATCCAAAATCTGCTAGTTTGCAGACTCCTTTGGTATCAACAATGATATTTGCGCCTTTAATGTCTCTATGGATGATTCCCTTTTTATGTAGATAAACGAGACCATGGAGTATATCTGTTACATACTTCTAAATAACTGGTTCTTTAAGATTGGATTTGAATTTCTTCATCATTTATGCAATAGAGCCACCTGATTTGATAATGCACACTGGTACCTCCTACAAATTCTAATAAGATGCTCAAATGATTATTATCCTCGTCACACCCATAGTATTCCACTATGTTTTTGTGCTTCAATTGTTAAAGTATTTTGATCTCCTGATGAAACGACTCTAAGCTTTCTTTCTCGACATAGCCCAATTCAATTTGTTTTACAGCTAATATTCTTCCAGTCTTGATATCCATACATTTATAAACTCGTCCAAAAGACCCTTGTCCAATCAATTCTCCTTTCTTCCATTAAATTTTTACAAGTGACTCAACATGATGAACATGTTACTCAGTCTCTGAATCATAACCATCAGAGTTATTCTATATTAATATTTTAGATCTGTGTTATGAAACAGTTCCTGAGTTTTGTTATTAATAAACTTTGGATCCTTTTTCTCCAAAACATTTACAAAGCCTTGAAATATATGAGCCCATTTTTATTAATAATAAAATAACATCTATTTATGTTGCTTTTTCATTTTATTCAATTATTAAAGGTAATTGCATTCCAATCGCAAAGTTCTAGGATGAAAAACTCTATATGTGCAGAGTCAGAATTAATATATTCACAAAATAAATTAATTTGAAAAGCAAATTTCAGAACTTCTCAATTTATACAATAAAATATTTAATGAATTTATTGCTTGAAATATACATTCATATAGACATGGATGCATATTATGCTTAAGCGGAATAGAAATTATTGAAAATACCAGATGATCAACCTGTTTGTGCGAGATAATGGAATTCTTTAATAGCAATCAATTATCCTGCCAGGGCTGCAGGTATCAAAAGAGGCATGTTAGCTGATGAAGCATTAAAATTATGTCCAGAAGTATTTTTACCTCATGTTGAAACTTTCAAGATTTCAGAAGGGAAAATGATCTTTTCAACAATCTAAGACAAATTCACTTAACACAATAAAATCGAAGAAAAAATTAGTCTGAAATATTATAGAGAAGAAAGTAAATTGATATTTGCAATTATTAAGTAATTTTGTGGTTGTGTTGAAAAAGGCGGTACTGATGAATGTTACATATAAGTAAGTGAAAATGAGTTAGAAAAAATTGAACCTCATGAATTTATTGGTAATCTAATGTGTGCCATACCTTCTGATTATTAACTAACTGAATAGGATATCCAAATAATGAAGGCTTCAATACTTTGTTAATAAATTAGAGATGCCGTCTATAAAGAAACTCAATATAAATGCAGTGCGGGAATCTCATTTAATAAAATGCTGTCTAAACTTGCATCATCTACAAATAAACCAAATAAATAAACAATCATTTTAGAATGTATGTTACCAGAGTGCATTGCGTAATTCAATATCAAGAAAATAAGAGGTTTCGGTGGAAAAATTAAACATTCCTTTGTTAAGAGTGAAATCTAAACTATCGGTTAGGCTTAGCAACTATCTCTATCTTAATTAGAAATGTTGTTTGCAGACAAGGCTCAATATGTATATGATAAATTAAGAGGGTATGACAATGAAGAAGTCAAGAAAGATTCTGAACGCAAACATAAATCCATTCTGTCTCTAAAGAATATCAAAAAGACATTCTCAAGGGATACGATTAATCAATCCTTGGAACTAATAATACACGATCTTACAATGAGAGTGACTGATTACTATGAGGATTCAAATCTTGTACCATCAGTAGTAGTTCTTCATTATCATAATGTAGAGAGAGGGTCACATCAAAAAAGTGAACCTGTTTACTTAACTCTTCCAATAGATAGTTTCAGATTGTAGATTGAGGATAGAGTGAGTTCCATTTTAAATTCAATTTAGGATAGTGAACTCTTTCCATTGATTAATATTGGATTAAGTTGTAGATACTTTAAACCCATGTCTTAGGGTATTTAAAATCCAATAACTAGTTATTTTAAAAAGGTGATAGAAAGTTAAGAATAAGAAAAGATGTCTAAATTTATTGAGGAAGTAGAGAAAGAGCTGGCTCCTTAAGATTATTACAATTGTGAAATCTGTAAACAGGAGATTCTGAAGACGCTTAAGGATGAACATAATGATTTTCATGTGGCTGAAAATTTAGATAAAGAAATGAATCCTAAAAAAAGAAGGTATAAAAGTTAAAATAACAAACCTTAATCACAATAGGTAATTTAATAAATTACTTAATTTATGAAAAAATCTTGATACTTTAATATATAATAAATTATACACATTTCATAATCGTTTATATTGATATCTCTAATCATTGTGAATAGATGACTGAATCTATTAATGTGTTTTAGAACCCATAAAATATAAAATATGCTCTCCTATTTGAATTTCACAAGCTGTATTGAGCAAATAATATCAAAATCCAATCTTAGAAAAGCATAATTAAATTTTATTATGTATTAGACAAGTTAGCTAATTAACCGTCGACCCAACATGAGGTAGTTAACTGGTAGGGCTCGTGACATTTAAGATGATGAAGACGATGATTTTGGCATCTCTAGTTTTGCAAAAAGCAAAGTTGATGATGATGACGAAAAATTCAAAAATCAAAACAGTGATCCTGATTTCCTAGACAGTCTATTGAGAAAGAAGAGTAGAAATGATTCCAAAATGGATAAAGTAATATCCTTTAATAATATCTAAGTCCAACAATAGCTCCATCATACCTAGCACACCTCCTCCATAAAGTACAAGCAAAAAGAGTGATCAAGAAATATCAAACACAGATCCAAAGAAAGGACAAACATAAACCCAAAATAACACAGGAAACAAGGGCACACCATAATAATAATAACAATAAAAGTAATCATAATAGACTCCTGCAAAACCCAACACGACTCAGCCATTCTAAACTCCAGATCCTAAGTAATAATAACAATAACAAAAGACTCCTGCATAATAACAATCACAAACTAAAACACCCCAAGCTTAACCTCAACCATCATAGTAATCATAAACCCCATAATAATAAAAAACTCCATAATAACAATAAACTCCATAATAATCACAAACCCCACAATAAACAAAGACTCCACAATAAACAACAACTCCTTAACAAACAAAAACACCCTAATAATAACCCTCCTAAACATAAACCCCAGTAACAAACAAGACATAGTAGAATCAAAAGTAAACTCCTGCTCCTGCACCAAAGGAAATAGTAGATCCTGCACAATCAATATAAAATAAGCCTTCAGCTAAAAAAGATGATCCAAAGAATCAACCACCTCCTCCAGAGTAGCCAAGTAAGGTTCAACCACCTCCAAAAGTTGAGTAGCCTTCTAAAACTGATACACCCAATAAGGGAAACTAGTAGCAAACTCAACCACAACAACAACCCTAATAAAATAGAATTGATTAAGATGATCAAGAATAACAAAAAGGACCACAAGTATCTGAAAACAGACCAACATTCGTTAGGAGAGGAAAGAATACTTAAGCGGTTAAGGATCTAGCTAAGAATGTCAAAACAATGCCAGATGATAGAATTAAAGCTTTAGAACCCAAGAATAATATCGAAGTAAGCAAGAAACTATCATTGAAATTTGCACCACAAAAACAATATACAGATCAAACATTTCCTCCTAATGATTTATAAGTATTTCAAGTATTTGGTCATGGCCAAGTTGATTTTAAGAGATTCAATCTTGGAAGAGAATAAGATACTCATTAAGTAGTTGATCCTAATGATATCGTCCCTGGGTAATAATCAAGTACTCTAATGTAAGTATTGGCTGCTATTGCTGAATAACCAAAATTAATAACTTAAATTTTAGAAGATCAAGTTATCAACGAATTTGGATTTTATTATGCTCGTCTCTGCATTGGGGGAGTATGGAAATATATCTTAGTTGATGATTTGCTTGGCTACTTTAAAGGAGAACCTGTTGGAGCAAGGACTACCATTGATAATAATAAATTAAAGTAATCATCATTAGTAATTATTTAGATCATTACAAAAATCTAATCCTGGCTATCAATCAGAAATATGGCCATTCCTAATTGAGAAGGCATTTGCCAAAGAATATGGAAGTTATGAGGATGCATCTGTAAATGCTACAGTCGCTGATTTTCTGTAAGAAACAACAGGAGCACCAACTACTGTTGAATAAATTAGTGAAAATGTTCTAAAATCCTTGACTTAGAATGATGTTGCCCTTGTGCATTTAACAGATGGAATTTTCACATTCTTAAATTCAGATGGTAAAGATGTAACTCTACGTAATCCTTGGGGTTGGGTCAAGAATTAACCAAGTACTGCTTAACCAGAAGGGGAATTCAAAGTTCCCATAAAGAGTCTCATTGGTAAATAAATCACAATCGCTAAATGTGTTCCTAACAATTACCATACCAGTTATAATTTGAAAGCCAACAGTGATGCTTATACATCTTTTAATGTTAATGCACGTTCAGATACTGTAGCCACCTTCAGGTTACATTAAAGAGATGAAAGATATTTTAGAAATAACATATCCAAAAAATACGATTATTGTTATGCTAGATTGTTAGTATTTGATGAATAACAATACTTGATTGCTTAGGATTATGGGCAATATAAAACATTAAGTGTTAATGTTAATTTGTAAAAGGGTAAATATACTGTAGTAATCCTTTTGGATTTCTTAACTGAACAATTATATGATAGCACATTGACTTTCTATGGAACTTAATCTGTTGAAATTAGTAGAATTGATTATAGACAACAACCTAATCTATTGGCTTAATTATATACTAAAGAGGCAATCAGCAAGGGCTAAAGAAAATAGAATGGACAAGTTGAGGAGTTTACTTATGTGTCTGATAATAAGTTGACTATCTTAGCTTGGAAGTATAATGGCACTTAGCCTAATAAATGGAGCAAGGATTTGAGCAAATAACAGAATAGAAATACTATGAGGCCAATTACATTTGTTAATGTAGCAGACATATAATAATTAAAAGTACTCACAACTGAGTAGATTAAACAGTTGAAACTGAGTAGCTGGTAAGATGCATCGTCATTCAATATTGAATTCACTTAATAAAACAACACTTATGCAGTTGTATTCAAGTGATTAATTATTAGAATATATAAAAATTAATATAATGAATCGATAATAAATGGATAATGTACATAGGTAGCCAGGATTAATTTCCTTCCTTCAAACATGGTGGTAATCACATCTATTTGGAACAAAAGTTATCTTAACCTTTTCAATAATTCTTGGATTAATTGATTTAGTTACTCATTTTGCTTTTAACATCTTCAGTAATTCCCCTTGTTCAACATTACCTATTTAAATCTAAAGATTATTTTTTGCAAACTTTGTTCATTGTATATATACAAATTAATATATTCTCTAGATTACAGTATTGATTTGATATTAGCTATCATATGCATTCATAGTAAATTAAAAGATTTTGAAACAAAGCATGGCACAGCCACATTCATTATCATCATTACTATCCTAGGCTTTATCACTTAAGTATACGAAAATATCATTTTAGTCATTATGCCTTATTTTGTAATTTACCCTTTCCTATTTATATCCTCCATTCTATGAAACTCCAGCATATAGTCTATGGAACTTTACCATATTCTTTCTAATTCAAGAGTATTTTTCAAATATATTATCTCAAGATGTCTAATGATGCCAAATGGATAAAGTCAATTCCTGATTTTTCCAATGTAAATAAAAAATAAATATTACCCTATTGTGTTTGTCATTCTCTTTACATTAATTTAATAATCTTTGACCTTTGTAAGTTCATTCATAATTGCCATTATTTACTTTTTATTTTAAGATAGATTTTCATTATAAACAGCAGTATGAATCATTAATTATTTAAGACTATCGAATAATTGGAAAAAGGAATAGTTTTTAGACCTTTTATAGATCGAATAGATTTTAAAACAATTTCTAATTACTAGGATTAATTAGAGCCCAGTGTTGATTCTAGGGAATAACCATATCTTTAAACTCCTCCTGCTAAGTAAGATTTATTTAATAATTTTTATTTAATAGACTAACAATGGAAGGATGTGCTCCTTTTCCACCTTCTCTTGTCTTATAAGAATTGCAAAAGTAATTGAATGTCTAAGATATTCCAAATCGAGAGGAAGTTTAAGAAGAGGAAGAATAAAAGCAAGTAGAATAAAACTAAGATTTTTGAAATTCATGTAAAATGTTTTATATTATAATTCTTATTTAATTTAAAGTAGACAATTTTCTAGAACTATTTTGTTTTCTTATGCATGGTTATCTGCACTTTGTTATATTTTTGAGTAGTAATTAATTCATTATTATTCAATAATTTTCAATGTCTCCTTATTGAATATATTATTTATTAGATAAAATTTATGAGGGAAAATAATTCTATGAGACAATCATCCTTTTATTTAGTAAAAGTGAGGTTAGAATTCCAAAAATTACTGTTTTTCGCATTCAAAAAAATAGGTTTAAAGTGAATTATAAGAATAGGATGCATTTTATAAATTAATTGAGTGTTGGATCATAAATGATTTTTGAACATACCAATTCGATTAAACTCTTTAATTTTATTTTGGATTACGATTTAACTTTTAAGTTGAATCATTATAGTAATATAATGATGATATGAGGACATTTAAGTTTAAATTTTCAGGTAGAATTTTTAAATAAATGGTTTTAAAGTTCTTAGGAATAACTTTTACTAGTATTAATGACTTTTATTATCATATTGATTCAATAATCGATGTAAATTTAGAGGGGATTAAAAAAAAATATTTTATTTACTTAAATGTTGATAATAATCAATCTAATAATTCTGCTAACTATTTGTCCATATTATTTTAATTTTTTTGTTAATAACTTTATTATTATGCAGGAATTTAATTGGAAGGAACAGTATTGAGTTATTTCTACAAGTTTAATGCTTTTTATTAATCATCTTCTTGCATGTATTTCTCAAATTCTGCATCAATTTCTTCATTATCGACTCCCATGTTTGACATTTATTTCCATAATTCAGAAGTTTCTTATTAAGATGTTTAAAATTCACTATAAATAAAGTTAATAAATACTTCCAATCCATCATAGCATCTTATAACTTATCATTGGTCTCTTATTGCATTTTTCCTAATTCAGCTGCATTAAAAACTGCATCAGCTATGCCTTAATCTTATTCTAATGTTTCTATTTGGATTGTCATTTGAGTGAGAACATTGAACTTGGTTTACATTTGCTCAATTTATTTTTGTAAAGATTTCATTTCTACAATACTTATGTGAATTCTATACCTGTAACTTTATTCCTGGCTTATTATTTTTTTCCCTAACTAAGTAAAGATCTTATTTCCTGATCCAAATTTGCTACCTTTGAGTCGATCCTATCAATATTGTCTTGGATTTAATCTTTTCTGGATCTCAGATCATGCAGAGTCTTTTCATATTTTAATTTAGCATCTGGAACAGGTGCTGCTTAATTTTTTTTATCACCTCCACCCTTTTTAGCAAAGCCGAACATGTTAATTTTTTAAATATTAATAATACAAGATTCTAAATTTTGTTTTGCTTTATACACTACTCCAATAATAATTTTATAGAAACAATATAATGATTTGAAATCAAGTTATGGAATTTGTAAATTCCTATAATAGCTGGACATAATTATATATAATATCATTCCTTATTCAATAATCTATGCTTTTTAAAATCTATCTCATAACCTTCTTACTCACTCTCCTCTTCTGGTTAATCAAAGATGATAGTTTTGTCACTTGGATATTTTTTATCATTTACTGTGATCTTCCCTCTTACAGTTTTTAATTTTGCTGTTCTTTAAGTTACAACAGACTTTGGTTTCATGTAAGCATTATTTAAAAAGAATTTGAAGTCGATCTCCGTTTAAACATCTTATGAATCAGTATACATTCTGAATTTGTAATCCATATCATCCAAAAACAATTTTTTATACACCAATAGTTCCTTATTCTCCTTAATCGTTGGTTATAACCAGTAATCAGGCATCAATTCCTCATCCGATTTGATCACATTTTATTAAATGCATCTCAAATCATCCATGAATGAAATGCAATTCAATAATAAGAAAAACGTCTTCTTATTCATTTTTGGTGTTAGTATATCATACAATAAAGAGTAGTCCCTCTCATCTTCCAATGATAAATAACAATTTAATAGTATCTCCAATTGATCTGCCATTAATTTTAATCTTTATGTGAAATCATCCTCTCCTGTCAATTCCTTACACTATAATATCCTTCCAATTGATTATCCTGGGAATTTAGCTAATCTTTTTCGGTAATCCATTTTATTTCTTATGAAAATCTGAATTCCTGCTAAAATTGTGTTCTTATAAAATCTGTATAATCTGCTTACAAATTTGTGTCTCGAAATACTAAAAATCATAACTATATGTATAACCCTATTCCTGATACTTTCTAGAACTCTGGCAATGCCAATCTAATTACTGATCTGTATTTCATGGCTGTAGTGACCAATAATTTTAATTGTTCAGTGTTCAAACCAGGTCTTGGATTCATTATATCTTAATAGATTGCCTTCAAAGTAAATGGAATTTCAATTTTTATATCATACATTGATTCCAACACCTTAGCAATTTCTGGCCATCTTTTCTGTCCTCGTTCTTAAACCAGTTATTTTAAAGTTTCTGCTATTTTTGGATTGTCTGTACACTTTTTTAACATTCCCTAATTATATTATTAGATTTCATTAGAGACACACTACTTACCTGCAAAATATTGGAATATTAAAAAAAAAAAGCATACAAAAAATTTTACATAAAAAAATATCAACTCGTCAATATTCAAACAAACACTTTAATTATTTTATTATTGTCATTCCAAATCAAACTATCCAAAATTAATAATTTCAATATTTTCTATATTATTACCTTCAACAATTACACTAATTCCATATAGCTACCAACACTGCAACATTTCTTTAAATCACAAAAAATATCTAAACCATATAATAAGTATTTTAATTTTATTCTCTTCTTTATTTTATCTAAAGAACTTATATATATTCGTATTCATATTTAAAACTAATCATTATGCTTGATGATTGATATGATTTATTAGATTAAATAAAAAAATATTGATTCTATAATTAGAAGGAAAAGAATATCAATAAAAAGACTCATAAAAAAATTACAATTATTCAAGATAGTATTTAACAATACCACTTTATGATAAGCTACTTCGAATATAAGAGTAGTATTCATGAAGATTAAGAATTAATATAGTTTTTGAATATCATTTTGATTAGACATAAGAATTTTTAAATTTGAAATCAATAACTCTAGGAATAATCTATTTTAGAATTCAGTCTTGATTCCATAGTGAAATTAGTTTTTTTAGATAATATCTAACAGGAATTGATGATCTTTATTAGAATTGCTTGTTTTCTTACAATAATTTTATTTCAAATTTCATTATCCTTGAATCCCTTTATTAATAGGATATCTGCAATTGAAAGTAATATGATTAGGTATGATAATCAAGATTTGAATTATATAAAAATAAAAGACACTTAATATATCAAATAATAATTTCGATTCAATCAGCAAGAGCTCTTTATTGCTTAATAAAGAATTTTATGATGCTACTAAATTGAATTTGCTGACAGACACTAGACTTAATACTAATTCCATACATCTTAAAAATCTTAGACTTTTAAACATCTGCAATATTGTTATAAATTATATTAGTTATTCAATTAATTAAAAAAATTAATATAAATATATTAAAATAATTAAAACGCATTTTTGTGTGAAATGTTAAAATTATGGACGCTCTTAGTTTTGATTTGCCTAGGCTAATGTTAAGAATTATTAACATCAATAAAAAATTATGCTGATGGAATAGTTTAATCAAATATAACTTAGAAAATCCTTTTAGATTTTGCTCCATTATTATTGCCATTAACTATATTCTCAATTATTTTAATCTAATTGATGAAATTTTGCTTCAAAAGATAAAAATTTTATGACAAACTTCCTTAAACCGAATAACAAGCGAGCAACAAAAAAGTGAGATTGCCATTAAAGCATAAATTGCAATTATTCTTTATGAGATATTATTGTTAAATTTTGAGAGTATTTAAACATTGATGTGATATTTATATTTGAAATTAATTAATTTAAATTCAAAACCAATCATTCTACTAAACTTGATTTGAAATATTATAAAATTAATCATCTGATACTTCGCTCAAGGCATCCTGATTGAATGAATCATTTTCAAACATAACTTAATCCTAATATTGATGCTTCTAGTTTTATTATATCTAAATAGATAATAGTGTTACATCTATTTATTTACAGTTCTTCATCAAATTCGAAACATTATTTGAATTATTAGAATCAAAAGTAAAAGCACTGCACCAGGAATCTAAATTATCCTAAACTAAGTAATCATAGCTTCTAAATTAAAGATAGGATGAGTCAAATACTTAAGATTAGTCCAAACTTATTGAGAAATTGAAAATTTTTCAATGGAATTGCTATTGCCTCCACATGCATACAAATCATTATTATAAGTGATAAGTTTGTTTCTCAAATCTCTCCCTTCTGTCATCATACTAATAACCTTAATTGTTTGATTATTTGTATCAAAGACCTGCAAACTATTTGTGAATCCTTAGTTAGAACTTAGATATTAGATAATTGGTATACCCTCCTCCTAGAATGAGAATTTAATTATCATCATAAGAGAGTGCTGCTGCATTACTGAATCCTTACTTGAATTTGACTTCCAAGACCTTCCATTGATTATCTTTGACAGAATATCTCTCTATAGTATTTTATCGCTCTCTTCCGTCGAATCCTCCAAACACATAAATATATTTATTCAAGGCAGTAGCAGCAGCAAATGCACACTTCTACTTTTAGAGTGGATCAATCATCTTCCATTCATCTGCAGCCAAACTATACTGTTCGCAACAAGATAACATCTGCTTTGTAGTGCCATCATAACTTATTAGATCATTTATCTCAGATACCCTCCTATTGCGTAAACAAATCCATCCAGATAAACACAAGCATGTTCTTTCCTGGGATAGTACATACTCTTCAAAGCCTACTATTAAAATCCCTAAGATGGCGAAATTAACATAGCATTTCTACTGACTCCTCCTCCTGTTATTATGATGTCTCCATTGGGTAAACTAGCTGCTGCAGCATAATAATTGTAATCAAATGTATTCTATTCATTAATTCATGACTTTATACATTGGAAATTTATCTATATTACCAATCATTTTTTTCAATGTTGTAAATCAAAATTTTATGCTTTTCTCCAAAGTAGCAAATCTAAGGATTGCAAACTTCCTTCTTAAATTGTCCATATTTAGAAATATCACCAATAAGTTTTTATTCAAAATTTAATTTGGGCAGTATTTTATATTCACCACCTCTTAACTTTCTAAACTAAACAATGTCTTTGTCTGCCAATTCATCTAAATCATTAATCTCTTTAATAAAATCATTTCCTTTAAAAGCTTTTGTAGTCTCTAAATATTTCAAACAATTCTACTTAATTCATAATACTTTTCATCTAATTTCTACTGTATTTGAGCCATATTATATAGCAATGACTAATTAAATGCTACTTCTGACTCAATTTGCTCGTTTTCAGAGTCAAATATTTTTAATAAGTTATCCTTCAATTCTTTTCTCCTTTTTTCACACTTTGCAATTATTCTATCAAATTAATCGTCAATTTATTAGATCTAATTCTTATTTTATATAGATACAAGTTTTAAGTTATCTTATTCTAATTATTCTTTGCAATTATCAAAAGTTTTCATCTATTTCTCCAAACTCTCATATTGAGTCTTTAATTTTGATTAGATGCTACTTACTCTATTCATTTATAAAGAAACTAAATTACACATTGAATGAATACCTGAATGTTCATATTTAAAAAACTTATGACCATAATGTTCAGTAATACATTCTGTACACATATTTGATTAATCATCCTCGCAATAAAACTACAATGGATATTTCTAATGTTTTGAGCAGAGTTCAAATGTTTTTCTAATTGTTAAAGGGTCCAGCTTACTATTCTTCTAAATGCTTAGAGGCCAAATCCATGGCCACAAAATTCTTGCTTAAATTATTTGGTTTAACATTCGGTTCATGTTTTGTCCTGCAAATAGGACATTCGATTCTCTTACTTACTTTATACATAGTTTCAAGACATATAGTGCAGTAAGTGTGACCACAGAGAAGGTTTCTTGCCACTCTATCTAGAGCATAGAATTCATAGCACATTGGACATTCCATTTATTATATTTAATATTTGCATTATTGATTTGAATTTAATTTTATTATAAAAATATAAAATATATGATTACTGCTGAATTTTCAATTACTTTGTTTAAATAAGGGAATATCCACTCTGTAACATCCTGCAGAATCATCTTCTTACTCATCAAAGTTGTTATCCAAGTCTTTATTGAACTTAATAGTCTTTTTGCTTGGATAATATTTTGTATTCGTGATAATTTTGCCTCTTACTGTCTGAATACTTCTCTTCATTGGTTTCTCTTGGATCAATTCTTTTGATAACTTCTTAAACTTATTATATTGATATTCCTCAATATAGTACTTAAATTCTTAATCATGTTAGAGATCTTTTGAATCATTGTACATTTAATATTTTAATTGCATATCGGATACATATAAAAACTGATAAACATCCAAATTCTTGTTTTTCTCTATTGAATCCTACAGGAAATAGTCAGGCAACAACTACTTATCTGATGTAATTAATTTTTAACTAATCATACGTAGGTCATCAAGAAAAGATAAACACAAAAGAGTTCGAAAGAATTGATTCTTATTCATCTTCTATTTTATTTCTTCATAATACACTGAACGATCCTTATCTTTGTTAATTGAATATGTTAGTAATAGTTCTTTAAGACAATTTGCCGCTTCAATAACCATGATGCAATGTTCATTATTTGGCTTTAAATCTAGACATTTGATGAGCCTGACAATGTTCGCTTTTGGAAAATTAGTTAATCTTTTTTTCTATTCAGTCTTATTCCTTACAAAAACCATAATACCTTTTTCAATTGCCTTTTTAAAGATTTGTTATGCTCTACTAGTTAATAAATAACATGATATTCTTAAAGTACTATTAAATAATATACTTAAGTCCGCTTCTTTGAACAAACTTTTCAAGTGTGGATGACATATCACATCGACATTCAATAATAGTTTACATCAAAATTTATAAATTATTGGATTCTATTTCAGGTTTAGGACAGCAATAATCCTAGTAAATCTATTTTAATTCGTAGGGTATGTCAATCTTTATATCATGAAGTGTTTCCAATTATTAGGCAATCAGAGGCCACCTTAAGACTTACTTTTAGCTTTCAACAAAGTATTTTAAATTTTTTCTTAGTTCTTCATTTTCTTGAAACATCTTTTTCATGATTTTTTTATATTTAAATCAAATGTCATAAAATGTACTATTTAATTTAATTAATTAGATTTATTTAAATAAAACAATAACTATTATTATTTCTTGTTATAAATATAATAAAGTTAAAATAATATTGGTTATTTGATATTAAATAAAAAGATAAAAAATATCGGTACCGGGATTTGAACCCGGAATGACAGGGTGAAAACCTGTTGTTTTACCGCTTAGACTATACCGATCTTATTTATAATACATTAATAAAATAATAAGTTAAAAAATTTAACCTTATTATTACATTCCCTTATCTAAAATTTTTAAAATCATTCAATAAATTACATTAATATACTAAATCAAATTCTCAATGATATTTAAAAAATAGTTTAAATAGATTAGAATACACCAAAAATACAATAATCTCTCCTTAAATATGTATCTTTATCAGATCAAATTATTCAAATTTCTTTAAATCAAAAAAATTTTATACATTTGCTACAGGCAGTCATAATGTTACTTCCAACTACTATAATCACATTTTGATAAAAAATAATAATAAAACAATAATAACAGAATTGTTTATATTTACTGAAATCAGTCTACGAAACTTGATTCACAAATTAGGGTTTTTATTCAAATAAATTAACTGATTTTTTATGTATTGCACAAGCATTAATTCTAAATTCAGAATTTTGAACACCTTTACAGTAATTATATAAGGGTTTGTTAGTATAAATCAAAATTTCTACTTCTTTTGAAATTCCTGATAGATTTCGTTGCAGTTTTAAGATGTAATATATTTTGATTTGTTTCAACACTTCAAACCAAATCATTTAAAAAACTATAATAATATTATGTTTTAATTTAAATTAATCATTTGAGTTTTAGGTGATGAGAATATTTGTATATAAGGGTAGGGAGTATTCTTATCCTTATTTATAAACATTATCTTTATTTCATATAAGTGCCTGTAATAGTAATTATTTTTCTCCAAATTTTTACCAATTTCTTTTTTTAGTTGTAGTTGTTATCTACTTAAAAATTACCTAATTCTAAATCTTCATATTGTGTTATCTATTTAGAATTGTTAAAAGTAGCTCCTTATACCTTGTTTTCATTTCCTCAATATATTGGATGAACAAAAACAATGCTGTTTCTGTCACTTCTTGGAATAGATTACCATAAGGAAGGGACTGCATAAGCTCTTGATCTTTCACTAATAAAACTAAGAGTCTTAGAATGGAATTGTATCAAAACCTGAAAAGTGTCATTAAGAATTCTTTTTATTAAAGTGTTATTTCAATTGATCTTTAATTTAATGTGATTTATGGAACTATTTGTAAGAGTAATGAACAATGATATTTGGAGAGAGATGGAGATAGTGGTTAGATATTAAATATCATTATCATATTATAAATATTCAATGTACATGTATAATATAATGTATGTTTTATTTAACTTTTCATAACCTTCTTCCTCTTCTACCTCCTGGTCTTCTAGTAGAATCGGTTGGGATAGGAGTAACATCTTCAATTCTACCGATTTTGAGTCCCAAACGAGCCAAAGCTCTTAAAGCAGCTTGAGCACCTGGTCCTGGTTGTCTGGTATCGACACCTTGGTATATGGGATGGATGTAATACCTCCTCTTGCTCTTAATTTAATATGCAAAGCGTTAATTTTGAGTGTTTTCAACTTTTCATAAACATCTTTGGCTGCTTGCATGGCTGCATATGGTGAAGATTCTTCTCTGTCAGATTTGACTTTCATTCCACCAGTGACTCTAGCCAATGTTTCTCTGCCTGTCAAATCGGTGATATGAATGAAGGTGTCATTCCAAGTTGACAAGATGTGAGCTACTCCAAATACTAATTCATTTCCTGCAACATTTGGTCCCAAAGTAGCAACAACTTATTGAGTTGTTTCTTCTCCGGTTTTCTTTCCCTTCTTTCCTTTTGGTTATTAAACAGGTTATTCTTTTTTGTCAGCCTTAATTTAATTGTTATTGTTACCATTCTCTAAAAATTAATTTAAATCTTTTTAATATAAAAAATAGAAATCCTGCAATTATTTAATTAATATAGACACACTCTAAAAACAAAACAAGGCACTCAACACTCAATAATAATTATTAAAATAAATGAGCGAAGAAGAGAAGATCAATAAAATCAGTTCCAATACAGTGAATGAATTAGTGAAGAATGATAAATATGGTCATTTAATTTAACTCTACCTTAAGAAAGATCCCACAAGGTATTACCATACTCCACCCTATTATAGAATTAAAAAGTATAATAGCATTCAAAAAGGCAATAAAATATACCATGTCAATCAAGATGTGGCTGTCTGTGCCTTAAATGATGATATCTATTCAGCTAAATCTCAATTAAAATCTACTGCATCAAGGATCCCTCAGACACTTTCATTCCCATCGTTTAAGTTTAATGGTAATTCTCTAATCTCCATCCCTTAGGTATTACTCTAAATTAGGATCTTAAAAATTGATTAGAAACTGTTTAAATGCATTTCTGATAAAGAACTCTTCTTTTCTACTCATTCTGAATATTTACCTGCAAACAAAATACAAGTTGGAATCAAAATCCTCACTTTCGAAGAATACTCTGATCTTGAATTCGAAGAGGAAACAATCTTTTTCAGTAGAGCTGCCATAGATCTAGATTCAATGGAACCCAGACCTAATATTAAATTATGGAAAAAGAGTTGTGTTTGTTAATTGCCTTAAAACCCTGATCTGTAGATGATTCAGTGTGATGAATGTGATAACTGGTATCACTTGGATTGTGTAGAACTTTAAGATCAAGACATCACTAAGATTGATAAGTATTTATGTCCAAGATGCAATAAATGATTTTTCATATAAACAACATTTTTTATTGTACTAAATATGTATATATCATTCTGCAGCAAATTTGTTTTAGGTTTTCTTGGTTCTCTAAGCCTTGTTCTTCTCTCTTCTGTCGTTTTATTCTTTCTCAATCTTGTCAACTCTGACCTTCTCTTATTTAGTTTCATGAATTGCCTCGATCAACACCTTCTTGTTCTTATATTGATTACCTTTTGAAGCCAAATAGAATTCGTGATATCTACTTAATTAACATTCATTACTATTATCTATCGATTTTCTTTGCTGCTCTGTATTTTCTAAGTAATCTTCTCAAAACTCTTTGTCTTCTGATCCAAAGAACTTTGGTTGGCATTCTTGCCTCTCTTGTACCTCTTCTCTTACCAGTACCAGTGTGTCTACCTCTTCTCTTTGCTTCAAGGAATCTTCTTGCTCTAGCTCTTGAATGAATTGTTCTCAATCTTCTCATAATCAAACCATCTTTAATTAATTTTCTAATTGACATTCTTGAATTTGCAAGACTGATTTCACTTGCTTCATTTGGGTCTAACCAAACTCTGTTAACACCAACCTTTAATTAAGTTGAAGCTAATCTTTTTTGGAGTCGAAGGTTTACCATTAAAAAATAATATCTAAATTTTTAAATTTTTTCACATGCAATCACATTATTTATAGAAAAACTAAATATTTTACATTCCTCTATTTATCCAAACTATCTCCTATATCTCAATATAAATCCTATCAATTTGATATTTTAAACCTTACATCAAAAAATATTTAAGAAAGTCCACTATTTATGGTCTTTACTCAACTTTCATTTATATTTTCCAACTACTGCTGATTTTTTAAAGAAAACCTTATATAGATGAATGAAAATTTGAAAACTACTCTCCACATTCCTTTAGTTTCTTGTTATAAATATATTCCAACGTCGAAACACCAGGAACACCAAATATGCCTTAACAAAAAGTATCATTCTAAAAATAGCTATCTGATACAAAGAACTATATAGAACCACTTTATGAATACAATCTCAAAATTGGCTAATATTATTTTTGTTAGTAATTTGCATGAAAATACTAATTTACCTAAAAGCTTAGGCAATTTTTTGGATTTTAATTCAAATCGAAGAGATCATGAAACTTTGCAATCTATAGATAATTACGCTCAATGTCCCAAATAATAGAACTGAGAGGAGGTATAATTGTAAATATCAATTTATTATCTAGGAAAATATGGGGGGTTCTCTTAATCTTACAATTCATTAATGGTTTGGAACTTTGACTGGAAAGGTTATTTAAATCTAAAAAAATTGTTTTAAATCAAGAGTAATTAAACTGTTAGATGTGCATCCAATAGAAATACAAAAATTAACGGCGTACTGATATTTTTAAGAGAATTAAAAAAACAAGAGAATTGTCATTTATTGCGTGGAGAACTTTGAAAGATAAGAAATTACCTGAATTTTAAAATAATTAAATGAATTTTGATTATCCAAAATCTGAATTTCAAACTCCTTAGAAGTAATTTTTTGTGAGGTCCTAACACAAACACAATTCGAGTCAGCCTCAATTAGGATAATACTTTCGAGATGTACAAGAACCTAAAATGAATCTAACTAAGGTAGGGTAAGAGAGTTTAAAAAAATGGGATTTCTTCTCTGATCCTTTTAGTCTACCTGAGAAATATTTAATTAGTCCACAAAACAAAATAAAGACTGAAACAACTGATTTGGGATATGATAGCCTTGATTTTATGTTGGGAAAATAAACCGATAGATACAGCTCAGGATCTCTTCAAGCACTGCATTAATAAACCTAATCAGAGAAAATAATTGGTAAAAAGGTCTAGTTTTCTGAGTTAGTCTCAGTAAAGAATGATGATGGAAGCGAATCTGAAGAACCTATATAAAAGCGATCAAGACAGAAGGCAAGAAAAAGTAAGTTCTCAATGAAAAGTTAGAGGTCAATTATACAAGATTGAATTTACGATACTTAATTTTCAAAGCCAATTTATTTATTAACCTGTCATCATTGTTCTTTGTAAACAATCTTATAAATGTTCCCATTATGTAGAGTTAAAATATAAACTGATTCATTTTTTCATTCTTTTGATTAACTCATTTATATAAATAATTAGTATTGTAGTATTCTATGCATAAACAGGGCAAGAGGTTGCAGTTAGACTTTTTAAAATAGTCACCAAGAAAGTTTTAAAATTTAACTAATCATACTTAAGAAAGTGAATTATAATCTGATCAATATGGCCTAGTCCAAACTAGATTTGAGAATTCTATGTAAATGAACATCAAAGAACATGTTGATTAACTCTTCGTATCAAACATCTGTCCTATTTTAGAACATTCTAAAATCAATAAAAGATGATTTAAAGCTAAGTCGAGATGACATGAATATTATAAAGAACGATTTATAAAAAATGAAGTCTAATCAATGTAGAGATGAAGATCGCTTTACTAAGGCTCTTCTCTAAGATGTATTCATTTAAATGCTAAATAGTTGAACAAACAGAAAAATGAATTAAAGAAATTACAAATTGCCACATCAACTGCTTATGGAAGTCTTAACTAACAAATCTCCTCACTATAGAATGACAAGGATTTCATCAAAGATCATTCTATTCAAGTGGAATTGGATACTTAGTTGATTGAATCCGATATTGGATTTAGGAGAATATATGATATATGATAGAAATAATTAATATTATTTAACAGATACAGGTTAATTTTTAGCGATAAATGTATCTCGAATAACTTTAATGTTATGAGGATAATCAATATTATAATCAATCTATCAAATCAACTTAGCAATACTTTGTATAGTCCATTGCCTCCTTGTAATCAAGACAATCTATTGGGTCATTCAAACTCGAACTAGAATAATTTATAGGATTATTGTAGAAATTTAAACTATCCAAACATAAAATTATCTCTCTCTTATCGTGAGTACTGAGTAAGAAGAGTATTATAGTTGCTAACAAAACAACCTTAAGATAAAAATCAAATTATGCTTGAAGGTTATCAAAAGTGTTTCTTAGGAGCAGTCAAAGCCATTGATCAAGTGGTTACTAATCCTAAAGATCATAAGTCTATTAATGAAAGTTTAGAGAAAATGTAAATGATTTATGTATTACTATTAGATCTATTAGATTTATTCATATTTAGAGTTACTAAGGAATGGAAAAAATCTGTAAATCTATCAAACTGTTCAAAATAAACATTGATTGATGCTGATTAAGAGATTTCTTTATTATACAATCAAATTTAATAACAATAACTGCACATACAAAAATTATAGTGTTAATTGAATTATGTGCAAATTAATTTCAATTAAGAAGGATTAAATTATTTGGATTTATACAGTAACATAAAATCTTATAACAAACTGTAAAAAAAAACTACTAACTTAAGCATTTAATTTTGTTGGCCAATAAATAATTTGAATCAATACAAGAGAAACTACTATCAACTGAGGATGAATTAAATCAAGTATTATAATAATAGAGAACTCAAATAAAACAAATAGTTAAAGCAAATAAAAGTCTAAAGAGAGGTCATTAACAAATTTTGAGATCAAATCAATAATAAAGCACATCTCCACTTAATAGAAATACTCATAATTAAGAGAATTAATCACATTAATCTAATAACTCTACAATATCTTTTAATTAATTTAAGAATTATGCCAAAGAGTCAATTAAAGGAAGTCACTCTTCTCAAAAGACAAATTTCACCAAGAGAAGCTAAATTTATGAATGAATTATGAAATTATATTACTATATAATTTTATTGAATTTATAATATTTTAATTAATGTTACAAAAATCATAAAAAACAAAAATTATCAAAATACTTCTTTTTATAACCATTATTTATAGGTTTGATCATATACTATGAATATTTCATTTAAAACTTTAAAACAATAAGGATTACTAATTTTTTCAATATTGTGAGGCATGTTTTATCATTATTCTGCTAAATCTTCTATTTTGATTCTAATGTCTTACATATAGGTATAAGCTTCATTAATATTGTGTTTCATGTAAGAGTATGATTATATTTGGAAAAAAGAGTTTATCAGAAAGAATTAGTAAGGAATTATAAATGCAACAATAATTTTTTCTTTTATAATAATAAATCTATACACACTTAAAAACATATGCACATTAAGACCACTCTTTTGAGTGAAGGATCTTCATCATATGTTTTCCTTACAGAGGATCCTAATTATGTGATGAAGGTATTTAAATCGATACACCCTGTCTAAGCGAGAATATAGGAAGCGTAAATTCTAGAGGATCTCAAAAGTGATCATGTTGTAAAACTAATCACTTTTACAGACGATTACTTGATATTGGAAAGACTAAGACCTTAGGATTTGTTCGAAGTGGTAAAATCCCAAAATCTAAATCATTAATTAATTAAGGAAACATGCAAGACTTTGATAAGGATAATAAATGATATTCATAAGATGCAAGTGGTTCATCGCGACATTAAATTAGAGAACATTCTAATCGACAATACTGGAAAATTAGTTTTATGTGATTTTGGATTTGCTGAATAGTTATCAAGTTGCTCAGTCAATAGAACTGTGGGTACTTTGAATTATATGGCTCCAGAATTACATTAAGAATCTTTACTGGGGGGAAAGAACAGTGAAAAAATAAATACACAAATTCTAATTAAATCTGATGTCTTCTCGCTTGGAGTGTCAATTTTCTAAATCATTCTTGGATTTCAACCATTCACTTCAACTAAACCTGGTGCGAATTGTAAATTATGGAGATTAATATAACAAAAAAAATGGACATAATATTGGACTCTAATTCAAAAATTATCAAAACTTTAAATTGAACCTATTACTTAGAATTTCTTGGAATCATTCTTATAATCTGATACTTCATCTAGGACCACTCTGGATGAAATATACACGCACCCATTTTTAAATTAAGTATAAGATGATGTACATTTAATTTTCTGACTTATTTTTATTTGTTACTTTAATTACATTAACTCTATGTAAAAGAATCTATAATAATTTTAAATTTCATAAATAATAATAATGAGAGAGAAATAATTATAGAACTTAAAAAAGGTCTAACATTTCTAAATTCAATAGAACAATTGAATTATAAAAACATCTATTTTTATATCTAATTTGAGTATATAAATGTGACAAATAAATGAATAAGATTATATTGGTATTCATAAAATTCTAGTTTTTAATTCTTTAATATAATCACTTGGAATAGAGAGATGTGAAGAACATAAAATATTAAATCTTTTAATTTTTTTTTTTTAAATGGCAAGAGCATAAAAAGACACAAGACCAATTGCAGATTAAAACACATCAGAAGCAGCATGCACATACGCTGCACTCATCTTGTATGAAGACAATCAAGAAGTAAAAACTATTATTAAGCGAAGATCAATGCAGCAAAATTGGCTCAAATCATCAAAGCAGCTAATTTGAGAGTTGAACCAATTTGGACTAAAGTATTCGAGAAGGCACTCAAAGGAAAGAAAGTAGGAGATTTATTACATGGAAACAGCGGAAGTGCTCCTGCTGCTTAAGTTGCTACAACAGCAGCACCAGTTGCATAATAGACTAAAGCTCCTGAAGCTGCTAAGGAAGTTAAGAAAGCAGAAGAACCCGAAGAAGATGTTGATATGGGAGGCTTATTTGATTGATAAACACCATCATTCGTACATTAATATTCAAATATTGAATGCAAAGCATCTTTGTAAAGTGAATATTTTCATTACATTCTCGATGCAATCTTAAAGTATTTTAAGAAATATACTTAATCTCATTAATTTCAATAAATCTAGGTTCCTTATTCTTAAAACTAATTTATAACATTTTTGATATATTATAATACTAAATACATACATCTAATTTACTAAAGAATTTCCTAGATTTATACTAAATAAAAATATATAGACATCATTTTCAACATTTCATTCAGATTTATCTTATTGGTTATACTACTACAATATGTTATCTATTTTCTTTTTGATTTTAGCACCTTAGTTCATCACTTTTATTTTTCTAATAGTTGTTTTATTATTCAATTGTAAAACTAAAAACCATTGCTCGTCTAAGCATTCAATTTATGAAAACGAATGGAATAATATTCGTACTATAATCTTTGATCATATAATAAATTTAATAAAGAAAGAAATTCATCTTAGAGTGATATGTACAAGGATCTACTATAAATTTGTTAGATTCTATCATATCCACTTCAATTACTCAAATATTCTTTAATTTTTGTAAAGGAGGAAACCATAGGATACTAAAAATTTAAACCGATTAATAACTTGAACACTCAAGATGCTTCCCTGACTTTATTCGATATAAAAAAATATCCTAATTTGGTAACACCACAATGAATGCTTTTATTGTAAATATTTTTCTAATATATTGAATTATCGAAGCAACAGATTAATCACATTTATAACAGCAGTTAAATTCACCGAATTTAGGAAACCAATTCATTTTTCTGTTTAAATTTTACATTTTGGTATCTCCTTAATACATTCATAATTGGTGTTTGTGATATTGTATTTTTTATTCTGTAATGTGCCATTCTAATAATATTAAAAAATGGCTCAAATCTCATTTCTCGCCAAACAACTCTCTTATTTCATTAAATAAATGTATGTAGTTAAAGAATATTGGTTATTTGATATTAAATAAAAAGATAAAAAATATCGGTACCGGGATTTGAACCCGGAATGACAGGGTGAAAACCTGTTGTTTTACCGCTTAGACTATACCGATCTTATTTATAATACATTAATAAAATAATAAGTTAAAAAATTTAACCTTATTATTACATTCCCTTATCTAAATTTTTTAAAATCATTCTATAAATTACATTAATATACTAAATCAAATTCTCTATAATAACTGCCTATAAATACAAGTTGATGAGCTAAAGTAATATAATGCCTAAATTTGAAAAGTTAAGTTATTTTATTGGAAAAGCAAATTGAATTATAAAATGAAAAAGGAATAATTGTAATCTTAATTATTAAAGGAAGAATTAGAGTGTATATTTGAGAATGTCACCTATGAGAAGTGGGAGATGGATAAGAATATTTATAAAATATGGATAAAAATACCTCATTTGGAACAAAATTTTATACAGAAGAATTAAAGATATACTATTTAGCTTATCGTTGTTGTACAATAGTTATTTGATAGTAATATTAACAAAAATGACAATCAATAAATATTATATTCAATAAATCTTTTCTCTTGAGTTTGCTAAACTGCTCAAACCCATTATACCATTAAATAGTTCATATAATTTTTATGTTTCTTTTTGTCTTACTGACATTAGATCTTATCTGACCTTTTCAAATAAACAAATTATTTACTCTATCTATCTCAGATTTGATTTTGATATCACTTTCCTCCTTTTTATACAAGGATTAGATCTCAGATTTTAATTGATTATTTTCATCAGTTAAACTCAAACACTACTCTTCTAAATCTTATAATTTTTAATTTAACTATAAATGACACTCCTTATACTCTTATAATCGTTCCATTTCATTCTAAAAATCTTTAGTGATTATAAACTTAAACTCTTCTATTTGTTTATTAATCTCTTATTTGCTTTGTTTCATATCCTAATGAAGTTTTCTCTTTTCTAATTTATAATATTTTAATTTTTCTTTTAATTTTTCATTTTCAACCCTCAAAGGTTCACACTAAAATAAAATCTCATCCAATTTTTATATTTCAGTCTTCAATCTACTATTCTCTTCTCCCAAAAGGATTAATTGATCTTATGATTGTCTTTATTAATCCTCATTTCTTATACACATTGTCTATAAATATCTAATTATTTTCTTACACTCATAGTGTCATTTTCTTATCTTAAATGCTCTATCATGTCCTTCAATTCAATCATATCTATTATCAAGTTATCCTTCTCTTATTGTAGTTTGTTTATTCGATAAACTTCCTGCTCCTTTTTTTAAACAGATTTCTGGTACATCTCTTTAAGCTACTCATTCTCTTCCTATAATTCATTTAGTTAGCTTTGCATATCAATGATGACTTGATCCTTTTTTAGAAATTCATTTTTTAATAATTCCATCTATCATTAATGAATGGTATGCATTACTTTTTCCCTTTACTCTCTAATGAGATTGATATAATACTATTCTTGTTCTATGAATTTCATCTCACTAATCCTAAGAGTCTCATGACTCGATATAAATTAAGAAGCCATTTAAATAATTTAAAATAAATCAATTCATCATATGTTTATTCATTTACTCAACTCTGCTAATTGGTCTTTCCAGATTTATGTCGTTTAATTGGGGTTATTTGAGACAAGCGAAACTATCACTTATGAGATTTTTTGCGTTCTTTAGGAAACCCCTCTCCCTCGCTTAATCGATTCTTCTTTTCTCTTCATTAGACATTTTTAATATGGTCATAATTGCATTCATTAAAATAGTAGCTTCTTTATAATTCCTAGTTTCTTAGTACAAGAAGTATTTGTATACAACATTCTTTAAATATTCAAAATTGGCATTTTTGCTATCTGCATCCTCTTTGTTCACATTAATTTGATCTGTCTAGATTTATTTATTTGATATCTATTTGTTTGGAACAAAATCCTATTATTTTAAGGTAGCATCCTATTCAAAGGGATTAATTTCATCGTAATCAGGTGTTGGAGTTTCATAATTTTTCTGTAATTTATTTTTTTCCAATTCTGCTTACTTTTTAGATTATAATTATTGTTCTAATTCCTAAATTTTGGTATTCTATTTTTGAATCTCCTCCAGTAATTTATCAGTCTATTATTTTAGCTTAAGTTATTCATTCATAAGATCTGATGAATTTATTTTATTAGCTCTATCTGGCTATTGCAATTATAATTCTTGAACCATTAATTAGGTTTTCAAATTTGCATTATCTTCTTCCAATTAATGAAGGGTTTGCAATTATGAATTTTTAATTTATATTATGTCATTCAATTCGATAATTTCTTTGGCCAATCGTGTATTATTAACATCTAGATCATTTATCTATTATTTTAGTTATTTGATTATTTATTGAGTCTTTTGATCAGTATTTTACCCTTGTTTCTCGATCATTTATCTATATTTTTCTTCTAATTGGAATTTTTCATTGTTAGTTTCTTTGATTAGATTTGTTAAAGCTTTGGATTTGTCTTCGTCCTTTTGTTTAAGTAAATCAAGTATTTGATTCTGATCAAATTAACCTATTTTTAATAATATTTTAAACCCAAAGGCTTCTACTCAAATTTGTAAATTTCATCATTTAAGATTGATGAGATAGCTTGGAATAAGGTTTCTCTGTCTTTAGCAATTAGTTTATACTCTTTGTAGGTCTAAACATATTTCTCAGATAATTTATCCAATTTTTTAGTGATGGTTTTGTTTTCCTTTATCTTATCATTTATTTAGTATTATATACTTTATCTTTCAATTATGACACCAATACTTCTTTACTGAGATCTTCTAAGGACTATTCATTATTTTCTTACATTTAATTAAAATATAGTAATGGAATTAGAAAAACAAATATACAAATTCCACTATTTCTTAACATCGTGGAAATACGCAAGAGTTTCAGCAAAAAGTCTATTTTTAGGATTACTAGGGATATCATTATTATGTATAGCTGTGTATGTATCTCTTTGCGTAAGACAAGGAGAAAGGAGATTAGAATTTTTATAACAAGACAATAGTGTAATTTCTCAATTTAATGAGACTGTTGTTTACACAGTAAATATTGTAGATCATTCAAACAGCGATCCCTTATTACAAATGAGATTTTCATTTAACAGATATTTATTATCACTTAGACAAAACATTGCAAAAGATCATAATATAACTTAGGAAATACTTTTTGTCGATTCCAACAATTATTAATCAAATTTTGATCTATTTTTTTTAAATTTTGTGGATATAGAAACTATGTTTTTAGTTGATTTTACAAACTATTTTACAGACAGCGAGCATGACATTTTGATTTAGAATTTAAAAACAAGAGAAATGTGGTATTGGGGAAAGAATTCTTTGAAAAATGATGAATCTACCTCTTTGTACATTAAGATGATAAGAAATATTTTTTTGTGTCAATAGATTTTAGTATCCCTATTTTTTGTCTCTTGCACTTCATCAATCATAATTCGTCTATTTATGTTATCTGTGCCAGCATTCTCCTATATTATAAGTATAAATAATGGATTATATTATAGGGAGTTCACTGTAGCGAATATTCAGGTAGGAATAGGAATTAAATAATCAGGGGAATCAAGAAAATTGGATTGGAATTTACATAAGGCTACTGGAGAGAAATAACAAAGTGAAATATTACATTGTCTTTGCCTTTTTGACGATGATATTCTTCTACACAGTAATTTATAACCAGGGTATGGATTAAGCAACTTATTTTATGTTTGGGAAAAGCATTCCTTAGGGATTAAATATATATTTTATGATGTAAAATAGTTTAACATATTAGAATAGTATTTATAAATGAATTGCAAGGAGTTTTGTTTTTAAGAACAAGATCTTCAATTTACTTTGTGCCGAAATACATTTGTTGTTACTACATTACATATCTATATTATCTCGAATAAACAAGTATAAATTTTAATTAAGTTTCGGTTATGGATTCTATTAAATAGGTTTAACAATAGTGTTTCTAATGAGTTAGAGTACATTTGCTGCATTTTTGTACTTCTTTGAAATTCCTGCTTTAACTTGGTAAAGAGAGTCTTTTTATACTCCAACTGAATAGAGACCAAGATGTTATTATATGCCACTATTTTAAATTGAATGGATTAGTGATATCCCTTAGGTTTGGACTGTATTCTATGGACTTTGTGGAAGAAAGTAGAATTTATAATTTATTAATTATTAAGGTATTTTGAAAGGTAGCATTTGGCTTATGTAGACAGAAATTAGATTCAATTCCATTAGATCTTAGAGGACGAGGAACACATTGATTTATGAATGATATTTATTAAAATTTATAATGGAATTGGAATAAATATTATTCGTCATGTGTGTAAATATAATTTCTAGAAAATGGTTAAGCTATGTTTTAAAGGTTAAGACTAAGACATAGAGAATGATCCTGTTAAGTTCCAAATTTGATGGCTTAAGTTGGTTAACCTTAAAAATAATAGCCAAACTAATATGCTTAAATAAATTAGTAGATTGTAATCAATGCAGATAATATAATTAAAAATTAATAATCATAACATTAAAATTAACCTTTGTAATTGATATAACTTTATTATGATAATATTATAATTTCTTTTTATTCCAAATATTGTATATTTCTACCTTTCATACCATGTTTTATCACCAATAAATTAGGATGTAAGAAAATAGCAGATTTATTAGGCAAATTAAGAATCATTAATTATAGAAACTACTAATTTTATTTTAAATTGCCTCAAAATTTTATTTGTTTTTGAATAAAATTAATTTAAATTCAAGTAAATTTCAATGAAAAAATTATCAATCTTAAAATTGAATGATCATATTATTTAAAGGAATTTTTGAGCATTAAAGATATTTCATAAAATTATCATCTAATGCTCACTTATGTGAATGAAAATCCAAAATTCGCAGAAACCTTAAAATAGCTAGTAGAATGTGGAAAAGATAGAACAATTAGATGGCCAGAAATAGCTAAAGTCTTGGAGAATATGTTTAATATCACCATTTCAAAGCCCTGTTTACTCAAACCAGCTTATCAATCTATTATCAGTCCGAATGTGGAATTAGATAAGCAATAACATCGATTATTGGTTATAACTGTAATCAAACATTCAGCTTTAATTAAATAGGCCTTGCCTGACTTTCAAAAATTATCAGGAATATAGTAAAGTGTTATTATATCTTCAGAATTTAATCAAAAAAGTTCTAAAGTAGAATGTATCGTTCCTTTAAAACAGCCATAGAAACAGGAATCTAAGTATTTGTGTAGAAGAAGTCAGAATATAGAAAGAGGTTAGTTAGAGTGCCTGGCTCAGCTATTTCTCGTGTGTTGTAATGCAAAATACTTCCATCAGATGATCCCTTCACAAATAAATTAAAATTTATGTCAGAACAACTGTCTATTTTACTTATGATTAGTATTGATTATGATGGAGAAGACATAACTGAACTCTATTCTACAGTGACTTCAAAAATGACAAAGAAGAACTTTCACTTATTATTAAATTGCATATCCTTCATGTTCGATTTAAAATGCATTAGTCAGGGTTAGATAACAAGAGATGAATAATTAATGCCTGATTATTGGTTATAGCCAACAATCAAAGAGAACCAGAAATTAAACGTTTATAATTATTTCTTTGAGGATGACAATTGTTAAAAGTATTAAATGTATTCAGATGCAGTTGATGTTTAATAAGAAATGGAATACAAAGTGTTTTTAAATATAAATCCTATTTCTTAACCTAAATAGTAATCATTCTTAAAAAGGAATACAAAATTAAAGACTGTGAGAGGTAGGATAACAGTAAATGATAAGAAGTATCCAAGTGAAAGAACTATCATTTTTGCAGAACCAGAAGAAGAAAGTGAAGAAGAGTTTTATGACATAAAATTTGGTAGAAAGTAGAATTGCATTTGATATGTTATATAATTTAATTAATTTGATAATAGATTTATATATTAATAATAATAGATAAATATATAAATACTTATATTCAATCTAATTCAATAATTTAGTTATTAACTTAATGATTATCTGTTTTCAATAACAAATTCTAATTATCAAATTTTACTTCCTTAACAATTTATCTAAGCAATTCATCATCTTCATTGTCCTATGAAGAACTTGAGAGCTCATACTCTTAAACTGCTAATAATAAAGTACTAGCCATAAATACAACATCATATTATTAATTCTCTTTATCAACTTTATTAGCAAAATTCATCAAAGCCTCTTTGACTTCTACTCCTAAACTTTATTGCCAGAATTTTGTATTACTTTTAATCCCGTTAGGTTTGATATATTCCTTAGACTCCATCAATTAAAATAATTGACTATCATAAAATAATATCTTTTCTGGTTCTTTCAATCCTTATAATTTATTCTCATATATGCGTATTCTCTACTGAAATTCCTTTAAATCTTTTTAATCATATTGATTTCCATTCTACATCTTTTACTAATCTATAACTAAAACTTAAGCAGTTTCAAACTATTCAATTAAAATCTTCATGAAATCAACCATATCTAAAGGATTTTCGAGTGTTTTGATTGTATTTTGAAACTTTTCTCTGATTTTGTATGATTCCCATCTCAACTTTCTTATCATCAAAGTATCAGTATACTTTTACACAACTTCTAGTAATATTTTGACAATTAACTATTTTGGACTTCTATTTCCAGCCTACACTTATGATTGTTCAACATTTTTTATTGTGATCAATTCTTTAGTGTCCTAATCATTAAACAACTCACACGCCATCAACTTTTAAATATTGGTTTACAATTCTCTTTCTTTTACACCACAAACATTTAAAGTCTTAAATAATTATTACACTTAGTTTTCATCTAATACTCTCCACTCTGAGCCATTGTTCTAATAGATATGATCAATGTCATTAGAGAATATATGATAATCATATCCATGGATATCAGAACCTAAATATAAACATCCATTAATGAAAAGTCGACTGAATTCAACTAATTAAAGATATTATTTATAGATCTTTCGATATTGCTATTGTTATTGTAGAGTATATTGGCTATCTTTCTTTTGTAATGCTTAATTGATACTGTTTAATTCATCTTGAACATTTTCCAGCACTAATCCAACGGCCTCTGTAACTTCTTGTCTGTATTCAATTATTATCTTAAAACTATCAGTTTCACGCACTCCTTCAATCAAATTACTTGTGATATCAGCTCTCTATTTGGCCTTCAATCCAAAATAACCTAAATCATTTTGACCAATGCTCTTGATATTTCTTAGCTCTTAATCATTAAACAATGATTAAACATAAGGCAATTTGATTGATTAAAGTAGCATTGCTGGCCAATTCTGAATCAAAAACTTAAACAAATTATTGAATCTTAACATTTCTAAATCAGTATACTTGTCCTTAATCTTAAATGATTTAATCTAAGTATACTGTTTTGTTGATTTGCTTTTCTTCTTATTTTGATCCTTCAATTTACCAAGTTATTAATATTTGCTAATTATTTATTATCTTCTCAACTCAATACTTTCTTAATTTAAATTTCCTTTTTAATTATTGACATTTTGAATCGTATCTGGCTATTCATCTGACTCTTATTCTATATCCATATCCTATAATTTAGTTCTTTATGATTTTTTTATTATCTTATTAAATGCTTCATAAGCTATCTTCCAAAAAGATTAGCAAGTTGGATCCAAATAATTTTCAAATTCGTATTTCTAACTCTAGAGTGTTAAATCCTAATTTACATCTTTTTCTTCTTCTTATTATTGTTGTTTTTCTACCATCGTTAACAAACTAATTTTTTGAGCCTTATTCGCCTTCTCCTTTATATCATCCTTCACTTATCTTTGTTTCGCTATGTCAATAGGTTTCAATAAACCCATCTTATACTTAAAGATATCCTCAATAATAAAGGCAGTCAACTTGAAATTTATTCGATCTGACTGTTCTTGAGTATCAAAAGTTGAATATTGATAACTATTTGAAAATGTGGCATTAGAATGATAGTCTTTAATCAAATGTCCTGTTAACTTTAATAAAGGAGAAAGTAGCAATCAAAACTCACCTTAGCTATCAGACATAGCTGCGAATTACTAATTATATGGAAAGGCATTTATGAAAGTTGTAATCTCGATTTATTGATTTAAAGGAATAGGAGAAAAGGTCTTAATTACGTTCCCTTCTCTCATCTTTCCAAATTGATTACTCTAAGGAAATATCTGTGAAAATTGAACAATTATCTCATCCATAATGGGAAATATCACCTTCTTACCATTCATATAGTTTGGGAATCTCCTTTGAAATTCCTTTAGTTTAGCTTACTTTTCATTCTCCTTATTATCCATTTTTATTAATACATTACAATTTTCAATTCTCCAAATTTTAATTAAAAAAAATCATTAAATTTTTTTGATTAATGTAATGCCAAATTTGCAATTTTTTTAGGCTTAAATATTTTAATATTCAAAGGCAAAATCATTAGGATATTGCTACATGTACTTTAATAAACCTTTTCTCTGGTTTAGCAAATAAATGTAGGTAAAATAACAATTGAAAAAATTATATTACTTTCTAATAGTATTTTATGATCAATTTTAAATTTTGGACTCATTTTTCTCTTTAATATTGAATAAAAATAGATTTGATATTTAAACAATTAGATTCAATAATTTAAGAAGCGTCATTATGGCAAAGTTGTTATTATAATAAATCTATGAGAACTTATATTATGGATTCCAAAATAATATAAATTAACATTTTAAGATAGAAATAAAATTTTTAATGGTTGGAAAAATTGTAAGTTTTTATATAATTATTAGATAAATAATAAATTTTAAATTGAAAAATGATCAATTTAAACTATTAGAATAATCTCTTTGAGTTCCTAGAAATGTAATAGGATTAGAAATATTGTAATAAATATAATTAAAGAAATAATTCATTTATAAAATTAATTAAAATTAACCTTCAATATACATTCAATGACTAAAATTAATATATTTATATATTTACTTTCAGGAGCATGGGTAAATCTTTATGTATAATGATCAAACAGCAAAATTAATGCTGATATTTATTAATTAAAGGAATCTTTCATTTTTGTAAATTCACTCTCAATCCTCATAGTTTCGATGTTTTTTGTTATTTAATCTACTAAATCTAATGAAGTAACTCTTTCGATTAACATTGGATAATTTTGGACTATATCTATGACCTTATAAATAGCCTCTAAAATTGACTCTGACTAATAATTATTTAAAAAGTATACCTTCTAATTGAGAAACATCTTATCAGAGATTGTTTTTAGATATAAATTATGATTGTTGATTATCTCTTAAAAACTTAAACTTTTGTTCACCTTATCCAAAAATAAGTCTGTTTGCACTTGGATAATTGATATGAATAGGAAATATTCATAATTGGTTATAAAATGTGTCAGTTGATTTCCAAAATGAAGAAACTTTGATTATTAATTTTTAAATCTTTTTTTTAAGTTTACTTGAGATTATTACAGGTGCAACTTGGAATTTTTGAAAAATAATAGAAACTGCATGATTTTATTATATAAAATCAATGAATTTTCATTAATGATTAAATCAATTGGATGAGGCAGAAAGATTTTGAAGTTCACACTTTTATGGGACAATAAAAATTAGGAATTTTGTTAACAAATCAATTATGGTTGTAATTCATATGCATTATTAAAATTAAAGTTCCTACTCAATAAATCTTGAATAGTATTTTGGATAGCTCTTAAGCGAGCCAGAGACTGAGATTCTGCAATTTATTCTATAAACTGTTGCATAAGATCAACTCTTTCAAAGAAAAATAAACATCTTAAATATTTATGTAATTTGATGAATTGCAAATGATTATTAAGATAATCTAATAGGATATTTTAAATATTTTAATCTTCCTTCTTAATGAGTTTGACTATTTCTTTTTGAAATACTTTAATTAAATTAGGATTCTTAATATCTTTGATTGAATATGATTCGTTTTCTTAAGTTAAGATTTCATCCTTTTTTAATTTAGTTAAAGTAAAAGGCTCATGAAACTTATGGCCTCCTGAGAGTGTGCAATATTATAGAGTTGTCTATATAGATTTTGTAGGAGAAGTCTCAGATACTTCACATAATCTCATAATAAGATTCTTTCTAAATTAAATTTACTTTAAAGCTGGCAATCCAACTTTTTAGAAGATCTAGAATGCTTGGCCAATATTTTTTAATTAGACAGAACAACTCTGCAAAAAGACTGGAAGATTTTCAAAAGAATCAGTGATGGTGGAATTATAATCTAAATATTTATCTAATAGTTTTATGTATGGTTCTAAAGCAAATAAAAATAGTTTCTGAAGATAAACTTAATTATGTTGAGGTTGGAGCGAATTCTAAATGCACAGGTTATATAAGATAGTAAGTGTAGGGGAATTGAATGTTCCATTATTTCCTTCTATAGTTAATATCTTCTGAGCAACAAGATTGATCTATTTAATAATGACAAACCAATCCTATAAACTCTGACTTAAATACATTAGAGTAATAGATCGATCCACCTTTTGTTAACACAATTTTTCATCATAAATACATTATTCCAATAGATGTGTAACTGCCTGATCAAATTCACTTAGTATAGATCTTACGCCCAACCAAAATTATTCCTGTATTAATATTTCAATGTTTAACAACGATGGTTTTTAAATCATATTTAATGGTTTTTTAAGATGACACACAATAGTTGCATATTCTAAAAACTTTTGAGTGCTGCTGAGAAGACTGTCATGACTCATATGGCGAACATCAAAATCATTCAATTAATATTATCCTGAGGAGAATGTTAATAGTTCACTTTGCAAACCCAAAAAACTATATAATACTGCCACAACTACATCCTTTTCATTTGTAATCATACTAATCTAAAAAAGAATATTGTTACTTAATAATCCTTGGTTTCTTAAGAATTTCTTATGATTTATTTTAATACTCTGATAAGAATAGTTGTGATGATCTTATTTACAGAGAAGAATCAGTTGAACTTACAAATTCATTAAAAGACTTTTTAGTATTAAAACTCATATGCCATAGCACATTAGGTAATTGGTCTTTTGAGGAGATCAAAGTTTAATTCTATTATGCTTTCTATTAAACTTCTCTTGTAGTTTCATTTCTTTAATTAACTTAAATATCTTCTTGCTTATTTTCTTCTTCATCGTCCTCTTCTGAAGAAGTTTCAAACTACCAATCCTTCAATGACTGCAAAATCAATATGCTATAATTACTTCTATGCTTGATATTGACATGTTGTCTTATTGCTTTTTCTTTAAAATATTTTTGTTTGGCTCGCGATTCAAGTTGTGTTCAATCAAATTAGAACTTAAAAGTAACAATAAACCCAAGATGCGATGAGGCATATCGTTATAATCTTATTTTAATTTTCTTTTCTTTAATTCTTAAAATAGAGTATTTAGGTAATCAGCAGTCTCAGGTCTGCTCATGACTTACAGTTTTATTAAAATGCTTATCAATATGTCAATATAATACTCTTAAAATTTAGCTTCTATTTGATGTGCATCTGGATCCAAGAATGTGTGATATTTCAAATTTGAACCTGCATATTTGTGGGCTATTTCAAAATTTTTTTGGGATGGCTTAATTTAAAACGTAATCTTACTCCAAACCCTGTGAAATAGATAATAAACTTTTCCAAATCCTCTTCGAATTATTATTCCCTTTATTTTTGAAAATTGGACATTCAATTTTGAGGGAAAATTAAAATTTTTAATAAAAAATTACAATATGACTCAAATGTCATTGAAATCAAAATTAATTCATTTTTACACTAGAGAATTAGTTTTTCATCGAGTAGATCTTATCCTCAGTGAATAAATTAGAATTTTAATATCTGAAAAAATTTTAGTACTGTCTTTAAATAATATTAATCACAAATAATGAACCAATTTGTTTATTTTAATGATTTGAAGGAAATGCAACAGTATGCCATGTAAAATTCACTCTCGCTGTATGCATACAAGAAAACTGTCTATAATTTAACTAATTATGCTGAGAATCATCCTGGTAGTGAAGCTTACGTGTTACATTATGAAAATCAGGATGTCACGAATGCTCAATTCAATAAGAATATTCTCAAAACCCACAAAGAAATCATATCAACGTTACAAGAATATATAATTGGATATATTCAGAAGCATGAGAAATAAATTATTTAATTCAAATCCTCTAAATCCATTATCGAATAGACAAAAAAAAGATTAAGGGAAACCACTGTACCATTTTATGAAGATATTCCCAAGGATTGTTCTATTACTAAATTGCCCATATTTTCTACCCATAATTAATTTCACTCTCAAAAGTCAATTAGAATATCTAAATGAATCTTAATATATATATATATAATTATTCTTATAACAATACTTATAATTAAAATATTTGTCTTAAACAGAAATTCATACTGCACTAAAACTTAAGAGATAGTTTGGGACAAATATTTGTCATGATGATTGGATTTTTATTATTTATCAGATAATAATAATAATGAATTCAAAATATCCAACAAATACTCCAAAGATAGAAGTAAATAGTTGAAATCCTCTTTACATAGATCAATATTCATCTTGATTAACAGAGAAACCTTCGAATTAACCATCTGTTTATCTTATTTAAGAATGGGGAGTTTCGAATATTTTTTTTGGTTCAACTTTTTTTTCTATTGACTTTTATTTTAAGATCTTTGCTAGACCATCTAAAATTGGAGATTTTGTTCGTAAATGATAAATATCATCCCAATTAATTTAAGAAAAAAATAAATGTTTCTTTATTTAATCTACAGACTTACTCCCTTAATGTTTAAATTAACATTACCTAAACGATTACGATAATCTTTATTTAACAGTTGAGATATAATATCCTTGGCTTCAGTAGATAAGAAATCTGGAAATACTATCTCGCTTTAGATAATTTTGTTCTCTATCATCCTTAAATTATTAGATGTGTCTCTAAATGGGGTATAACCTACTAGCATTTCATAGAGTAGTATTCCTAGGCTCCACCAATCTACAGATGTATTGTGTCCAGATTTCAACAAAATTTCTGGGGCAATGTACTCAGGTGTACCAACAAACTAAACTTATAAATAAATCTAATTAATACAGTAAAGAACTTCATATCCTACTTGTCGTATTATTTTGATAATCCGAAATCTGTTAATTTCAAATGTCCATCCTGAGTAATTAAAATATTATCTGGTTTCAAATCTCTATATACAACTTTCAAAGTCTCATGTATGTATTCTAATCCAAGAACTACTTCAGCAGCACAGAACTATGCTTAAACTTATGTAAGTCGATTCTAATAGTACTTGCTAAGAATCTTAGAAAGTTGACCTCCAGTGACTAATCTATATTTTACAAATGAATATATTACTCCATAACTAAATATAACTTTTAATCTGTTTAGAATGAGTATTTTAACTTGACAACAAAAGGGTTTTTACTTCGAATAAGCACACTCTTTTCAAGCATTGTATGTTCTACCAATCCAAATTGAATGATTTCAGATTTTTTAATTACTTTCATAGCATATTCTTGAGAGCTGTTCTTCATTTTAACTCTAAAGACCTTACCAAATTAACCCTAAAAATATGCATACATTCTTAACCCTTCCTATCTAGCCTTGACTTAAAAAGTCTTTTAAAGTAATTTTATTGGCATCCAAGTCTTAAAGAGACTAAGACTATTACTAATCGACTTTCTTGAGTGATTTTAGGGATGTTTTGGCATTCTCATCTTAATTGAAGCAATTCCCCATATTTGATAAAAATTAAATCCTTTTTTTTAAAATATGTCACAAAAGTTCAAGGTTAAAAAGCTGAGAGATTAAAAGTCTGAAGATCTCCTAAAAGATTTAGAGAAACTCAAAGGAGAACTCATTTAATTACGAACAGTTAAAGTTTCAGCTGGTAATGCCTAAAAACTTGGCAGAATTGGAGTAAGCATTTAATCAATGACTTAAGCTTGTTAGAAAGCGAATTGCTAAATTTTTGACCGTGATCAATGAATAAAGAAGAAATTCTGTGAAAAATGCAGCCAAGTCAAGCACTAAACTCCCAGTTGATCTCAGAGGTAAAAAAACAAGAGCAATTAGATAAAGACTTACAAGAAGCGAAAGAGGTAATAATAAATGATAACTAATTCAAGCATAAAAAACATAAAGACAATGGAAAAGATTGAACAATTTCCCATTAAGAAAGTTTGCTTTGAAAGAATGATCAATTATATAAAATAGTACAATATTGATATAGCAATTGTAAATATCAACCATTATCAGATTTATACATCATACTCAAATCAATGCCATTCAGAATTTATCTGATTTAATTGCATTTCATTAAATTCTTTTGCTTTAATAATTAAAAGCAAAAAAATATTATACTTGTTCATTAAAACTAAAGAGCTACTAGAGTAATAAAATATAATAATAGGGAAATTTGTAATAATGAAAGGAGTTTTTTCACAATCTCATTTTCAATTTTGTCAAACAGACTTAATCATTTAAGTTTGATTTTCGATATAAAATATTTTTTATTAGCATAAACCTTCTGCTGGATAAGACCTAATTAATTCTGCAATTTTAATAACTCTTAATATTTATTAAGATGTCCTTTCTTCACTATTTCTTAATCCTAAAGATCAATTTATTTATATATATTAAAAAAATAGTATCGATTCTCCTTCCAGTCCACTATATTCTCTTAGATTTCTTTTCTCATTTATTATGGTAAAACCTATTTATTAAGTTTAAATACACATTATTGATATTATCCTTTAGTATAAGAGATTATTAATTAAAAAGAGACAAGTTTTTATCGCGCTTATGCCTTATCAATAAAATCATACTAAAACGAAGACTGTTTTTTTGATATATTCATATATTCATTTAATTATATGTGATTCCATTTATTTAATATTCAAATAGTATTTTATAAATACTATATGAGAAACACATATTCGAATTAATATTTTTAATTATTTTGATTTTGCTGAAAATAAAAATATACAGCAAAATTTGAATATTAATTATTATGATTGTTACAATAAATTTAAATTATGAATGATTAAGGTTGGAAATAACAATGAAATTTTCTTTTAGATTGAAATTAAGAAATATTTAGTTTTCTTAACTTAGCCATATAAGTTTAAGGACTAATTCTTATTTCTGTGTCATCTTCACCTGATTATTAAATATAGTTATTTTTTATCTATATTATAAGATTTGCATTATGAAATTACATATTCAAAAAAATAAGAAATGTGATTGAACATGAGTATATTATCATTTATTTATTGTTCAATATATCAAAGATAATAAATTATTTCACACAAGTTATGTTAACTTTATAATTAACCTCTATAAAGTTGTATAATTTTTGTTGTTTTGACTCAATCATTTCTTTTATTTCGATTTTCTACTCAATTACATTCTAAATAAAAACAGTTTCAAAAATAGAATCATATTATTTATTCACATCATTACTAATATTTAAAATTCAAATAGAATAACACATTCTTTAGATATCACAATAAAAAAAAAGTTATTTTTATAGATTGAAATATAAAAAATACATTACTTTTATATATTATCAACTAAGAGAATGTAATTTTTATTATACTGCAAATATTCCTTTATAAAAAAAATGCATCAAGTAAGTCAATGGAAATAGGAAGACCAACAATAGTCTATATCTAATACAGATATATTTAATGGATTACTTGTTTATTGTAAATTATAGGTAATGGAATTTAAATGTAATTATGAAACAAAAAAAGGGATATATTAAGAGTAAGATACAAAATATTAGAATGAATGCTAAGATTTTAGGTAACACCATTATATATCGCAATAAAGTTGGATGTCGCAAAGGTTTAACATTCTTCATCATAGAACCAGGAACTTAAATTAGTAAATACATATATTACTTGGACATCCGAATAAGTTCCATAATCTATAATGATATCTATTAAATTTCCCTTTGCAAATCCAACAAAATTCATATTTACATTTACAAACCATATGATTACATCCACTCATTTTTTCTATGGGGATCAAACAATTAGGGCATCTTTAACTACACTCTCCATCATGTATTTCACCACATATTTTACAAACATTGGAACCACAGTTATGAGTTTTTAAATTCTCTTTGCATACCTAATGGGATGAGTATTTCAAGTACAGAACAAGTAATTATAGCCTTTTGCTTTAATTCTAAATATTTAGGATATAAGTCTTCGCAATATTGTTTAATTATTAAGGCATTGTATTCCAAACTGCATGAAGGACAAGTTATCTTAAATACACCTCCACTGTTTATTGCTTCTTTCAAATACATGATGATGCATTCTCTTTTGATTTAAGTATGTTTACTTGCAAAATTCATGAGAACAATCTCCAGGTCTAATCAACAGTTTGTCAATGAAGCAGATTTAACAATTCATAATTTTAATTTCTTAAGACGAATGATATAAATTATAGCAATAATAATAAAAATAAATCAAGCAATATAAAAAGATTGTCATATTTCATTTAATTTAACAATCTTTCTTTTTACAAAGCAAACTAATTGGAAGGGCTTCTTTATTTAATTGTAATCAAAAAGTTAGAAATTGTATTATTGATTTTCTTAATTTACTGTTTCTTCATTTTTGATTGGAAACTTACAATTGACTGATTATTCAAGTTATTATATAATAGATTTGACTAAGATTTCGTTCTTTTCATCTTTAGTTACTCTGCATAATTTAATTTTATTTTCCTCCTATTTTAATAAATTATAATATCTGTTTTTAATTGTATTTTCTGTTCTTTTTAACTTAAACACTTTCAATGAGATTTCTGCCCATCTCTTTCCTCTTTTCTCTATTTCCCGAAATAGTTTCAACTCTTCTTCCTTCGTCCATGGTAGACTATGAATATTTCATAGAATCAAATACGTGACTATATTTGGATCCAATTTATTTACCCAACGATCTCTGCATTATTTTCCTTAACGAACATAGGGTGTCTTACAAATCCTCATCATCTCGATCGCAATCTCACACCATTTATTTGGATGTAATTGCTATAATTAGATTAAGACTTAATCTTCAGCCGGTGTCCAACTAACCTTCTGATGACATTCTTCCAACCATCTATTACGACAAGCCTTCCAATTGTGGTATCTAAACATCCTTGAGATTTATTCCCATTAATATGAAGTCTATGAAAAATAAATTAAATTCTTACTAGTTCGATGGGAATTTCCTTGTATTTCAAGCATGTACCCAATACCAATAGATTTAAGAATTTATCTTAACAAGGAGTCCATGTTCCTCGTTTACTATTGTAAGCTTTTTCTACAGAATTTAATATAGTATTAATTTCCTCGACAGTAGGCAAATGTTAGAAGGAGAACTGATGGCTTTGAAGAACTGATTAGGCAAACTCATAATTTGGTTAGACAAACATCTCAAAAACCTATTGTCTATCTAATGGCGTTTTTTTTTGCATACTCAAAATGATGTTTATTATATTAAATGCAATAATTTATTTGCAAAACAAACTGATAAATCAAGAAATTTGATTAGATTACCAAAGATAATTGTGTTTTTAGTTTCATTTTGCTTGATAAGGTCCCTGTTTTAAGGATTCAAAGTTGTAGGGGATATTTTTTGGAATCTTCTTTAATTCTTAAGTTTTAATTAATATTATTTTATTTCATAAAAACGTAATTAGGAACGAGTACATCATCCTTACTTGTTTTTTCCTTAATTACAACCTATATTTATGATGTCAATGTTATTTTATCATTAAATAATAGAACATTAAGCACTAATTTGGGAATAAAAAAAAAAATCTTAGGTTGTAATTCGAAACTTTAATTAGCATATATATTAATTAGAGATAAAACTTAAGATATTAAAATAATAAATATTGATAGGATTAATTGAAATTATCATCTGTTTAAAAACAATATTAATGAGTTTTTGATTTTGAATGATTATGTATGTCATTTTGGATTGAAGAACTCTTTTCTAATATTTTAAACAGAAATTGTGATACGCATTTAATCACCAAAATATGTGTAAGTAAATCTGTTTTGAGTGATTAGAAGAATGTAAATGAAATATAAAAGCATATAGAGTATTTCTTAATTTACCTTAATGCATAAATTAAAAATATTAATATAATTAATTTAGTTTATTTTTAAAGATCAGCATTAGTATTCAATAAAAAAAGCATACTTATTTGAAAAAAAGAGAGATTTGATCTAGAGATCTCTTTGAATAATAAACAGACCCAGTGCAAAGATTTTAGAGAATTTTATATTAAAAGGAAAATAACAGTTGATTATATTAAAAAGGACTTAAATATTAAATTAATTTTAAAGGTGGTTTAGGGTGGATATGGTTTAATGATGAATCAAGTTCAATTGCAAAGAGTGAGGTAACACAGAATGCTCCATAAAATGATAATATTATATGGAATCATATATATAGCGTTTATTAATTTATTCAATGTTTATAAACCCTATGAACCCGATGATCTTTTGCTTCCCTTATTTTTATCCAATACAATTGCCCCAACCATTCGTTAAAGAGGAGGCATCTGATACTGAGAAAGAACAAACAGTCCAAAGTATTCAAGAACAAACGAACGCAAGTGGAATAGTCAGAGGGAAAGGATAGTTATGGACTAACGAAGAGGTGAATAACCTTGTGAAATATTATAAATAATATCATGGGGATTGGAAGAAGATCATAAAACACTTGAAAGGAAGAAACATTTCTTAGTGTTCATAGAAATATAGGAAACTTTAGGATCAAGAAAAAAGAACAAAAAGAAAGTGGTCAACTGAAGAGGATAGAATATTACTAGACAGCTTCGAATTGTATGGAAGATAATGGATTAAGATTGCTGAAAGTATTAAGCAAAGTTATTAATTATAGAGCTTCCAGGAAGGACATCAAAATAGGTCAGAGATAGATATGTAAATTAAATAAACCCTACAATCAACCACAATGAATGGAGTGAAACTGAAGATAGAATAATTATGAAGGAATTTCAACAGAATGGACCAAGATGGGCCCAAATAGCCAAGCAGCTAAACAATAGATCTGTAATTCTGAAATTCTTATAATTTTAGGAAAATTAAGTAAAAAATAGATTCTATTATACAATACTTAAAAAGTATAATGGAGAGCTACATCCATATTTGAAAATACAACATTGATTCTCCTTATTATCACTCTATTTTGACATAATATAAATTTAAATATTCATATATACATTTATGGATCAATTACTACATGAAAAATAAGTCTAGTAGTAACATTCATAGAACTTGGATTAATAACAAAAATAGCAAGACTAATAGAGTGAGGTCTAACAGGAGCAACAAAAATAAGATAGCAAAGTGGAAGGTGAATCAAAATGACAGGATTTTAAAATCTTCCAAAATGATAAAAATATGGGAATAACCAGAAATAACTATAAGATTGAATGAAAGAATTGGAAAAAAGTGGATTCCAAAGAGGATGTGAATAATTTTATGTAAAAAAAGGAGGGTAATAAATTTCAGAGATCTAAAAGTAAAAACCAGAAAAAACATTTAAGATTTAGGAATAAATGAAAGTCAAACGAAATACTTCATCACTGTTGCATCTTTGAACATCAGAATAAATTGAGATGTGGAATAGTAAAAATATTTTTACAATTGTTTTTTTATATTTAATTATTTTTTTTTTCAAATTTCCTATTATCAGGAAGTGTAGGAAAGTTTTACCCAAGTTTCTTCAAAATATACATCATATTAATTTTATTTATAATATATAAGTTCTTAAGTCTGGTACTTATTTATTACCATCAGAATTTGGTGATTATGAATATCCACCTCTTTTATGACATAAATAATTAAAATCAGAATCTTATATTACACAAGGCAGCCACTATTATATCAACAAAATGTGCAAGCTGTTTAGTTAATGGTTCTTCCATTCCTAAGACTCCTTCACTTGGAGATAATAACTGATCCTTTTCAACCTATACTTTTAATTTACATTTTAAACAAGTCTATAATATATATGTAGATTTCATTACTTCAATCACAGCGACTGTATTATTATTTTTGTCTAATAACGGTTGGGCGAATATTGGTAAAATAGACTTAATGTCTACAGCTTGATTGAAATGAATTGAGTTTTTTACATCATTTATAATCAATTTCTGTTTTGTATGAGCAACCATCCCAGCCAATCCATATTAAACATCATATTTCTTAGCATCTTGACCACTGTAATCAACAAGTTGATTATCTTCAAAAAAGTAAAATAAGACTTAAGAGAATCCAAATATTGAACTAAGACTCATCTACACTTTAGAGGAAAACTCTTGTTTGCTTTGACTCTTCATAAGATTGGTAAATCCATCCATCATCATTCCTCTATATTTCTATGTAATTATCCATGATTAACTAAATCTAGTAGATTTATTACTTATCAATTAATCTTTATAACAAATGGCCAAGTTAGTGAGATGCCAAAATGCCAAAGTATTCTTCATCAAATGAAAAGAATTCGTTCTCAGTATTGGTTACTTCCAAAACACCTCTGATAGCATCATTGGTTTCACAAAACAAAGGCAGCAATAAAGCATTTCTAGCATAGTCAGGTTATTCCGATTCATTTATTCTATACAACAATGGTTTCTAAGATGCTTAAGAGATGTTTTAGGCAGATCTCAATTTAAAGACATCAGCCACTTGACCCTTATGTTATAAAGCTCTAATTTGATTGCCTGTTTCTAAATAGGTAAATATGGTTCCATTCATTCCGTCAATTAACCATAATCTTACCTATTCGCATCCAAATACTTGAGGCAATACTCTATTAACCTAGTGGATAATCTACAATTAATAAATATGTTTTACATCTTCAAATAGGATGCATTTACTAAATTGTTCCATATAAAAGAAAAACTGGTTCATCTTTTCAGCAAATTCTTTATAGGATAACAATTGTTAGGCTATGATTTAGAATTGTTCTTTTTGGGATTCTACAGGGAGTGTAAAATTGTGTTGACAAGTAGCCAACACACCTTTATCGGTGAGATCATTTAACAAATGTTAATTGTTTAATCTTTAACTAACTACTCTGAAATCCAAAGTTTAAGGTATTCTAAAATTAACTAATAAATCGATGTCATCTTTTCTAAACACCGATTTTTCATCTTTGCCCATATCATCCTAATTTTTCTTCCTCATATTATCGATTGTCTTTTATAGTCGATTAACCAGTTATGTGTATTAACTAAGTTTTCCTTGGACTCGTTCTAATTCTTACTTCTTGTGTTCGAACTCTCTTTTTATAAGTTCATTCTCTTTAAGCAATTCATTGAGACTGCTTCTCAATTTGTCATTTGGATTCAAGGCAGAATTAACATCATTTTCTAATAGAAACTCGATTCTTTTTTCTAAGGCTGTAATTTTTTTAGAATTGGATGCATTTAATTTCCTTTCTTGTTTTAGTTGTTTCTATAATTTGGAATTCTCATCCAATAATTTATTTGTCTTCTAACTATGTACATCAATCACACTTTGAAGAGATTGATTTTTATCTGATAATTTCAGTTACTTCATTTATAATGATGAATACTTAACTAGCATAAGTTAATTAAAATACTATTCTTCCTCTCTATTTCCCTCATCTTGAATCCTAATTCAATTTCAGTCTTTGCAGATTGTTATAATGTTTAAGAAATGCTCTTTAACAATTCTTAAATCTTCTATAAAGTAGTTTGATTTTTTATGTTGTGGACAAACTCTTTGCCACCAATTACTGAGATCAATAGATCCAAAGTGCTGCATCTAGATTTGAGAATTTCATGCATTTCACGAATTCGCTGCATTTTAATAAATAGTTACTAAGAGTTCTTCATCCACTTGGTCTTGTTATCTATAACCATATGAATCCTGCTCTTCAGCAATGGTGATTGTGGGTCTCTCCGCACTTATCAATTTCCTAGTGTTTGAGTTTGTAGTACTCACTGAGTTGAATTGAGTACTCATCTTAGGCAAGGCTTGCATATAAGACCTCGGAGTTCCTAATTGTTGTGGTCTTTGAAAGTCTTCTGAAAAGTGTTGACGATGATGCTGATTAAGGAGCAATCCTAACCCTTTACGTGAAGCTTTTGCATTATCTGATGTTTACATTATTAATTTAAATACTATTATAATACAATTATAAAGTATATATATATTTATTTATATCATCATTCATTAAATTAATTACAAAATTAATCAAAATTTAAGGATTTCTAGAATATAACTACTTTATAAATTAGCAAATAGAAATTCTTGATTTTCGAAAATTCTAGAGATTTTACTTCTTAAATCCTTGACTTATATCCTGAGAACCATCAATTAATTTAATAGCAATGTCAACCACTCACAATAAAGAAGAATAATTCCACTTCAATGCAGATATCCAACAATTGATGGGACTCATCATTAACACATTCTATTCCAACAAGGAAATCTTCCTTAGAGAACTCATCTCCAATGCTTCAGATGCACTCGATAAAATCAGATACAAATCCATTACAGATCCAGACAGTGCAGGATTAAATGTTGAACCCAATTTCAAAATAAAAATAATTCCAGACAAAAACAACAATACCTTAACCATCCAAGATACTGGTATTGGTATGACCAGAGATGAATTAATCAATAATCTTGGTACAATTGCCAAATCTGGAACAAAGGCCTTCATGGAAGCACTCAATTCTGGTGCTGATATTTCGATGATTGGACAATTTGGTGTTGGATTCTATTCAGCTTACCTTGTTGCAGATAAAGTAGTTGTGCTTTCAAAGGCTGTTGGTTAATAACAATACAAATGGGAATCATAAGCTGGTGGAACATTCTTTATTTATGATGACAGCGAGAACCCCAATTAATTGACTAGAGGATCAGCTGTTATTCTCCATCTTAAATAAGATAACTTAGAGTTCTTAGAAGAAAAGAGACTCAAAGATTTAGTCAAGAAGCACTCAGAATTTATTGGGTTCCCAATTGAATTGTAAGTTGAAAAAACTCATGAGAAAGAAGTTAGTGATGATGAAGAGGATAATAAAGAGAAGAAGACTGAAGAGGGAGAAGTGTAAGAGGAGAAGAGCAAGGATGATAAGAAGAAGAAAAAGAAGATTAAAGAAGTTACAACTGAGTTTGAATAGGTTAATAAAAACAAACCGTTGTGGATGAAAAAACAAGAAGAAATCACAAAAGAAGAGTATGCTAACTTTTACAAATCTTTAACTAATGATTGGGAAGGATCATTTGAGTGTTAAATAGTTTTCTGTTGAAGGTGGTCTCGAATTTAAGGCTGTCCTATTCATTCCTAAAAGAGCACCTTTTGATTTGTTTGAAACGAAAAAGAAAAAGAATAATATCAAATTATATGTGAGAAGAGTCTTCATCATGGATGATTGCGAAGAATTGATACCAGAATATTTAGGATTTATCAAAGGAGTAGTGGACTCAGAAGACTTACCATTAAACATTTCAAGAGAATTCTTATAGCATAATAAGATTTTGAAAGTGATTAAGAAGAATATTACCAAAAAATGCATTGAAATGTTCTAAGAACTTTCAGAAAATGCAGAAGATTATAAGAAATTCTATGAGTAGTTCTCCAAAAATATCAAATTGGGTATTCATGAAGATTCTTCTAACAGAACAAAATTAGCTGAGTTCTTAAGGTTCCACACTTCCAAAAGTGGAGATGACTAAATTTCCTTAAAAGATTATATCAGTAAGATGAAAGAGGGACAAAAGGATATTTATTTCATAACTGGTGAATCTAAGGCTTCTGTAGCAGCTTCTCCATTTGTTGAAGGCTTGAAGAAGAAAGATTATGAAGTAATTTATATGGTGGACCCTATTGATGAGTATGTAATATAATAGTTGAAAGAATTCGATGGAAAGAAATTGAAGAATTGCAGCAAGGAAGGATTAGAATTAGATTAAACTGAGGACGAAAAAAAGAAATTTGAAGAACTCAAATCATAATTTGAGGGTCTTTGTAAATTAATTAAAGATATTCTTGGTGATAAAATAGAGAAAGTGTAATTAGGATAAAGATTAGAGTAATCTCCTTGTGTTTTAGTGACTGGTGAATATGGTTGGTCAGCAAATATGGAAAGAATCATGAAAGCATAAGCATTACGAGATCCATCTATGAGTAGTTACATGATGTCCAAGAAGACTTTAGAAATAAATGCTTCTCATCCAATAATGAGTGAATTGAAAAAGAAAGCAGATAAGGACAAGAGTGATAAAACAGTTAAAGATCTCATATGGTTATTGTATGAGACAGCTCTATTGACATCAGGATTTAGTTTAGATGATCCAGCTCATTTTGCCAGCAGAATTCATAAGATGATTAAATTGGGATTATCAATTGATGATGCAACAATTGAGGAAGAAGATGAGAAGTTGCCATGCTTAGAAAAGAAAGGTGAGACAGCCAATACTGAAGCTACCAAAACAAAAATGGAAGAAGTAGATTGATTTACATAAATATATATATAATTTAATAAATATATACAAATTTATTAATCAATTCATCCAAATAATTTAAGATAGATATTCAGCTATTAATTCTCTATATTAATAAAGTGCTTATTGATTACACTTAGTTTTCTTTAAGGTTTGATAAATTTAGCAACAAAAGTTTAGTTTGATCATTATCAATAATTGCTCTCTGATTTAGATTTGTGAGAATGATTTATCAAAACTCCAAGGATCAATTATTTAAATATAATACTGCTGTTGATTGATTGTCAAATTTAATGCAATGCAAGGAATTTTCATTTATGGAAAAATTAGTCGTTTTATCAAAGTTTATTGCTATTGCTATTTTTTTGTATTGATTAATTTTAATGATTCATCCAAGTCTGATTCTTCATCCTAGCTCTCCTATTGTTTTGCTCGCTCTTATTAATTTTATTAAAGTTGTTATGATATTTATAGCTATTTAGCCAGTTGTCTTTTTTCATAATGGATCATAGACACATTTGTAATATCTTTAATTAAATCAAACAACATGATGGTTGTTCTAATTATTCTGATCGCATAAACCAGACAATATCTTTAATATGACTCAGTTGTGTTTATGTAATCAGTCAATGATAACAGATCAATCACTAGCAACATTATCTGATACAAATTAAAGGACGATTTAAGTTTCATAACCTTGCGATATAGAGTCGATAATAAAAATGGAATCAGGCAAAATCTGAAAACCTATTGTAAACTCATTACCTACTTTTGTATATCTTCCAAATTCATAATTATAAAGTAGATTCTTTTCAACCCTATACGCGAACTTCAGCACTCTTCCACTCATTTTTGTCTCTTCTCTTCCCACTTTTATAAATAGACACAATGCAACAGACAATGCAAACTCAATCGTTTAGAATAAAAGTCCGAACATTTATTTAATTATCATTATTATTTATATCATTACACTACTTATCATTAATTTTGATACTCAATAAGTTTATTTATAAATCCAGAACTGGCATAAATTATTCTCTATTATCTAATAACATTTAAACCAATCGTCTAACTCCACATAACAGATACAATTAAAATAGCTGCATCTCTTGATTTATCTTACATCTTGTGTATTAATACTTTATCCTTCTATTCATTTGTAAGTTAATCAAAGCTTTAAGTAAGATTTTACTAAATGTTGATTTTAATTTTGTAAGGTGTATATATCAAGTGAGTGAATCATATCAGCAAATTTATACTTTTAGATTTCCTTCAATAATTTATTATATTATTACAAATATTTTAGGATATTCTCCTCCTAATTATCTATAATTTTGATAACTATAATGATTATTGAATTAAATACCATTAAATTATGAGAATTCATAAATAATGTTTTTAACCTTATCATTTTATTGATTTCAAACTTTAACTTAATATTGCTTTTACTAATATGATTTCATCAATGAACCTATGTTTCCCTAGAAGCAAAGCTCGAGATTTGGTTCATTAATAAAAGGAGTTGAATCAGGTGTATTTTAAAGTAATAACATGTAATTATTAATATAAAAAGATTTAAATAAAAAATCAAATTTCATTGATAAGAATGGCAGCTAATAAATTTTGGAAAAAGAAGGAAGTAACGAATTAAATCTAACATAAAGTTATCAAGCTTGGAATAATAAGTAGGATCAGCTTTGACATAAATTGAAACAACAATCACTGAAGTTAAAAATCTCAAAGTGTCATCTGTTGTTGACTACACTGCTAAAATTAATGCAAAGAAGTAGGTCTATTTGGTATTGATCCCATATCCATGTTTGAGCATTTATAATAGGATTAGGTAAGGTGTTGATTTAATCGTAGCTCAAAATTATTACCTGAATTGGAAAAGAGAGTCAAAGCTACAATCTTGGTTGCTGCCAAAAGAACAATTGAAAGCAAATGGGTAAAGAGTCACAGATCTTAAACCAGACCAAACTCAAGAACACTCACATCTGTCTATGATGGCTTACTTGAAGATTTGATTAGTCCATCAGTCATTCTTGGAAGAAGAACAAGAGTCAGAGTCGATGGCACTAAGTTTTATAGAATGTAAATTACTTCTCAATAAAATCTTAAGATTCCTTGATGAAAGCGATTAAAAGGAATTAGAACACAGACTTGATGCAATTAAAGATGTCTACAAAGTACTCACAACCAGAGATTTGGAATTTGAATTCAGAAGAGATGATACATTCTATCAAAAGAGAGGAGCAAAGAAAGTAGCCAAAAAATGATTATGATTATCATTAGTATAGTAAATACATATTGTATATCCAAGACCTATATATATTTCTGTTAATCTTATTATATTATTCATATCTCACTATTACTTTATATCAAATTTTTCTAGTTCACCAATAAATTGATTATAAAAATTAATTTATTATGGAACAGCCCTAGCACTAACTATTGGCAATTCGTATGTTATCAGCAAGTACACTCTCTTACCATTATGTTTTTTGCAAATTCCCTAAACAATAATTATCTATTCCATATTACTCTAGCCAATGAAATGCCTTCCCCTACATCTGCATCACCTCTTCTTCCATAAATCAGAGGAGGATGCCATCTATGGACTTCATAATGTTCTCCCAGTAGCACAAACCCAGCTCCTATTGTGTTGTCTCTGACATCATAAGCCTTCAAGTAAGGAGCCAACTCCTCTTTTGAAGCTGCGCAATTTTTATGAGTTATCACATTTAAATCTTCATCAAATATTATTGCTTTGGCCCACTAATTGTTTATTATAGTCAATTTACTTCGTCTTGCTTCTTCAATTCTGCCAACAATTATGCAGCATCCAATCCTTAATCCATAATTAATTTAAAATAAAAATCATATTCTTCATATCATCTCAACCTATTTATTCCTACATTTTTCATTCTATAAAAATCATTTTAGAAGAATCATTCGTCATATTACTTAATCTCATCTCATTTTAATTGTAGTAGATTGAAAAGGTAATATGAGTTGTCCGAATTTGAGACTCAATTTTATAGGTTTTTAATAATGCAATTACAAGAGAATAAATTTGTATATTTAATAGATAAGCTTATTTTTTAAGCGTCTTGATAGTTTGAAATTATTTATTAGTAAAAATTATAATTATATTTTATCGTAAAACCAAATAAAAGGAAATAGATGAAAGGACACTACTATTAAACCAAAAGGAAAATCAACACATCCAGCTAGCTTCTCCGATCCAATTAATTACTATCACTTGCAGAAACTAATGATTAGATATAAAAAAATAAAACTGACTCTTAATTATCAAACTCTCACAAAAAAATATCAAGATCGATAAATAATCTTCCGAAGAAGGACCCAACCTTAGACTTAGCCTTTATGACTGTGACAAAACCAGATTCGAGGTATGATTTTAGCAAGTTTCCTAATTTGGAAAAAAAAACAGATGTTCAAAGAGTGAATTGGTTTACTAAATAAAATAAATAGATAGAATAATAATAAAATTTCTTAGAATTCTTAAATGCTACAAAGACACAATCAACTAAAAATTAGATTAAGCCTAAGGTTATTGCTGAACAAAGCAAAATCGATGATAAAAATGAATTAAATTATTGTGACAAGTATTTTGTTATTAAAACTCCAATCAAACCCATTTTAATTAAGCATAAAAATACTAGTAAATGTAATTATATTTATTTAGAAAAGAACTAATAAGTATGAGCTCAACTATGAGTAGAATTAAGAAAAAAGCCTTAAACAGAAACATGAATTTAGAATGTACTATAAAATTTAAATTAAATAGAATTTATTGAAAAAAATAATGAATTACGAAGACATTGTTAAACTTAATAAGAACATCAGTACACCTAAAATTCTATTTTGGAATAATTACAAATTAAAAATATTCAACATATTAATTTATATTCCTCTGTCAAAAGAGGAGTTAAGAATAACATTTTGCATAATTAATACAAAAGTGAGATTAAAGATCTAATTGAATTAGATGAGGAATTGACTTCTTAAGATTATGAAATTATGAAAGAATTGTAAAAGAAGTCTATCTTTTAAAACCCGTTCTCTCACCCACATTAAGATGAAATAAATCAGTTTAATTCATACTCCATTGATGAAAATACAAAAGTCAGTGAAAAAAATGAAAATGAATAGCTATTGATCATTTAAAAAAGAAGAAATAAAGTTAAACGAGTATTGTTGCAGATCACTATATTTTTGCATTGGATGATGGAACATAAACTAAAATATGAAGATATTATTACTGGAAATGTATTTTAAACTAAACCTTACTAAAGTGAAAAGTCTAAGTTATGTTTTCAAAAAGTAAAAGCAAATGATATTGAAGCTGTCAATTAATTTATAAGACACAATAAATTTCTAGTTTTTGATTATGATAATTTTAAATTAACAATGCTTCATCATGCAGTTATTAGAGATTATCCTGAAATGGCAATCTTAATTTTATAAAATCATGCGGAAGTCAATAGTAAAGATATTGTAATATTTCTACTTATATTGTAGTAAGGCAGAACTCCATTATTTTATGCAATAAAGGGAAAATGCAATTAATGTGTTTGCATCCTATTATATTTCAAGGCTTCTCCCTGGGGAAATGCAAAAAATACCTATGATAAATATTTAGAATTCCTAGAACCAAAAGTTAGAGACTTGTACAAAAAAGCAAAAACAGTAAGAATGTGAATATTTTTAGATCCATCTTCGTTTGCAAATACTTAAAGCATCCAAAAGAGAGCATTATTGGTCATAATAAAAATTAATATTTACATATAAATGATTATTCTAATTTTATTTTTGATTTCATTCTCATATGGTCATAACTGGGATTAAAATACTAAAGTTAAATTATTGAATGAAGAAGAGCAGTATGATTTATTAAGTAAGAATCAAAAAAAACGATAGATAAGGATGAAGGAATATTTATTATGTTTTATGCTCCATGGTGTCCTCATTGTATTAAACTAATTCCTACATGGGAAATATTAGCCTAATAAAGCAATGTAGCAGCTGTAAATTGCGAACAAAATACACGACTGTGTTCCAGATTCAAAATTAAAGGATTTCCATCTTTGATTTACATTCCCCCACAATCTAAATTAGGATATAAATTTTATGGTTTATTTTTTTGATTACTTTTAAAAGGCAACAGAACTAATGACGAGTTTGATCTCTTTATTAAAGGAGGTTGGAAAGACGAGAACATTTTGTAAATTGAAATTTCATAAGAATATTCTTTAACTGATGAGTTGATAGATTACCTTAAAGACCCTATGTTGCTTGTATTTTTTAATTATTAAATTAAGGGAGTCATAGTAGTGATGCTATTTTTAATCTTTATGATACTTTGCATGAATAGATTGGATGCAGAAGGATAGGAAATATAAAAAAACAAGGAAAAAAAAGCAGAATGATGTTTTTTTAAATTTAGTTTATGAAATTCAATTTTTTTCCAGATTATCGTTGTTATCTTGTTTACACTTTTACAATAAATTACTTACTGTTACATCTAAGGATGCTATAAGCTTTTAGTTAATTTAGTTATTTTGATCTGACAATATTTGCAAGATTGCATCTTAAGTAACTCCCTATTATTTTATCTGTTGATCACAATATAACCTTTATTCCTCTAATTTATCTTTCTGTGGGATATTATTAAACTTTTCGAATAGGATTCGTTAATTTTCATTAAAAATAATATGCTTTAACTTTTCAACATCCTACAGTCTTTTTAAGATATTGAATATATTTAATTAGCTGTCGATTTCTTTATGAGCCGACCTGAATTGAAGTATGTTATCATCATCCTAGAATTAAATAAAAATTTACTTTAGTCACTATGCATCTTAAAGCTTAGAATGCATTTATGTACCCAAATTTCATTTTTTTATTTTTACGAAATACTGCTCTTAGTAGATATTGAACATATGTTTAAAGAATAGTTTTGTATGATCTATCCTTTTGGATTTGTTTATTACATATATTCTCCTTAATCGATAACGTCTTGTTAGTTACAATTTAATCTTGGCAATTTTACACTTATTGTTATTCTAACTGCCTCTGTAAAGGAGAACCTGGTTTATCATTTCTGATTATAGAAGAAGAGTCCTTCTATTAACTATTATCTTCATAGTGCTATTTGTCCTTAAATTCATATAAAGAGTTGATAAGTTCCAGAAGAAGGCTAATTTTATTTATAGGTTTAGAAATAATATAAAAGAGACTGAACAATACTTACCATAAGCCACCAAGCTCAGCTAAAATTTCCTATATCTTTGGATATGTCCTATAGTCAACATATTCTGTTGTATCAAGTCTAATTGCTACATTCATTATCAAGTCACTTTAACTCAAATCCAACATTTCAGTATGTCTACCATACCTCAAAGTCTTTTCATATTCTAAATTTGTTTAAATTAATCCTACATCTGTGATTGTAGTCAAAGGTTCTAAATAAATTGAAATTTCCTTATAGATATTATTTGAAATTGTTGTAAAGACATCTTGTCCTTTTGGTTAATAAGGAGAATTTGGATTTTTTAAATTTGTAGTCTGAGAAGAAATTTGAAAAGAAAAATAATTCTACGTTAAGACTTGCTCGATTTCCTTCTAAGATTTACAAGGTTAACTTTTTTTATTTTATTCAGTACAAGTATTAAATTAGATAAGTATGTATTCAAATTTTGGGGCATCAAAAGTTCCTTATATTTATATACTAGGAATTTAATTCCAGTCAATACAATAATTAGTTGGTAAATCAATATGGGAAAAGTATTCCTTTAGTTCCTTTTATTTAATCAAATCCTCATTGCAATTGACTAAAGGTAACTCTTACTTTTCATAGACATCTGCTTTTTGTCCATTTTAGAGTTTTACATTCTTTTTGACCATGTAAGCATTAACAACATAAATTGATTCATCAATGTAGGTTTTGTAGGTCGAGTTTTAAAAGGAAAAGGTCATAGTGAAGTTCGAAGGCATCAAACTATATTATTCAGGTTGAGAATGATAAATTTCTGAACTTAATGATGTTGGATTGCTCCTATCAAATAATGTAACTATCTTTTAATAAAGTAAGTTTGAGAATAAGGCCAACAACAAGACTGTTAGAATTGACCCAAATAATGTTTAGTGATACTCTTTTTTATCAATGAGTAATTGCAAAGGTTGGGCGAATAAATCAAATTACTTTATTCCTTTTATGAAAATCTTGTTCTTTTACATAAATTTTCAATTATTTTATGAATTAAATAATATTGATGAGCATCTTAATAAATATATCATTTAATAATTAAATTAAATATTATTTAATAATATCGTAAGCGTATTAATTATCTATAATATTAAATTTATTTAGAATTATATATAAATAGATAGATTGAAATTAAATAGAAATATTTCCAATATATATAGATAGATAGAAATTTAGTTAAAGCAAGTTTTTAATTTGTCAAAATAAAGTAAAAGAAATTCAATATTATTTCAAATGAATTGCGAAAAAGAGTAGGCGGATGATTTGTATGAGTTTTTAGTTTTATCTAAAGAAGTTGATGAAGCAGTCTACCCTATCCTCAGTAAAATATTGAAAAGAGGAATAGTTTATGACTGCTTAGAATTTCTCTCATAAGATCTAATTCAAGTCAAATAAAATACTATTGGTAGATATCACTATTGGGTAAGGAAATTATGTTTAAAACAGCAAATTTTCTCAAAAAAATTAAGGATCATGAATTTAATAAACATAATTACTCTATGGATGATCATGAAGAAATTAAAAAAGATTTGATCATAAAAATATCATAGGATAAGAAGACAATAAAATTTCTAAAATTTTTAGTTAATCTTACTGTCTTAGATGAGAGATTCATATAGTGTGGATCAATTCTATTCATTTACTGGTTTAAATGAAAGTTGATTTGAAGGAATTATGGTTTGAAAATATTAGAATTAAAGATACATTCTTAATAGGGGCTAACTTGGTAACATGTGACTGAAGTGGATCTTAATTTGATAATGTGATTATTAGTGAAATAAACTTGAATTAAGCAAATTATTAAATTGTAAGTGGAGAAATCTAAGAATAAATGAGTTAAATAAGTTTAATGACCATAGTCGTCGTGTCAATTCTGTCTGCTTTTCTCCAGATGGTAGGTCATTAGCTTCTTCTGGTGACGATTAATCCATTCATTTGTAGGATGTGAAGACTGGGAAAAAAAAGTCAATAATAATAAGTAAGGGGTCGGTAAAATCAGTATGTTTTTCACCTAAGAATAATACATTAGCTTCCAGCAAAGAATAATATATGTATTTATGGAATCTTAAAAAGGAAAATAAATATTTAAATTAAGTGATCATACATAGTAGATTAATTCCATCTGTTTTTCTTTTGATAACTGAACTTAATCCTCCAAGTATCAAACTCACTAATCTGAGTCTGAGTCTATGCAAAGAAGAAATCAAGCAATCCTTTTTCTTTTATAGGAATAAGGAGAATAATGCGAATTCTACCTAGAAATGTAGGTTAAATATATTCAAGACTGATAAAGCTAAATTCACTACACAGACACATACCTCCTTATGAATTAATTTAACGAATTGATCTTCAAACATGATAAATTGTCAAAGTTTCTTATTAAATATATTGAACTTTTTTGATTATTTTGACACTACAGTTAAAAGAATGCATCTATCAAATTGGAAAAACAGCTTCATTAAAAAGGAATAGCTAAACAAAGCAAGGCTCCATTAATCCTTTGACATTTTTTTTCAAAAAACTAGAGCATGAAGGACTTAAGAAATCTTGAAGAATTGATGTTGAAAATATCAGAGTGATACAATATTTAGAATATTTAAAATCGTTGGTTCGTAATTGTAATATAAAAAGCCATTTTATTAAAAAATAAGCATGAGTTTCCTTCATTCTTTTTGTTATTATTGTAATCCCCAATTATTTGCTAAAAAAGAATTGTTGCCTTAATCAGTCATCCCATTTGTAGGAAGATTTCCTGATAAAATGCTTATCCTAAAATTAAGCAGAGAGCCTTTCTTTATTGTAAAATCACTTCCCATTTTATTATTTAATTACAAACTCAATGTAAACTGACAACAATAATCACTTCTGCCATCTTAATATGAAGAAAAAATAAATATCAAGTCTTAAATCAAGAGTTTTCGAATCTACAAGCGTTGTAAACTCAGGTATTATAAGAAATAGAAACGCTTAAAACACATCACAATTAAGATATCGAAGAATTTTCCATAATAGAAGATAGAATGATTAGGAAAGAATATTAGATAGAAAAAGAAAAGGATGAATAACTTAATAAAATGAAATCATACACAACTGAAATGATGAAATCGTTAAAAATTCAATAATAATTATTAGAATATGTAAAAGATAAAATGAAGATCAGTTGATGGAGATTAAAGAATTGCGAAAATTACTATTATAAAAAAAAAGTAACAAAAGTAGCCTAATACTGAACCTGCACTTGATCAATTAGAATCTTAAAACTAACCTACAATAAATATTAGGGAACCATAAGGTATTATTTCCTCTTTTGAAACATGTGAAAATAAATTAATAAGATAGTAGGATATTTGCTTTTGATTTAATAAGATGAATCTTTAAAATTGAATTTTACTGCATTCTAGATAAAAATTATGAACAAAATGACTGTATATTTATTAAACGTCAAAATATTGTAAATCATAAATTTGTACAATACATTAATATGAAAAAATTATCTAACATAGATTTTTAATCTGTTAAATAAAACCTTAATTAAAAAAAGTATTATATTATAAATGTAGACATGCTTTATAATGAACTTTGGCAGAAGGCGTTTTATTTCATAAATTGTATAAAAGAATTGAAAACTATATTTTAAAATAAGTGGAACGTAGCCTAAACATTTTTGTTTTATTTTATTATTAAAAATTCAATCATTTAATTTTCTCTTAGAATTAGAATTTTTACCTTCTTCAATTATTTCTTCATCAAAAATAGATTAAAATAGTTAATTTTCAAATTATTTAAAATATCCAAAATTCTCTTTTACAGAAACAGCCTAGAATAAATAAATGATTCTTACTAAATCTTGGGATTGCAATACATTAAAAAGGAAATTCTTAACATAAATTTTTAAATTGAAGTCTTAATCTACAAAGTTATCATCAAACCAAAATTAATACTAAAATAGGAAGAATAATAATACTTCTATCCAATAATCTCTCTAATCATCTGGCTCTACAGATTAAATATCTGAGACTAATTATTAAATTTCTTCTTAGGTTGGCACTCTGCATTCATATAATATCAGAGTAATGAGTAGAGTTTGATAACTAAATCTAACATTTGGATAACAGCCCAAATGGGCTATCTTATTGATATTCAATTTAAATTATGATAAGAATTTAGTTCTTCTCTTTTGGAAGGACTCAAAAATATCTAGAGGAATCCATGCAGAATCACTTAGCGATTTAACTTCCTCATAGAATTGGATAGCCTATCTCCATCTTTCAGATTCAGGAATTAAGTGCTATTACATGTAAACCATTTTAAAGGCTTCTGATATGGGACTAGGCTCTGGTATTGTAAGTATGGCAGGTTATCTATTTTCAATTTATTGTTTTAGATAGTTGATTGATTCAAAACAAAAGTCATTTTCACTAATTATAGAATATTGATAATTACTTCTTAATGCCACAAATAATCCAATCATCAATTCTTGAATAAAGGATATCTTCCATCAGTAGCATTTCAGTCATTTTGCTATAAGCTACACTCCTGATGATTTGACCTCTCTTGTATGCGATTTCTTTTTAGATTTTAATAATTAAAGATTCTTCACCTTAAGTAATTTTATCGAGACAATCATTATAATAAGAAATAAGCACTTCCAATTGAGGAAACTTGTACCCATCAATCAATTAGGATTGAGGTGGTTCAAGAATAAAATGTTCACTCCATGGTTTTCCTAATAATTAGATTTCTGTTAATAAATTTGTTTCTGTTTGCAGGAGCATTAGTACATGTTACATAAATTATTAAATTTAAATAGCAACAAATCTATCCTTCTTCAATTTTTTCACAAAATCTAAGGCTTAATTTTTCTTTTAATTTAAAATGTCCCATAATTATTCATAGGTTTTTTATAAGTGATCTTTTAATTATTGCTTTGCATTTTTTTATTTGGATAGATCGTCATTTTCTTAAAGGAATTTGTTATAACTTTATTAAAATTCATGCATTAATTTTAATTTGTTATCAGGACTTTCAAAGAATTCAATAAAGGTTTTTTGAGTTTATAAAAATATTTATTAGCACTTCTTCCTTTAATGACTCATTCTCCTAATGTAGATGGTAGTTTCTCTAATGTAAGTATTCGAAATTTCATCCCATTACTTTAAAATTCCTTTAAGCTAATCTTAATTCAAAAATTCACTTTGAGCATCCTTTTATCGTGATGCTAATTGAGATCTTCCTCTTTCTGTTGATTATTTGGCATCAAGGAGACTCTGTTTATCTTATTATAGTTATGCCTATTATTCTGGATTCTACTCTTCCACTTTCCCCAAATCTGAATTTTCTAAACCTTATTATTATTAAGATTGTTATTCTTATTATTGTAATTCATTTGCCAATATTTCTTCAGCTATTTGATTTAAATACTCACTATTATGAGTAAGCACTTTGTTAATTAGTCCATCAATAGATTTTGCAACTTCAAATCCTTTGCCTGCTATCTTGGCATGATGCAATTATTTGAAATCTTCCTCGAATCCAAATTGTTCACACCATTCTATTAGTCCAGATAAATTATCATTAAATTATTGAAACTCCTTCTATAATTTTCTAATATTAAATGTAATCTTACTCTTCTGTTTCACTCTCTATTTTTAGGAGCTTATCTAGTTTGATCTCAGGAGGAGGTGGACTTTCCTCTAAATTGTAGACTATCTCTGTAAGTGGGTCTATTCTTCTATTCTACATTCTTTACACTCTTTGTTCAAATGGAGTATCTAGATTAATTATTAAATCTATTCCTGCTTATTATATTTTATTGGATTCTTCTTGTGTAGGGATGTCCAACAATTCTTGAAACTTCTTTTTCTTTTCCTCAGCTATTTAATTCAACCTTTCTTCATATGGTATAAAGCCTGTCAATTACTCTTCCAACATTTTAGCCTAACTAACATTTTCTGGAAATCCAATCAAAACCATCCCTTTAGTATAATAAAATTGCTTAGAATTAATATATTCTTTGATTAGATCTTCTTAAGTAGGTCCAGTATTCTAGGGTGCATCCTTTTTGCCAGGTTTTTTAGAAGTTTTTTTAACTTCCTCAACGACAGGTTATTGTTCTTTTTTAAGTTGTAATTCTTTAGCTTCTTTGATTTCTTATGCAACTTATAGAGGGGTTCTCTAACCAAATGTCTAATTCAATTTAATAAGTATTCCTTTTAATAATAATTCATCAGGAATAACTGAATCCTTATATTCATTAATTTATAAGCCATATTCTTTTAATTCTGGGTTTTCTACCACAGGAACTTCAATCACCTTTTTTGTATCTTTCTTTTTCTTTGGATCTTCGACAGGAGGAAAGGCGAGTTTCAACGACTCTTTAATAATAGATTCTATATCAATAATTTCCAAACCATATTTTTAATTTAAGTATTTTGCTGTAGTCTTCCTACCACTGAATTTACCTCCAATCAATGATATTTTAAGTGGTAGATAGTAGTTGATACCCTCTTTTAATGGTTGCATTGGATACAATTCATCTGTTATCTCAAATAGAAATTCAGCAAGTGATATATTTGCCATTAGTTAACCATCATTTGAGGTTGACTTCCAATCTTTGATTGCATGATAATATTCAACAAAATCTTAAGTAATTGCTGCAGCAATGTTATCATTGAGTGGCTTTACTTATGACAATTCATTTTGCCATTCCTCAATAAATTTATTCCAAACCTTCTTATCTAATGTTAAAGGCTTACCATTTTCTTCGACATTCTCATTCATCTTTAGATAGCATTTGTCTGCCAAATCCAAGATGGTCAATATTAATGGTTGCATTTATTAAATATGTTTCATTCTCTTTTACACTTTTCTATTATAATTCTATTCCATATATTAAACTTAAAGTATTCTCCACTCTTTTTACCTCTACAATCTAACTTCTTACTCCCTTGCTTTAGCTTCTTTTCTTAATTATTCAAAAAACATTTCTTTTTATTCTTGCAATACCTGAGACATCTATATTCTCTCATTGAATTATAATTTCCCTCTCAATTTTTCCTTCAATCTGAGACCTGCTTCCTAATTAGCTATTTTTCCATACTCTGAAAATTTATCAACCAATTCATCCAATCTTTTCTTTGCTTCCACTAATTCTTATTATTTTAATTATTCAACCAACATCTTATTCCTTCGTTTCTACCTCGCTTTTCTGGCCTCTTCAGTTTTATGTGTCCTTTCCCTTATCTTCATCATAGTTGCAACAGCAGAAAACTTAGCCTTTTCAGGTACGGGTTTTTTGGAAGGATCCTTTTCTATTTCAATTCCTTATCTGATACAAGTTTACAAAAATAAATATATGTTATTATCCATAGCCTTTTGATCATCCTTTTTCTTTTAATTAACTTCAGCGACCATTCTTCCAGTCATCATCTCATTAAACTTTGTCTCTTTTTCAATCCTATTGTGTTTAACTGTTTCTGTATTCTTCCAGAATTCATAAATCTTTTTATCTTGTTCTTTAATAAACTCATGATTTGCTCTAATCTTTTCCAATTCATTATCTCTCAATGATAATAACCATTGTCTCTCCTTCTCCTCGTCCTTTTATTTTAAATTCACTGCTTGTATCTCGTGGATGAGTTTCTCATCTCGAAATCTGTGCAAACTCTCTTCAATAGACTTTAATTTCTTCGGCAATGAGTTTATAAACTTCTCTTCATAACTAAAAATTGATATAACAGTTTCATATTTACTTGTTCACCAAGGATTGTACTTATTTTTTGTCGGTTACTTTTAATGTTTTTGTCAATTCATTCAAAACATCCTTTGTTTCTTTACGAGCAATTGCAAGCAACGAATTTACAACAATTGGTTTAGAATGTGATTTTATTGCTTTCAAATACTCTTCAATTTATGATTAACCTTTTTCAACCTTTGGTTCAATTCCGACTAAATTTATAATGTGCTTTTTAACTATCTTCATATTCTTTTGAGTTGAATATTCATCAAATTTATTTGTTAAGATTTTCTTAAGAGGATTTCCTGTTTTATAAAGCACTTCTTAAAAATAAAACCAATTCTGAAATTGTTTTTCAATATCTAGAATTGCAGGTTAAAGCTTGATTTCCTTATTTAACCATCGTATTAATTCAGGATCTCCTTAGAGTGATTTCATTAAATAATTAATAATAATTATATCGAACATCGATTATTATTCGCTTATTTAAACTAATATTGTTACTATAGAATTTCAAGTATAATTAACATATGTAATAATTATGATAACTCATTAATATGGGGAATCCTCATTGGTATTGGAGGGATCAATTATTCCAACATCTAAAATCATGCCTTAGTCACACACGGAGTCGAAATTATCTTTGTAGGTTTCCGACCAATTTTCATCATCAATTTTCTATTATGGCTTTTGAGATTAAATGAGTGGCTCATCGACATTCTGACCCTCTGACTTATTAAAATGCAAATTTAACTAAATTGGTAGACAATTTATAATTACTTGATCAATAGCCTTTGTAATCTTTGGAATTGGAAAATTCAAATAGAATTAGTATTCCTTATATCTCCTCAACTTCCCAAGAATGTTTTCAATAAGAGACTTATTAGAACTAAAGTAATTCTAAGCGACCTTAAAGTTATTTGTTATTTCTGCTATCCAAGAAGCCAAACAATAAGAAAAGTTTTTATCACTTAAGAATTGATTGTTAATTGCATCTAAGATAGATTTTCCTTTTGAGAATGCTGCTAACTTTGTTTGTGTCTCTATTAAAGCCTAAAATAAATATGATTGCATACCTAAAATCTCATTTCTCCATATGCATCTTATATTTTAAGTATACTCTCTATTATGTGGAATATAGGATCAATCTAATGCCAAGCCATATTCCAATCCAATAGAATTTATATTAATTGCTCAATAATAATCTCACTTGTTTAGATATCATCAAAACAAAGGTGCTTAGTCATATCTACAACTATTGGATTCAATTAAACCATAGGGGCGAATATAGTTTTATAATCTCCTTAATCCCTTATGTCTGCAAGTAATTTATTATCAAGATTAACAAATTAATTACAATATTAGAATAAATAGGTGGGTGTTTTCTCATTCGTTAATTTCATTCCGTCAGTAAATGAGCCTAAAATAGATTTACAAATCAATTCACACATTGCTGAACAAGTTCCTTCCAATCCTTTATCATTCAACTTGCTGATGTTCATACAATTTCCATGAAACTAATTCTCATGAATAGTTTCCTTGTACAATCTGTATATCTTTTGTATATACCCTTTCTTCTACATATAATCAATAATGAATGATGAAGTAGACACTGAGAACTTTAGAATTTAAAAGAATTCTGAAGCTCTTCTCATAGATTTTTTGCATGTTGGCAATAAATTATCAATGAAAAATGATAAAAATTAAGTAATAGTTGAATTTTATGTTTAAAATGAATGTTTCTATTGTTCTTCTTCGTAATTAACAACGCATTATATTGATTGGATCAATAATTTACTGAATGCATGCTTAATTTCCTATTAAGTCGATTCAATTATTGTGTTAACAAGTAAATTGAGATTTGTTTGGAGGTGAGTCAAAAACCAAAAGGATGCAGATGTTACCTTTTCATATAAAGCACATAAGACTTGAATTGAATTAACAAATTCTGATTGATCTTTATTCTTCATTAAGGATTCCAAAGAGAATAGAGTGAATAATTTAACCACTTTTAGTGATGGCGATTCTTAGGCATGTACTACAACCTACTCCTCAGATTTCTATGAAACATTCTAAGGTTCCAATTATTCTTAGTGATCTTCAAAATTGAACTGACATACAAACTCTCTAACAAATGCTTAGTAATCCGATGAATAAAATAGTTGGTTCTTTAGATATACTATATTCTCTTAGATGATCTTATTCTATAAACATTTTTCATTAGTTCCCTTTATTTGAATATCCTACTTATCAATTTTCTCATAAAATAACAAATATGCATTTTTTGATTTATTTGAATCCCAATCAAAATTGTTGTAATAATCATTCTATTAATTATTACCACCAAAGCATTCCTATTTTAAATTCTCAAATTTAAAAGGACTCACAAATCTATCATCAAATTCAAACCATTTATTCTCTTAAGAATTTATAAATGAATAATAATGTCCACTATCTGCACTCCCTGTATGAATGAGGACTCCTACCAATTTATATATATAATCTGTATGATCATCCAATTATAGATTATTAATTAAATGATCCTTTGTCCACTTGAACATGTTAATCTCTGACGGGAATTCGAAGTAATCATTTACTTTTAACTTCAACATTCTATTGTAATCAAATTCAAATCTCTTTAGTGTAAAAATAAAGGTATTAGGTAATTTTTTAAAATAGCACCTCTTTTCAACATCTATTCTTCTATTGATTGCTTCACAAAAGTATTTATTCTCTCCATCTAATACATCTGCTTTAATAAATAAATCTAATGCTTCTTCTAAATTTTTCTTATTTTTGATTTCAATAGTCACAGTTAAGAAAACTTCATCAGTTTCTCGTTAAAATTCTACATCTTATTCTAACGATCTAATTTCATGTCCTAATGTACCACCCATAATCTGATGTATTAATTCTTATTGTTAAGTGCCTTTTTGATCCTTCTCCAACTTGTCAGTTAATAAATTAAAAAATTCATTGACATCCTATTAGACTGAGCAATTGATGGGCAAACCATCATAGCCTTGCAAAGTCTTTATAAATTAAATAGGATTTATAAATGATCTCACACTGTCCTATAATTAAATAAATACTTATTGCAATTAATATAAGGCATGATCTGATAATTTATTTCTTATAGATTCTGATTTTATTTAATCAACATCATCATAAACAATAGTTTCATTATTTTCTGTGATTGATATCTAACTATTCAAAATTCCATGTCTAAATGCTTTATTCATAAAGAACTATTGTAATAATGAATTTATGTAACAAGTGGCACCTAAATTCTTGAGTCCAACAAATCCATAGTGTCCTTTTACACCAGTATCAAAATCTTAGTCAGGCTATTCGATTCTGCCATGAGTGTTAGAGATGGGATCCAATAACAGTAAGAAATTCTACTCGCAATTTTTGCTTGCCTCTATTAATAAATGAAAGGCTCTCTTTCTTGTGAGTTTTCTTTTAAATTTTGGATATTTAGCATAGTCATCATTTAAGTGAAACAAGAATTCATACACTTACCTAATTAATTGCTTTGATAATGCTTCCTTTGTTTAAGGACAAATTTCTATTATAGCAGTCAAGAGTATTAAATACCCTTAGACCACTTTATCCTCATTGTCTTCAAATCTCTCTTCAATTATGGGTCGATCAATAATCTTCTGAATTATTTATTATGACAAATCTTAAAAGTCAAAATTTTAGGTCAGTACCTCATAATTAGTTCTCTTGAGTACAACTGCTGTCAATATGAATATGTCTTCAAATTGAGTGTTTGGATTTACAATTTGAGGAATCAGTTCTTTTAACAAATAAAATCCAAAATCATTCTGGGAATTTTAAGATGGTATTTTACAGATTTAAATTAACGAATAGGTTAAAATTCTTCGGCATTCTTGAGACTAAGATTGTGACAAAACTTATAAGACTTATGAGGGAAAACTCTCAATTTCATAGATGGTCTACACCAGAGCTGAATTTTAATAGAGAATCAATAAGATTGCTTAAAAAATTTGTTCAAATCCTAAGTCAATTTTACTTATTAATGATCTGAGAAGATCTTCATGTGGAAAATTCAAGAATTCTTAAAAAAGCTGATTCTCCTTAAATTAAAGGATTAGCATCTGTCTTTCATCAAAGTTATCTTAGGTCTATAATTGTTGTTTCGATATTGGTATTGTGTGTTCTTCAACTGGGGGAGTCAATGGAGGAGTGATTGAGGTATTATTAAATTTAGGAGTAGAGACTCCACTTGACTAAGAATTTGATGCTGTCTCAGACTTTTGCTTTGATTTATCAGAGTCGTTATTTTCATTAAAAAAGAAGGTTGAAGGCAATCTATCTTCAAACTATTTGAATTGATTTCTTACTGTTTCCTTTAAGTTAATGATTCTGCTGCAAAATTCATCATTTCTCTCTATTTTTGATAATACGTAGGCTGTAAAGTAGATGAGAAATATTTCTAAAGCTAATTAAATAGTATTTGAATCAACATTGGGCATGAAGAACAATTATTAAATTTAAATTAATCCACCTTGCATTAAAAAGTTCTCTCTGCATTATTTACGCTTTCTCAATTCATCTTGATCATCTATAAAATCACAATCCAATAGTTCCTTTAATATTTATAGGTTATAATATAGCTTGTATTTATTTTGTTGATCCAATAGATTTTCCCATTCTGATGTTTATTGGCATTTGTCAATCAATTCATATGTCTCTCTGTTTCTGGGAATCATAGATAAAATCTACCATACTTTTGAATTCAAATTTTCATCATTCAAATTCAAGATGTCAAATAATTTTTAAATATAATTGTTGTTTTCTGAAATGAAGGTTGCAACACTGAATTTTTGAACCAATTAAAAATTATTATCATTCTGAACAGCCTTCTAAAATTAAAATTATGGTTATTAAGGATTAGACATCTAATTGTCGATAAATTAGGTTTACTACTATTTGTTGGATTTATCCTATAGTGGACTGACTTATCTGATTTATTTCTCCTCGAACTTTTAAAGATGGAATTCTCTATTTTCAATCAAATCCATTATTGACATTTCCAAATTCCAATTATTTTCATTTAATAAATACTCTACAAGTTCCTAACTGAACTCATTAGTGATATTCATAACCTTTTAAATCTTCTCTTATTGATCATTATTCAATTATTTATATATTGGCATTCCCAAAGGTATTGGTTCATTTATTGGAAGAGGGACAACCTTGCTCATTTTCTGAGTATTGAAAGCCTCTTTCAAATCATCAATGTCTCCTTGACAGATGGCTAATGGTTTCGAATCTTCAATTTTCTAATTTTCATCCTATTGAGGTCTCATCAGAATTTGAAAAGTAGGTTTCTTATCAAATTTATAATCCTTCAAGCTCTTCTGATTATCTAGCCAAGTTCCTCTATACACTACATCGATTTCATTCCGTTTTACTTGTGGATTGATCTTTTGTCCAATGATCTATTTCACAAGTATTATTTTCATGTTCTCAGGCACTGATATCTCCTATCTTTTGGGATGTTAAGCATTCTTACATCTATTATCAATGATGATCAACATGTTCTATCCACTTGATTCTCCCTTCTCAAAACTATCCTATTTTAAATACTTCATTCCTTCCACTTCTTCTAGTAATTTTATACATAAGTCTAAGCATTTTTCGGTTGTGTTCTATTGGACATTGTCGAATATGTGTTCAATATAATTCTATTTTAATTTATTCATTATTTATTAATTTATTGATTTGAATCCAGTTATTTAAAGTAAAAATTATTGAGCCTTCTAAATTATTTCCTTATTATTGCATTCAAAAAACACTTTCCATAAGATCTCCAAACCTACTATGTCAGCATCTTGAATTATATAAGAATCCATTACATCTGTCTTCAATATTTTGTATTATATGTTGAAATACATGATTAAATTTTAAAGACATGAAAAAATTGGTACAGTATATGAATTGTAATCTATTTTGATTAAATAATCAAAGAATAACATTTATAGAGCATCCAACGAGATGATATTTTTATTAGAATTAAAAATCCACTTAAAAAACAAATCCTATTCCTTAACACTAAACGCATTATTCACTAAGACCTACCAAATTATTTTTAAATGATGAGCTTCTATTTTATTGTCAGTCAACAAATACAGGAATTAGTAAAACTTCAACAGTTAATCAATCACTTCAGTATAATGATCCTTATTTTATTCATAAGCTCTCTTTTTAGCCTTTGCAATCACAGCCAATAAAGACATTTTGAAATTATATTTCTACTCTAAATATTTAATCAATTCAGATTATGAATTATAGTTGTCAATTGGGTATTATGAAACAACAATCTTAGATATCATTTGTATATGATTTTCAGTTTAAGGGTCATTTTCAAATAATTTTTAGAATGCTTAATTTAAATACTTCATCCTTAGAAATCTAAACTACATGCAAATCAAATCCAATGCTATTTTAAATGCTTATTATCCAATATCAACATTAGAGTTTTAATTTGTGATAGTCAAAAGATACTCCACTATTCTCCCTCTAATACCTTCTCCTTCTTCGTAATTTGTGTCTATACTATCATCATTCTGAATGTTTCTCTTCTTGATCTCCTACTATTGCTATTGCTACTATAATTTCCGATCCTAATTCCTACTTATCAAATACTGGTTCTCTGATTATTATTAATCTTCGTTATAGACTTTTATTGTAAGTTTCTCTGAATTTTTAGTTGAATTCTGAATAGATTCTTATTCAATCTCTAATTCTGTAAGAATATTATCTTTGGTTTCTTTCTTTTATTAAAAGTATTTCTTATCAAAATTTTGATTTCTTCCTAAACACTTAATGAAATTCAATATATTGGAATCCACTTTCTATTCTTATATCTCCTATAGAACTGCCTCCATATCAGATTCAGACATAATTTCAGCTATGTCATTCAATATTTTAAATAGGAAATTGCTCCAACTTTCATGTTTTCCCTTTCCCATCTTCAAGATCTGAATTATATCACTTGTTTAAAGTTGGTTATTTCGATATAAGAAGCGAATAATTGGATTTGAACGCTTAATCAATTCAAAATGAGCCTTTTCTCCAAATAATTCTTAAAATATTTTATTCTTCACCAAAAAGTTTATTAAAATGTCCTTCAAGATGTTATCATCATTCATCTAACCAACTTCATAATTCACATTAAAATCCATAAAGTTCAATGGGGTTATCTTTTCACAAATCTATTGTAATCCTATTATATAAATCAACAATTTACCAAAAATACGCTTCTCAAAGGTGTGACATCTGAAATAATGTAAGTAGATGTTCAATTCTGTTTGGCCTATGATTTCCTTTGTTTCACTACTGGTGTAAAAGGGAACCAATGCTTTTTCGAGTGTCTCATTTAGTCTCTTGACTTATTCCTTTGAGGATAGCTTAATATCTTCCTCATTGATTTTTTGATAAAATAATTTTAATTAATCCTTTAGTCCTGAAAAGTAATTTATGAATTTCTATTTATCCACAAAATTACTAAAATAATTGAATACATCCAGAATGTCTATAAAGACCATCTGGAAATTATTGATCCCGTCAATCAATAAGGCAAACCCTCCGTTTTAATAAAAGTAATGCATTTAAATTCTCAACAATGGCGATAAGTGGATACTAGATTTGTTTTTATGGAAGTCTTCCAAGATTTCTCCTTGCAAAGGATAATAGCTCTGGTAAGTGGGATCAAGATCCTTTCCTTGGACGACATTGTGTTCACTTTGCACATTTGCCATGTTACGCTCTAAATAAAAGCTGGATAAAGCGTATTTGAATTGGTTTTCATTAAAATGAGAATCAAAAAACCTGACTTCGGGATAGACGAAGATTCTCTTAAATACAGCTAGACTTATTGTTGGGTGTTGCTTCCAAATGTTCAATGCTAATCTTTAGATCATTAATAGAATTTCATTGAAGTAACACTGCACTTTTAATTATCTTTGATCTGTAAATAATTTATTTAAAAAACTATCCATAATTGGAAATACTCTTTTGTTGAAATATGTATTGAAATCAGGATGGATATTAGCTTTGTTGAGAAGTATTGCTTTTATTTCTATTTCTAATTCTAGGAGAATAGGCATCCATCTCGGCATTATACCTATTCATATTTTGTATAATACTGCTTTGTAATTCATTGATATCTGATTGACGATCCCTATCATTAACGTTGAGTGTGACACCTGTCTATTCTAATTCTAGAACCCTATTCAAATCATAAAAAATTTCATGAGTATTCATAGATTGTATCGAATGCGGATTAGGATCAAATTGCTCATGCATCGAATGAGTAATGATTTACATTTCGCGAGACTTCATTTTATTGTCATCTTCGCTTTAATTTATTTAAACCATTAGGAAATATTTATAATAAAAATAATATAAGTATAGCACACCTAATTAACATAAAAAAACTATTTATAATTAAATATGATAAACCAATAGCAGAATCTTGTTGAGTAGAATACAACCACTTAATGAAAAATAAATAAATTGATTTTAGAGAAATACAAATAACTAAGTACATCAAGATTAAAACCAAGGATGAGCAATGAAATCCTCCAAATTAGGTCTTTTATACGGATTCTATTGCATCATTTAGGCTGCAATTTCTTTGGAGTCCTCGTTGTTTATCAATTCCAATAAAATAACACCTAAACTGTAAACTTCAGTAGGGTATGGGAGATAGGACTAACCATCAACAATCTCTGGTGCCACATATGGTTTAGTTCCATAAAATTCAGTGAATTTCTATTTGCCATTCGTCACTGCACCAAAGGCAAAGTCAATGAGTATAGGTTCGTTGTTTTAAATTAGAACATTATTTAGATTTAAATCTCTATGAACTACTCCCAATTCATGAATCCTCTACAGAGCTACATATAGATTCAAGAATATACTTTATAAAAGTTTGTAGTAGAATTATTTAGTAATTCTTTCACTATTTTTGTCCAATGGTTAAGCATCAATGTATTCTAAAATTAGGAAATAATTGTTTAAAGTTCTAGTTCTTCTGGTACTGATTTCGATAGTGGTGTAGAATCCGAAGCCGATTAATTGGACTACATTGGAACAACCTTTCAGTTTAGTTAAGATGGTTATTTCAGTATCGTAGGTTTTCCTGCATTCAGATTAAGTTAAATTCTTGATTGATAATTTCTTCACTGCCACTATTCTGTCGCTTTAGATGTGTCTGTATAGATCAACACTAAGATAATAGAATACAGAAATATACGTGGATGAGTATCCTGATCCAAGATTTTTGATGAATTCGAAGTCTTCTAAGGATGAGAGTTCTGGATAAAGCATTGTGTAGGTTATGTAAGTAAGTTTTATTATAATTATTTTAAATGTTTTAACACAAATTTCTATTTTTACTCTATTTTTAGTGCGTACTATCACAAAATATCAGGCATAATTCGTAATTATTAAAGTGATCATTTTAATTCTGATTAAATCACCTGCAAAATCTAATTTAAATAGTTGATGCACTAGAGTTTTAGTTTAAAAATGGTTATAAAATGTTGATTGTAAATTGATGTTTATTTAAACGGATGTTAATCAACATGAAATGATTAAAATACAATAAGTTTCTATAATCTAACGATATAAAATTTATATAATAATTAAAATTAGTATAGAATATTGAAATGGATTCGTAATAAGATGTTGAATGCGATCAATGCCAGACAGTTCCAGAGACGTATGTAAAATTGGAATGCGAACATAAATTTTGTTTAATATGTTTGGCCTACAATTACTTATAAATTTAACAGGAGAAGCAAAATCTTGAAGACTACGAAAGAGTGGCAGTATGTTTTAAATGCAATCATCTTACCAAACTTGATTAAGATACAGTCGAAGCCCTTCATATGGTCATCAAGGAAATCATAGTTCCGTTAATTGAATAAAATTAAATTAACCCTAAATCCAATAACGATAGCGAGGTGGTTGAAGTCATTGATGATTTACGTGATTTGGGAGTATAAAATGTTGGATCTCAACATTAATCGAATCAAAAGAATGCCATGGCCAACGAAAGACTATAGTTGTATTTGGAGAGATTGGAAAAGAGTTTCAAATCCAAATTCGAGGCCATCAAGGACATTCAGGATCAGAAATATTAATTTCAATCAAAATGCAAATAAACGAAAGATGAAATCAATAGTCAATATTAACAAGTAAATATTTCATAAAGTTGTCATTAGTTTATTCTGAGTTTGGAACAAAAGAAAAACTAAACGTTTAATGATATAAACAGTTTAGAGATGATTCAATTACTGGAAATTTAAAAGTAAGAAAAAGATCTCGAATAACAAATACAACAAATGGCATAGTTCTAAGAAGAAATCAATTCCCTCATCTATTAGAATTTGAATAAGTCCCAAGAAGATATTAGCAAATTGTTAATTGACATAGAAAAGAGTTTAAATGTTCCATCGTCATCCCTCCAAATTGTAATCATTTTTATTATGACATTATAGAAATCTTCCATATTGGCCACACAAAGATAATTGCTTAAATTGTCAACCAATGCCCAGTCCTAGTTGTGTGCTACTGTTCCTAATTTATTATAAGATTTTCCACAATCCATTAGACAAAAAGAATTATTTAGCAAAAACTCCAATTCAGATGAAAAACCTTTGGATTCTAAACTAAATGTCCATTTTGAAAGACAAGATAGACTCAGCAAGTTTAGTCCAATAAAATCAGAAAAACTCAATGACCTATGGCCTAAAAATGATAAACCTCATCATTCCTTAGAGAAGAATACCATCAGAGAGAGCAAGGATCTTCACGAATTTAAAGATTATCGAGAGAAGGAGAAGGATAAGAAATATTAAAAGATATTGACTCAAGAGAGCGTTAATGCAAATCCAAAATCAAAATTTAGATATGAAGATAGTGATGATAAGAATAAAAATAATTCAAAAAAAATGATTGACAGTCAGATATCCTAGAAGAATAATTTAGTAAGTAAATGGAAGGATTAATTGTTTGATGTTTTTGATAAAAAAGCCATAAAGTAATCTGAATCTCCTAAAGCACCTGAAAAACTCAATTATGCCACTCGTGATGTTCCTTATCATAGAGAATCATCCACTCATTATCCAAGAGAGAACAAAAACTCATAAGAAAAGTTGACTTCAAAATAACAATTGATTAATCGTGCCTGCACAATCCATGACGTATTAAATATGCAGTATCAAAATTTCATGACCCAAAAAGAAAACCTAATAAGAAGATGATCAATCAAATTATTCAATATAACTTTATATAGAATCAAATATCTCTACTTCCAAATCTAATGTTTTAAGTCTCTCTTTAAATTGTTGATTTCCGTTAAATTTAAATTCAGTATAATAGATGAACAATATTTCACCTGTCAATTTGAAAATATCTATTTAGTTCTCCAAAGATAGAAAGATGCTTTACAACATAAGTTCAATTTCAGAAGACAGTACCTATTATTTAGTATTAGCATAAGAGACTTCATCTTATTAAAGTAGTGATTTTATGCACATCAAAATCTAACATAAATCAGAATCTTACCTCTTCCAAATTGCTGATATCCAATCTATCTAGACAATATTAAATGCCATAAGAAAGGTGTTGATAAATCTTAAAATCATAGAAATACAATCGAATTTAATAATTAGACAAGAGCAGATTCCTAATAAGGATGTATAAGCCTCCTTGGATTTTGTTATCCTTATTTAATTCAAAAATTAAGGGAGACAGAAATTGATATGATATGATCTGCAATAATTATTCAGCCTCTAAAAATGATAGATTAATAAAAAAGTCAAGAACGTACACTCTGTCGTCTTTAAAATCCTCTATAGCTTCCTGAATGTATTTATTCTTAATAAGGTATGTGAATAGGTATTCCTCGTTTTAGATTTCTTCTGTGATTTTAATAAGAAATTTATAAAAGTTGAGTTAATCGTATTGTTTAACGCCTTTGATGGATTATAACAATTAGAGCTATTGTTAGTCAGAGTTCATTTTAATAAATTGATATGGCCAACACGAAATACACTCTAATAAATTGGGTATTATGTCCAATTCCGTATAACTATCAAGAATCTCTGAGACAGATGTCAATAATTTGAATGAAACAAATTAAGTGAATATTTCAGGGTCTTGGATTGATAAAATATTGGTTATCGATACAATTAGCTATTTATTCATGAATTGCTTACATAAAATTATAAACTATTAATTTTAGTGTTATTTAACTATTTAATGAGTGCATCAGACAATTGTTATGATCGATTTGAGAGGTCGAATTTCTCGATATACCTTAGAATGATGACGATAAGATCTTCGTCATTTGTACTTTCTAGGAGAAGGATAGATTCTTCAAAGAAATCGGAATCAATTACATTAGCTTGTATTAATTATTCATACTTTTGAATTAGTTGTAAATTAGAGTTGCTTTGATGGGCTTTTTCTCTTGCCAATTTGAAGTGATTTTCTAAGGCTTCTCTTCTAATACTACATCTAAATTTTTCTCTTTTTTATAAAATCATTTTGAAGAAATTAAAATAAACTATTTATTTTTGCAGTAATAAAAAATCAATCAATGTTTACATCAAATTATTAATTCCCTTACGACTGAAAATAGGGGTATTATTAAAATGGCTATTTAATAAATATTACTTATCTGAGAATAAGAAAGAATCAATTAACATAGTACTATTTTGTGAAGAAGAGCAAATTGATGAAGCAGTTATAATTCAAAGACATATTTATTATAAACACATGCATGACACTAAAATTCTAAATAAGAAATCTAAGACATTGAATTAGAATATTCATTTCTTACAAAGTTAACAAAAATAAATAAAATATATATAAATATTAATTAATATGAGATTGTTGGTTCATAATTTACTGATGTGTAATAAGTGTGATAAGAACAATTATCCACTTAAAATAGAAGTGAATAAGAGTGTTATTATGGAATTAGAGTTCAAAAAAGATGCAATTTTAAAGTTAATTCCAAAGCTGATTTTGAGGTATTATCTAATACAGTCAGAGAAGTAAGTCAATGAATTATGAGATAGCTTGGATTCAAATAATTCCCTAAACAGATTCCTGCCAATGCGGAACAAGACTTAGGCTTCTTAAAAGACTTGCACAGAGTTTTATTTGAGGTAATAATTTAAAGAAAGAATTTAATTTAGACTCACATAATGGATGGCCAATTGACTTGCCCCAATCCATCGTGCAAAAGAAATTATCCCATCACAAATGGAATTCCTAATATGATTCTTACAGAAGATGAACAATGATATAAATTGGTAATTTGTCAATAATAATAATTCTCACTTTAAGAATGTGTTTCGATTTCTGTGCGATTGTAATTCTCTACTCCATTTATTGATATAATAAATTTTAGCTTTTCTTGCCATTAATTAATATTAATGAGCAGCAAGCTAAGTTAATAATAAACTCCTCAAAAACCTATTAGACATCCGCCTTTACAAAGATTAAAACCAGAACAATATGATGAACAACCACAACAAGTCAATGTTTTTGACCCATAAAAATATGTTAAGCCTGGACTCAGTAAGGAGGATGTCATCAAAATAAAAGAGTGTTTTGATATATTTGATGATGATAAAAGTGGTGCTATTTCGTAACAATTTTGACATATTATCTCTCTATAGACCGAATGAATTGAAAAATGCCATTGTGGCTTTAGGTATGGAACAGAGCATTGAGGATATTGTCAACATGATTCAAGATCTGGATCAGGATGGATCAAGACAAGTCGATTTTGAAGAATTTTTATAGATATTCGGATTTTAAGGGTATTTGTGATTTAAATCTGAAGTTCGATTGAGGATGAAGAAGTTTTGACAGATTTGTACAAATAATTTGATTCGTCAAAAGAAGGGAAAATTACCTATGAAGATTTCAAAAGAATAAATGAATTGGTTTCTGAAAGATACACTGATCAGGAATTAAGAGAAATGGTTTAGTTTGCAGATTTAAACAATGATGGTGCATTGAATTGGGATGAATTCAAAATTGTTATTCAGAAAGAGAATTCGAATAATAAAAAATGACAACATAAATAAAATAGTCAAATTTTATATGTCATTTCATTTTCTCTTACTGGAATACATTCCTCTTATCTTGTTAGATTTTATCTGCTTTTCTTTGGCTTTTTTGTCAATCCGCAATATGCACATAAAAAGGCATCCTTTGTTTCAATCTAAAACAACAGTATGAATAAAAAGTTTCGTATCTGAATGAAAAACAACCCAGCCACTTTATATATCAATATATTTTATACATTCCAACTCGCTGATGTCAATTGTATTCTTAACTACTTCAACTATTTAAGTGATTGTGAATATAACAATAAACTTGTTCAACTAAGAGTCAATCTTATTAATTGTAAGTAGTGGACAAACAAGTAAAGCCACTAATATTATATAGCTACAGATGGTGCTTAGTATAACTTTGGTTGGTTAATCAAATTCACATAAAAGTTCACCCGGTCGAGTTTAATGCATTATAAGGGGACTTGCTTAAATGATTTCTTTTTATTTACATTATCATAAACGACAAAGTTACTAGTGTTATACTAATTATTGAGTTTTCATTCAATTCTTTTCTACATTTAGAATATGTTATGCACAAAAAAAGAGTATAAATTGATAATTGAGTTCCGTGAATAATGAGTGCCTATGAATAATATATCAAAATACTTATATGGTGCAAGTTGTATTATTAACGATTTTAGAATTCTAATGATCATTAACTAACATCATTCCTATGTTTTGTAATGCCACTAATGTTACTAACAAGAATTTAGTTCTCAAGTATGGGATTTAATTCTGAATAAGTAGCAAATATGCAGTCATTACAAGGACGTATTAGACAAATTGAATGGAACTAAAGACTATGATTGATATGAGTGCAATTTAAAAAGCTCCCATTTTAAATAAATTTAATATGCTATAACAATAGGTGGCTCTGAATTTTGAATATCTAAAACCAGCTTAATATTTGATCGATGCAATAATGCATGATCGTATAAATACTGTTGATTAATTTAGCACAATATATAAAGCGGAAAGAGAGGTCTAAGAGTTAGAGAAGAATTTGGGAGAATGTGCCATATGATGCTTATGAAAAAGAGAAGATGGCAGATTTTATGAAGATAGTCGCAAAGAATAAAATATAATTACCTGCAGAGTAAATCTGATTGATATCCCAAATTATAGTTGGCAAGAAAGTGATACTCTGAAAATGGTTTATTGTGGCAAATTTAAAGATAAGAATTACTTAAAAGTCTTACAATCTCATTTAGCCTGGAGAGCAGTGCCAAACAATTTCTAACCCACTGATATCAATATTGCATTTTTACAAAAAGGCATTGTATACACCTTTGGAAGAGACAGATAGCAACGACCAGTCATAATAATGAATCTTGAATTGGTCAATTTAAAATAGGTGAATAATAAAGTTAACTTTTAGTTTAATGAAGAGGTCTATATCAATGCATTAAGCTACTATTTCGGTATTATCAAGAAAAACTGTTTTGTACCTGGCAAAATAGAAAATTGGGTATTCATAATGGATACTAAAAAATTAGGACTTTCTAAATTTCCATTCAAAGTAATATTAGATATATGATAGGCTATTCAAATTGCAACCAAAACTATGCAAGTTAATTTTTGTGGTTGTTTGGACAAATTATATTTATTAAATCCTTCAAGTTCATTGAGTTTTTCATGGAAGATGGTATCTGGTATTCAAAATATATTGATATAAAGCCGTTGCTGATGCTGATACAATGGAAAAAGTATTTATGTTGAAGCCGAATGAATATGCCAAAATTTAAGAACGCATCCTTTCAAATCAATTAGAAGAGTAATATGGAGGAAAAGTACCTAATTTGACAAAATTCTGGTAATCATTACAATATTGAGATTAGGCCACCTATTAATATAGAGATTCCAGGGGGATATACTGAAGAAATCTTGAAAGCAGTAGAATCTATGAAAACAGCTGAAATAGTAATTCAAAAAGAAGCGCCTGCCTCAGAAGAGGACGAATTGAAATTGTAGGAACAGATGGCGAAAATTCAAATTAAGAAAGAAGACGATGATGATGATTGATAAAATTTTTATTACATTGAATAAATATAATATTAAAATGAGTTTCTTTAGGTCTAAAAAGATGAGATATTATAGTTTAGTAATTCCAAGAGAGAGTGCTTGGGTTGTAATGAATGAATTAGCAAGATTAGATTAGTTGCATTTTGTAGATTATGATCCACAATTACCAATGATCAGCAGACCATTTGCTAATTATGTGAAAAGGTATCGATAAAATTAATCAATACAAGATGTGATGATTCCATTTTTAAATTGAGTTGTCTAGAGCAGCTCTTAAAGGAATTCAAAAAAAATCTGATTTATTGTGAAAATGTAGATAGTTTACTAGATTATTTCCATTAAGTTCAATATGATAGAATGAAACCAGGTCATACCTATTTTGATGAGTTAGAGTAAGAGATTGACCAAAAAAAAATATAAATTCAAGAGTAATCTGCTAATTTGCAAAATCTATTGGATAGAGTAAATATCATCACAGAATAAAAATTGGTTTTGGAAAATGCAAAAGAAATTCTGGGCTAATCAGTGTTCTAATAGTATCCTTATTATTTTTATTAAAAACTAGATAAACACCACATAATGTAAATGATTATTAATAATTAAAATTTGGTTAAATAATAGGAGTAATTGATAAAGAAGAAGAAGTTAGATTTAAAAGAATTATATTTAGAGTGACCAAAGGCAATGCCTGGGTCTAAATAAAGGATTTAAATAATTAATAAGTAGACAATTCCATGAGAAAATCATTTCATCTTAATTAAGTATAAAATTAATATATGTAGAATAATACATCTTAGCCAAGATGTCTCTTTGTAATTGTGTATCCTGGAGCTGATGAATCAAGTTCTTTTAGAATGAAATTGATGAAGGTTTGCGACTCCTTCAATAGATAGAGAATTGAGTATCCAAATTCGATGGATGATATGCAAAAAAAGATGATTGAATTGACTTAGTAATTATAGGAAGCCAAGAATTTAATAGAAATGACAAAGCAATAATTGGAGCAATCATTAGATGGTTTAGTATTGTAGAAATAAGGATGTAATTGCTCTTATTTTGAATACATGCGTTTATATGTATTGAAGGAGAAGTACCTTTATGTAAATTTAAATTACTTAACAATGAGAGGATCAATCTTTACAGGATATTTTTGGTTACCAGAAGGATTAGAACTTGTGGTTGAAGAAAAACTTAGAAATGCTATGAAAAATAATCGAGATCATTATCCCACTGGTTAAATTCAAGAACTGAAAGCTTACCTCTATACTCCTCCTACCTATTTCAATTTGAATGAAGTCACTATGCCATTCTAGGAAATCGTGAATACTTATGGAGTGCCTCGATATCAAGAAGTCAACCCTGGTTTATTTACCATAATCACATTCCCATTCTTATTTGGAGTCATGTTTGCTGATATTGCTCATGGATTCATGTTATTTCTATGTGGAATATATTTAATATTTTGGAAAAAATCCCTTTAAAAGAAAACAGATTCTATGTTCAATTAGATGATACCCTTCAGGTATTTAATCATCTTGATGGGTTTCTTTGCACTTTATAATGGATTCATTTATAATGATTATCTATCAATATCTTTGAATCTTTTTGGCAGCTGTTATTCACCAGAAAATGAAGAATGGAAGAAAGAATCAAAAGATTGTGTTTATCCATTTGGAGTTGACCCAGTTTGGCAAGCATCTGGATCAAGTTTGAATTTCATGAATTCTTATAAAATGAAACTATCTGTCATCTTAGGTGTGATTCATATGTTATTTGGTATTCTAATGAAAGGAGTCAATACCCTTTTTTTTAAAAACTACCTAGATTTCTATTGTGAATTCATTCCTCAACTATTATTTATGATTTGTACTTTTGGATGGATGGATTTCATTATAATAGTCAAATGGTTGAATACATATGAAAATAATACTGATCCAAGCATTATTGAAACTATGATCAACTAAGTTTTGAAACCGTTTGATGAACCTGTTAATCCTGTGTTTCCTAATGATCCTTAGTTTTAATTAAGAGTAACACAAATCTTAACATTGATTGCTGTCATCTGTATACCTTGGATGCTTCTTCCTAAACCATTGATTTTGGGTTCCAAACACGACAATCATAAAGTTTCTATGTCTGATTCTCAATATTAACCTTTAGTAATGGAAAAATAAGTTTCAGAATCAGATGAGGACAATAATTAGTAGTTTTAAAGTGATTTGCAAAATGCAGCCAATCTTAAAAGCTTCTCTGAACAGAATAAAGAAGAACATGATTCAGGTGAGATTTGGGTTCACTAAATGATTGAAACCATTGAATTTGTATTAGGAGGAATCAGCAATACAGCATCATATCTTCGTCTTTGGGCTTTATCATTGGCACATGGATAATTAGCTGAAGTATTCTATGACATGTGTTTGGCTGGCAAATTGGATGCTGGAGGCATTTTGGGGGGATTATTGGGGGGATACTTTTATATTGTCTTTGCTTTGCTTACTTTTGGAGTGTTAATGACTATGGATGTTATGGAATGCTTTTTGCATGCTCTTCGTTTACATTGGTACTGTATACTTTAATGAAAGGGTTGAATTTCAGAATAAGTTTTTTAAAGCTGATGGATACTTGTTTAATGGGTATTCTTACAAAAAAATATTGAATGACAATCTGAAATAGGCAAATTCAAAATGATATATTATTATTTCAAGTGATATCCAAACATCTTATTTAATTATATAATAATGAAATCTAATTTAAATTTATAATACAAAATCAATTAAATTTGAAGGATGAATCTTTTTTCTACGATTTAAATCTCGGCTACACTTCTGGATTTCTTAAATAATAAGGCACAAACTTTTTTGGTTACTATTGCTACTACTATGACTGTTCTAGTCTTCTTCTTGTATATCTGGACTCAGCAGGACTCACCTATTATTACTAAACAATATCAGAGATGTTAATCATATCCTTTTTCTTCTTTTCTATATAGACTGTGTATTTATTTTGTCTTTGTTGAGACATCTAGCTTCCATGTTGTCGTTAATCTACAAAAGCATTAAAAGACACAGGTGCCTCCATTATTACTTAATCATCTTAATCAAACTTGAATAATGGAACATCTGGTTTCTCCTCTACTTATCTTTATGTCTAGTTTTAAGAGGAAGGCTATGCATCACTTAAATTGGATCTCATGGATGTCATCATTTTAGGCAGTTTTTTTCTTTTTGGTGGCAATTTTGAATCTAATTATAACTTAGAATTCAATTCTGAATAATCTGATAAATGCGATAATTATCTCTCTTCTTAATTATTTGTATTTTCTCTTGCTAAAGTGTTATCAGATTTTTTCTATTATATCTTATTCTACGTGATTTCTAAATCCTATTTAATTTAAGCCACTCTCTAAAGCATTTTCTATGTGCTTAGACTAGGAGGTGGTTAAGATGCAAGTTAAGAGCCTCCAAATATATCATTAGCCTTCTTGTAATTCTATACTTCCAAATCTAAATATTTTATAATATCTCCTGCTTCTTTTACTTTTTCATAAGCATTTATTACTAAGTGATATAGCTCTTGATGATCTTTAAGTAAACGTTAGATCGTCTCAGTGTCATCTGGTCTTGCCAATCTTTCCTAATACTATTTCCTTAATTATTCAAATTAAGTGTATTTCTCCTCGTATTTCTTTCTGTACTCTTCAATTTCCTAATTGCAAGTCTCAGTTAATGTATTTAATTGTACATCACTTTACTCCTTCATCTATTAAATTTACAATTGATATTTTAATTCTTATTCAATCATGTCTTATTTCAACATATTATTGTCTTTCTTCAATTGCGTTATTTAACTTTTCAAAATCTATACCTACTCATTCATGTCTTCTAACTCTTTCTCATTTTCTTTTAAAATATCCTGAAATTTAAGTGTCAATTAGTTAACATATTCCTAACTCTCTTATTTTTCTGACAATGCTTTTTCCTTAGCCTCTTCCAATTCTTTTTAACACTATTTCACAATGACATCTAATCCTTAAATATTACTTTCTTTTTTTGGAGCTTCTCTATAAATTATTTTTTCAACTATTTAAATTATTGGCTTTCTTTACTCCTAATTTTCACTTCCCTCTTGTTAAGTTCCTTATTATAATTAATCTATTATCTATTCATACCTAATTATCAATTCAGCCTTTTCCTTCTAATGATTTAATTCAATCTCCTTCATAATTTCTTATTCCTTTTCTTTAAGAGCTAATTGTAATTATTAACTATCTTCATAAATCACACCATCCAATTCAAACTCTGTTTACTATTCTATATCTATTTGCTCTAATTTAACTTAATTTTGCTCCAAAATCTTAACCTGCTATTCAAAATTACTTTTTTAGTTATTCAATTATTGTTCTAACAGATATTATTATTGTTAAGCAATTTTCTTGGTTTATGTAATTTCCTCTTACTTTTGAACTATTTCCTTTTATTTCTTAGCTATCTCTTAGATTAGAGTTTCTTTTTCTTATTAATATTGATTATTGATAGTCTATATCTTATTATTTAACTCTTGAGTAATCCCAAGAGTTTCTATGTATTGATTATTTAATTGTGTTAATTCAATATCCTTATTTCCAATAAATATTTGCAATTCTTTAACTAATTTTTAGTGTTTATGATTCTCCTACTACCTTGCTTATTCCTTATTTTTAATTTCTGATTATAATGAGAGTATTTCATTATTCTTTGTTTAGACTTGCTCACTCAAGATAAAATAGTTTTATTGAATTTGTTTAGTTTATTCCATCATTCTCTATAGTTTTGTTGTCAAATTGTCATTCATTTTATTAAAAACATTCAATGACATATTCATTTCATCTTACAATTAAATAATTCTCTCATGACTTTTTTATTCAGAATCAATATATTTAGATTGTAGTTAATTAAATTGATTCTACAGATTACCTAATTAATTTTATTTTTATTCACAAGACGTTGTTAAACTTAAAACCTTATCTTCTAATGGCTTTTTAGCAGATTTGATAAGGATTTCGACTCCATCCCTTAGAACTATAATTTCTTCCTAAAATTTGCATTCTACTTCCTTTACTTGCATTTTGAATTCATCAACTTAAAGTTAAATGCGAGCTTGCAACTACTAAATTTCTGTATCCTTATTTTTTAATACCATATCTTTGAGATTTTGTTCTTCTTTTAATTTTGCTACCTTTTCATTAAATTCTACCAGCTTATTTTAAGCTTATTATTCTAGTTTAGATATCTGATCTTTATGTATCAACTCATATTATTCAAACTTACTTATAGAAGAATCCAATTACCCTTTCAATCTACTAATTTCTGTATTTTTCTACCGAGTTAATAATTCATATTATTCTTGGGCATTTTTTTAAAATTAATTCAATCTATTATCAGATTATTTCTCCATATCTTCTTTAGTCTTCTAAAGTTATTTATTATGATCCACTTTCATTTATTCTTGTAATCTCTAAAATCTTTCTATTTTTTCTTTCATTTTATTTTCTAGGCTTTATACATTCAATTGGAGTGATTTAATCTCCTTTTATTGATTTTAAATGTCACTAGCCTATTTAAAAACTTCTTCCTTGGAATTTTTCAGCTATTTCTTAGTTAATTCATGATCTTCATTTAATTTGGTATACTTTTCTAAGAGTGCTTGGTTCTCCTATTTCTATGTTTGAATTGAATTCTCTAGATCCTGAACGACAACACTATACTTTTCTTTGTTTTCTTTGTATAATTGAATCAAGGCATCGTATTCGCTTGAGAGTTTTAAGAATTCATTAGTTTTTTACTCCAATTAGACTTGATAAACTTCGGCATTTTTTTACAAAATTTAAAATTTGTCTTCATAGTTGTTTTATAACTGTTTTTGATTGTTTGCATACTATATTTTTTATTCTTTTATTTCATTTTTATGTTTTTTGTATAATTCTTTCATTGCAAAATCATGTTTAATATCAATATCGGTCTATTTTGTTTAGAATTCTTATTCTAATTTTTAATAATACTACAATTTCAAATCCTTCCTTGTTATTTCAGATTCATAGCTCAAAATATTCTATTAATGCTATTGGATTTCTGAATTCAGTTGTAATATTTTGTCTTCCAAGAGTGATATCTATTCGACATTGTCCAGTCCATCTTAAACTTGTTTTTTGAATCTATTTTTCCATTTAATTTTTTTATCAGTCATCATTTATTCAAGTTCCTTTATTTACTAAATATGTTGTTCCTTTAAAATTTCAAATTCTTTGCCTTTTTATTTCATAGCAGCTATCATTTTTTCTTTCTCCATATAGAAGTATCGCTAGTCTTCAACCAAATATTTAACTAACAGTTCAATTGAGGCCATATCTTTTGAAAATTTTCTATCTTCATTCGTTGTTTAATTGACGTCAAATGTTATCTTTTAAAGCTCTTCTCTGTAAACTTATTTACTTTTGAACATTACCTGAAATTTGTCGCAGATGTTCAATGATCTAATCTTTCAATTTATAATTTTCTCTCAGCAAATCAGCAAATAGGTTGGCAAAATATTTACAATCACCTTGCAATTTCTAGTTTCCGTCCTTGGAAAACAAATCCTATTTCAAGAGTTCTGAAAATTCGTTCATCCTAAATTCGAATTCATCTATGCTGTTCTACATTTAATTATAATAAAATGAATCAATATAAAGTAGTGGGAGATTATCAAATATTTTTAAATCAGAAACTGGGTACTGGTGCTATGGGCGAAGTATATGTAGGGGAAAGGAAATCAGATAAACTCAGAGTGGCGGTGAAGGTAATATCAAAGTCATACATCAACTCAAGGGATAAATATAATAAGTACTATACATAGTAATGAAGGGAATTGATTAAAAAAAGAATTAAGAGAGAAATAGCCATACAATAAGGTCTTAAACATCCAAATATCATATAACTGTATTGTGTTTAGGAAACTAACAATTCAATTTATCTGTTCATGGAGCTGGCAAATAGCACTTTAGATCAATATTATACTAATAGTAAATTAGATTTTTTATTCTATTGTAGAGATAATTAATGACGATGAAGAAATGAAAAACCTTATCAGACAAGTTGTCAATGCTTTCTTGTATATGTCTGAATTAGAAGTCATTAATCAATTTCAAAACGAGAAGGTATATAAGGGAGTATGCCATTTGGACTTGAAACCTTAAAATGTTTTAATCGTTGGAGATAGTATCAAAATTTCAGATTTTGGTTTATCCACTGCCCTGAGACCCTATGAGAGTTAAGAAATGATCGAATTTTCAGAGCAATTTGACAATGTACCCTCTAATATAGATTATTTAGGATAAGGCAGGTAAAATCAATTATAAACAAGAGTCTCCTTTATATGGCTATAGAATAATTAAGCTCTCAGTAAACAGAAAGCCTAGAAATTCTTGATGTTTGGAGTGCTGGAGTAATATTTTATGAACTTGCCTTTGGTTAACATCCATATAATAATCCTTAATCAAATGTCAAAAGTCCCATAGATATTCTATCTCTGTTGAATGCTTAAGAAATCAGCTATCCAAAGTCGAAATTTAATGATTAATTTTATGATTTGTTGAGAGGAATGCTCAATAAAAATCATAAGGAAAGATTGAATTGGAAATAGTGTAAAGAGCATCCATTTCTATAATGAATTGGAGTGATAAATGAAATTATAATCATAAGGCAAACTTTTCCAAAAGGGATTCCACCTTTTATCCTAGAGTATCCTAGTTTTCTAGTAAACTTAAATCATTATCTCTTAAATCAGAAAATTAGTAAAATTAACTTGATTCTATTGAGGAAGTATCTAATTCATCTAAAATAGTAATTTCTTCTGTTGATTTTTTATCTTAATTTTTAATTTTTAATGGTTGAGTTTCGTAATTTTACTATTCTAATGAATTGGATTAGTTTATTTAAATCTATTTAAGCATTTTTAATGCTTCTCTATACACTATTTATTCCGTATTTCTCTTATTTATCCCCACTCGAGTGATTGACAATAGGTTGCTCAATTCCAATTACACCTAGTAGACATTTATTGGGTTTCCATTCTAGGAGGAATCCTTCTTCCATTCAACAGAAACTTTTGGTTTCAAATTAGTGCACCCATTTACAAATTCTAAAAATGCCGATTTCGGATTTTATTTAAGTTCTACTATGGGGACACCTTATCCTCTAGTTGAAATAGTTTAATTATATACTTATCTAAAACTTATTTGAGTATAGGCTAAACAACCTCTCTTAAATGATCTAAGTCGTAACCAGAATCGTAGTACTAGGCAGCAATTATTGCTTTGAGTGTTTCTGCTAGAATCTTTGGGTTTTTTCTAGTATGTACACAACTCTTACTTTAAGCCGATCTAGTTACCAACTTGAACAATATTGTCAATCTTATAACTTAATGCTATGTCGGCTAAATTCCTCTCACTCAATAGTCTTTATCTGAGCAATACAAGATCACTCGACTTTTTAATTTAACTTTCTTTGTTTGGATAACTATGCTTAATTTCATTAATACCCACCCTCTTTATATCAAGTAATCCGAAAAATAAAACTCTAAAATCATTTGCCCTATCCCCACAAAGTCTTCATTGTTTCCAAAAGGATATTTGACACCTTTTTTCGATTGGTACTCTAATTCATGTATTTTATTGGTTAATGCTTGAGCCAATGTATTTGTGTTTTAAAATGAGAAGATTTTGTTATTCATTTGAAGAATAATAATATTGTCTTTTGTTAAATACCAAGACCATTATCTTTAGTTCCATTGGCTAATTTAGGACTCATTCCACATTTAATTCATTTTGAACATTATTTCAGAAAAAGTTCCAACTACCAGTATTCTCATCCATTTAGATCTACACTTTCTTTCCCTTCATTTTTTAGAAGGAACTGATAGCTTAAGAGAATTTTATCATGGAGTAAAAATTAGGATAAGCAATCCAATTTTTGGTACTGAAATAGAATTCTTCACTTTTAAATTTAAGTGATCCTACTAGAACAACTCTTCTTTAATTCAATCCCATCTATTATATATATTTAATAATAGTAAAAATTATTGAGCATCCGAATAATTAACCCTTTAAAATACCTGAAAAAATGTGATAAATTTATTTCTTCTAAAAATAAGAAAATTCAAATAATTTAATCAAAATTAATCGTTTATTTTGCAATCTTATAATTAAAAATCATTTAAATCTTAAATCTGGCTTTACATTTTCTTATGGGCATCTAAAATTTTACAACCAACTCAGTTCTCTAAAGTTAAAAATTGTCTTGATTACCATATATTGATGCTAAAAGATAGGCTATTATTTTTAAATGCTATGATTTTATTAATGCATTAAATTTATATGTTAAAGCAAATTGAGAACAAAATTTAAAATGAAGTTAAGTTTAAATAATTATTATTTTAAACCTAAAGTTTTATTTCCTAGATATTACTTCTTTTACACTTACTTAAATAATCAATGCTTATGTAAATGTTAATTTAAATTTAAATTAAGCCATGATTGGTGTTATTGAAGACTTTATAAGCCTTAAGGATGGAATTCTATGATGGCATGAGATTAATAAAATGAACTATCCTTATTTAATATCATAAAGACAACTTAGTCAATTTCGCAAACTTAATATTTCGTGAGAATGGTAGTCCTCTCTATGAAATTATTCCTTTAAATGAATATTATTCTATTATATAATTTATTATATTTTACTAATTTAATAATTAATTTAATAATATAATCAATATTCTTATAAGCGTATTTTCACTCTATTTCTATTATCACCTTAGAGTATTTTCTGATATAAAAATGCTAATCAATAATAATTTTACACTGAATGGAAATGAGTGATTCGGATCATGATGTGGATTATAGATTATAATATATTGATTTCTGCAGTGCCAACGCAAATATTCATTAACCATTCTGTTCCCCCAATTATTATCTTCAAATGTAAAGGATCCTCATTTGACCCTACTATCACAGACTTTATAAGGAATTACACAATTTAAAACATCCTTAAATTTTCTACATTTCTTACATCTATTTAAATCTCAATATAGATTAAATATGTAGAAAACGGTGTCTTCAATCCGGAAATTATTCTTATTTTTAATTCTTTATTGAGAATGATAACTTAAACATCAAATAGTGATGAGTAGGGTGCTTCTCATAGTGAGGTTAATCCCTCTAAACTTAGCCAAGATGCCAATAATTAAGGAAAAAATTCTGAAGAATCTACAGCAGAAATCATGAATTAATATAACGTTACAATGATAAGATGTCAACAATGTTAACGTGAATAACCACCATCTAATAAATGTATATAATGTGGAATTCAATTTGCTTAAAATATTTCCCCCGCTTGTTTACAAAATCAGAAAAATGTACCCAAAGTTGAGCAGCAAACAGTGCCCTAGTAGCTTAATTTGAATAACAATTCAGCTTTTAGATTGTACTTCTTAAAAGGTATTATTTTTAATTATCTTTAGGTTGTGATAATCGTTAGCTCAACTTATCATAGTAGAAGGAATTTCTCAATTATGTTAAAATCGATCCTTATGGCCACTCCTTTATGATATATAATTCAAATGAACTTAAAAATAAGGTAAATTAATGGAAATAAGCTCTTCCATGGATTACACCATACTATGCAATTAAGAGCAACCCGATAGACCCTATATTAAAAGTTATCGTTGATGGTCCTTATGGAACATTTGACTGTGCTTCTAAAGGAGTAAAATTTTTATAAAATCTTAGGAAATCTCAACGGTGATCAAGTCTGGAGTTCCTGGTTCAAAAATTGTTTATAGTAATCCAGTAAAGGAGGAAAAAGATATTTAATACGCCAAGAGCATGGGAGTCGAAATAACAAGTGCTGACACCATCGATGAACTCATCAAGATCCAAAAGATAGCACCAGAAATGAAGATACTATGGAGAATATCTATTGTTGAAGAAAACCCAGAATAAATGGCGACCGTTTTTTCTGGCAAATTTGGGGATGATATACCAGATTTAGATGCTGCTCATAAAAGGTTTTAGTAAATTCAACAAATGGGAATTCAATTGCATGGTATTCATTTCCATTGTGGAAGTGCTGTTTAAGGATCATCCTCTTTTGGAAAAGTAATTCATTCATTTATCCCTAGGCTATTGATTTGGCCAAAGAATGTATGAAAATAGGCAGATTGTATGGACATAAGATGATATTGTTAGATGTAGGAGGTGGATTTCCTACTGGTAATATTCAAGAAAATATCATTAATGCATTGAAAAAAACTGAAAACGATCCTTTAGGATATGAAGTGATTGCAGAACCTGGAAGACATTTTAGTGCTAACACATGTTATCTTTTATTTAGAATTATGACTAAAAGAATTAAACATGGGAGATTGTGTTACCATGTAAATGAATCTTTATATCATTCTTTCAATTGTGTTCTTATGGATGGTATCACATTTGAAAATGAAAATGATTAATTGTATAGTGTTTTCAACTCAGATGGGTCCTAAAATACTTAAAATTCAGATCACTCTAATGTTTCAATTTTCGGAATGACATGTGATGGCCATGATGCTCTTGCTAAGAATATTACTTTACCTAGTGATATGTAGGTTGGAGATTGGCTTTGTATGTCAGGTATGGGAAGCTACACCATTGGACCAAAATCCAGATTCAACGGAATGAAATCAACATCCAAAATCTATCAATGGAGTAGTTAAATTGAAGAATAAATTTGACAGCTTCAGAGTTATTGATGTATTTTAATAATACGTAAAATATATATAATAAATAAATAACGAATTCCCAATTTCTCAATTTTACATAACACATCAATTAAAAATATATGTTGAGACAGTTAGATATTCTAAGGAATGGAACAGAATAATTTATTAAAAAAACTATTCTTAATAAATTGAATCTTAGGGATATTAATTTCAAAAAAATACTCCTTAGTCTTAACAAAAAAATTATGACTGACTCTATTTCTGTTTGTCGACTGGAATACCTCATTTATATTATCTTACCTTTATTTTTTGTTTATAAGAACAACTCATGTAAATTCCTCATAATTTTCCAAAACATTTTATTTTATGTGTTGAAATCTATGAAATCAATAATAACAATCTCATGAATGATGGTCTTTTACGATTTAATTCCATATAGATAGGATTGGTTTTAGCCTCTTGTTCCTGAATTACGGACTTAATTGATTTGGTGGATAAATAATGATTGGCAACACTTAAATTAATAACTATTAATATTATTAAAAAATTAATTCAATTAGGAATATTTTATTGTTGAAAATTAATTATTAGTTAAGTTTAAGTCTAAGATAATCAAATAATATGGCATGAATTCATTTATGATGTTAAGAGTTAGATCTGATCCTGTAAGAATTGTAAATAGTATCACTTTCATCATTTGAACTCCAAAATCTGAACCTTTTCTCAGGATGATGACATTGGGATAATGTAGTAGTTGTAGAGCTTGATTAATTACTCAATCTGACAATTGGATATGAATTTTCTTCAGCATCAAGTTCTCTTGGGGAACCCTAATCAAACAAAATTAAAAATAAATACAATTCAGAATCTCAAGAAGCCTTTCTTCTAGTTAATCTTATCCTTTGCACTTACAAACAGTTTAATATAAATTATTATCCTTCCTAATTAATAAATCTTTATAAAATTTAAAAAATACCCTTTACGTATCCTTTTTGCTCCATAGAAATCTGATTTCGTTAATACATAGCCCATATTGCTGATAATATTTAACTTTCCAACGTAGTTGACATACTTAAAATTTTTAATATTTATATTAATTAAACCCTTATGATGTTATATATAACTTATTATCTCATAATCAAATAGCTTCTATAATTAATCAATTGAAAATTAAAAGTATAAACATTTATATTTTTCTATAACTTTTTACATTTTATAAGTTAAAGGATTGATCACAATAATTGAGATGTATGTGCACTTTAAAATATAAAAGCAAAATTTAAGAGAGCCAACAGCTGAGTTGAGAGTGTTAACCAAAGGTGCTATCAGAATAAGCTAATTATAATTAAGTATTAATAAAAATACATCTGATTTAGAAGAGAAAGGTATATATTGTATAAATTTTAAGGGTGATTTAAATTGAAAGAATTAGAAGAAATTAATATGAGGAGAAAAATGACACTTGAAAAATAAGCTAAAGGAATTCTGTAAATAAAAATTGAGAATGCCATATAAAGGCGAAATTATTTTTTCTATTTTTAATATTTGAACTGAGAATATTTTTTCATTAGCACCATTAAAAATAAATAAGAATTTAAATAATTATTTGAGTATAAGTAAAACTGTAAAATATTAAAGACAGATGCAAGATAATATTTATGCAATAATCAGAATCTAAAACTCGAAATATGAACAAATTTTGTTTAAGAGGTCTCTTAATTGTCCAACTATTCCAAACTAGAAGACTTAGAATTTAGACTTGATTTTTTAGAACTTGAATGATCGCCAAGGTCTTTACCAGAGTCCTAATTAAACTAGGTTTTATACTGAACTCATGAATTCGTAATCATAAGGATGCTTAGAAGCTTAGAGATAAATTTTCCTTGCCCCCTCTTATTTTTTATAAATATAAAAATTTACTTATATCAATTGATTCTGATTCCGAATCGGATGGTTAATCAAAATATGATTAGATTTTCACCATTTATGTGAATGTACCTCCAAAAGAAAAAAGGACACTCTATGATTAGTATCTGATTTATATAGCCCTATTTTCGCTCTATTCCCAAATAATTTCATCGCTCTCAATAATGACTGCTTTAAATTGTATCAAAGTATCTACTTTTTACATTTAAATTTACTTTATTCTAGGTCCTCATATACTTAACCTACCCAAAAAGGGTATATTTCATTATTGGTGTGCAAAATCAGACTATTAAATGGATTCCACATGCCTAAGGCTTGAATGTCTCCAACGATTCTAAGTTCTTGAGATGAATGTGTCTCACATCTGACTTTAAAGTAGATTTATACAGGCATATAGTAAGATAATAAAATTAATGTAATCGTAAAAAAGATTGAAATTTAATAATAATTATATTGCCATTTAAAATGTGTGTTCTTAAAATAGACAATATTAATTGGTTTAGAATTTTCGATATCTAAGTTCTAAGAAATTTCTAAAATTTAAATTAATTTTGATTTTTGCATTAATTAGTAAATTATCAACACAAAGAGTATATCAAGGATCGAGAAATCCAAATTAAAGTTGGCAATCTTGGGTATTTGATTATTTATTTGGACTACATTAATATTGCTCATTCGAAATCAATGAGGTTTCTTCATCGTAAAATTATGAATTCTCATCGCTCTCTAATTCTTAATCCTAATCAATATGATTTAAAGTATTACTGAGTCTTCATCCGAGTCATACAATTTCTCTTGTAATTATATTGAAATCTTTCTTGCGTTGGCTAAATATAATTATGTAAAATACACTCAGTAATATTAGTTAAATCAGTATTTGAGAACAGTCTTCTGATATTATGGATAATAAGGGGTTGTTAATCGAAAGTCAAGATCACTACCATCTTTTGGCTTAAGATTTGTATCAATCTGTTTGCTCCGATTTCCCATTAAAAATTTATTCCATCACTTATAACTATTTTGAACTCCAAAATTTCATCTAGCGATTAATACATAAACTACTTGGCTCAACTTCCAAAGCATCCTCATTCATCCAAACTGGATAAGTATCCGGGCTAGTGCTCAATTTAAATCCATTTAAAGGATTCCAATTGCCTAATGCTGAATTGTTTCCAACTATTATTACAGTTTAAGAAAGTTAAGTTGGACACACAACACGAAATAAAACCTGTGCACTCATTTATCTTTTATTTTTTATATTAAAATTTAAGTTATTAATCCAAAAATATAAACCAAAAAGTGTGAAATTTTATTCCCCCTTCTTCATTTTACAAAACCGTCAAAATTATTTCTTATAAGAAAGATGAATTTTTAACTTGAATGTCACCCTACCAACCATTACTCACTATTATAATACTAACTTGCATACCATCTACTATTTCAATGATGATCAACTTTTCCAAAAAACCAGAGGATAAGGTTCTGTTTATCTGATTATGAAATTTTTGGAATATAAAAAATTATTTATTTTAATTACAAATTATAATAAATGTAGGGAGATGAAAAAGAAGCCCAAATGAGTAAGTATAGAGAGCAGGTTATTCATGCTGAAACTTTGAATATGATGGCTAAATACTAATTAATATTTTTAAAGATGGAAATCTCTATGAGAAAAGTAGCACTAATACTCAAATTAAAGTAATACTAACTGTTAATAGTAGAGGAAACTAATAAAAATTTTATGCCTTTAGAAAACTCAAGAAAACTAGCTCTTATAGTGCTAATCATTTTAAAGTGTTATTTACTTAAATAGCATTGAAATTTTAATAAGTTGGAATGATTATTCAAAAAAGATAAAAAAGGAATTTACATCATGCTTTCTTAAAAGTTCGCTTATTATTTCCCAAAAATAAAAATGATAAAATAAGAAGATCTTTTTTATAAGTTATTGCTTCAAAAGAGGCTGAAATTAAAAATCTATAAATCAAGGAGCAAGAAATCACAGAAAACATAACCAATTAAAAGTTAAAAGAATAAGAACTCTAATCAAAATTAAAATAAAAAGAATTGCTCTTGACACAGCTTGAAAATGAATTAAGAAAAAATTCAGCTAATAAGACTCTTGATTCAAAAGTATTTAATGATTATATTAAGTTACGAAATTTAGAAGTTGAAAATTAAGAGATGTAGGATCGCATAATGGGCACAGAAGATTCTGTTAGTCTCTTCATAAGAGAAATGAATGATATGTTGGATGGTCATGAAATCAGTACAAATTTAGGTAAATTTTATCGACTAACAGATAGGGATAGACTCAGATGAAAATTAGTCTTATGAATAACCCCCTTAAGTTATAGAATATTAAAGCCAACGTTTGAATTAAAATTCAAGACAACAAAAATCTAAGAACTTTTACTCTAATTAATTGACAAGGAGTACTAAAATTAATTGAAATATCAATTCCAAATTCAAAATAACTATTATTTTATTTTTTTATCTTGTTGGTAAATTTTATTGTACTATTGGTTCAATAATATTGAATAATTGTTAACTTAGGTTTTTGGTTTTGATTTATTGCTATTCATCGCCTCTAACAGTTCTTTTTCTTATTTCTTATTTCTCCCCTAAACTGCCAATTTAATTGCTTGTTAATTCTATAATTTAAGCATCTCATTTTCTTATTCTAACTATGATAATTTGAAATTTATAGAATCGTTAGGATTTAATGTTATCATATGTTTTAATTCCTAAATTTTCATTTTCTAGTGCTAATATGGTATTTTCGTATTGATTTATTTTCATTTCATAACTCTATTTGATGGTTTTTATCTAAAAACTGTAATGAAAATAAATACTTCAGCCTCTTTCAATTTTAAAGTTTGAATGCTTTCTGAAATACATTCATCTATAGCTTTTATGATAATCTAACAGTCTTCAATCGAAAATTATTATCCAGCAATAATTTTTGATAAAAATTTTTGAAGTTCGTTCTATAAGGCTAATTCAAATTATCTTTTTTGAATTGTAACATTAATCTAATTTGGAAATTACTCCTCTTCTAACTCATCTAAAATGTTGCTTTGCTAACTATAACTTTTTTATCTGCTCTTGTTACTCATTATTGTTGTATAATTATTGCAATATGAACCATCAAATGATTGATTGTGTTCTGATCTAGATTTATAACTATTATCTTTTACGAATTTAGGACCTATTTAGGATTATAGAAAATATCTAACCTGAAGATTGATTTGAACTTTTTTTCAAAGACATGGTAACTATGAAATAATGAATAAATTTAAAATAGTTAAGATTGTTATTGCATTTTGAAGTTTATAAATACTAGATTTAATTATTCTTTATGGAAATATCTAATATCAGAAGAGATACTCAATAAGTATAGGATAGTATACTATAACAAATTTAAAACTGTCAATTCAAATTATAAAGATAATCCATTTTTTGATTAAAAAAAGGAAATATTATAAAATGGAGTTAAGATAATTATTAATATTAATACATATAATTATAAATCATCTATAATAGTTGTAGGTTAATAATTCTAAATAAAAAGTTAATTAATTTTATCATCATTTATTAAATAGATTCCTAAAACTACGATTTATTGCTTTATAAGCTTTTAACTATACTAATGATTTTTGAATTTATTGATTAGCATCTTTAATTACTTTTTCTTTTTTTTTCTATCTTCTGTCCATATTTAGCAATCTCATTTATTCAAAATTCAATTCGACATTATTGTTTCTATTTTTGAGTTCTGCATCCATTTCTAATTTATAACAATAGTATTGAGAATAATTTTGAAATTCTTCAATACCAAATAGTGTTTCAATTTCAATTATTTTAGGAAATCCTTTATCTTAAGCTCGTAGATATTAAGCTAGAACAGTAGAAAAGTTTCCTTCGGGATAAAAGTGAGTATATTCTTAAATAGAATCAAAATTTGAAATGGAACTAAGATGCAACTATTTAAATTTTTCTTCCATTTCTTTTTTTTTTGTTTTTAAAATCAAATTGTCTATTTTTTCTGTTAGACCTCCTAAATACTTTTCACTAATTGATGTATATGTAACTACATGAGTGATTTTTCGAGTCATTTTGCCATTCAAATATTTGATACTTTTTATCCTACTTTTTTATTTGAGATTATAGATTTGATATTCAGGATATTAGGTATCTAACATATCTTCTTCTGCTACATTATAACTATTAAGAAGATCTTCTAAATATGTCTTTCTTTTCACGTTTAGATTGATTAATTTAGATGCTTCGAATCGTTGTTATGCCTATTTGATTTAGGATATACATTTCCTTGCATTAAAATCAATTCTATCCCTTCGAAAATAAGCTGCTTGATGCAATTTATCGAATTATTTTAGGAATTTGATAAAGTGTGTGGCTGATCTAAGATAAAAATTAATTTTACACATTAAAATGGTAACTTCTCACACGTTCTCTGGCAATATGATCATCCATTAAACAAATATAACATCGTACACCTATAGATCCATAATCCTTATGAAACACTATCTTATTTCTAATCCGCCTCCAATCCAA
>NW_001799044.1:295291-604692 GCF_000165425.1 Paramecium tetraurelia
ATTTCTAATCAGATAATACTATTGTAGATCGTAAATTCGTCCTTATGAGTTTTATGAAGAATCTTAAAATTCCTTTAGACTTTTTTAAAATTAGTCTTAATAAATTTAAAATATGCTTGAGAAATTAATACTCCTTGAACTTGCAGATCTTGGCATATTTGAATAAAAACTTATTTCACCAAAATATTCATTCCTCCTTTTTTGATCAACAACGATACCAGTTTTTTTATAAAAAATATCAACTAATCCTGTTTTGATAATGAACATATCATAATTTTATTAGAAATCAAATTCATCGAAAATAACTTCTTCTGGATTGTATACTCTTTCTTTCATACTTGGCAAGACAACCTCAATTAGAAATTATTAAGAATGGTTCTTCAACAAGATATCGCAATACCCAAGCAATTTTCCATTTACTTATTTCCTTAAATCATTAGCTAATTCAATTTAAACTTAATTAGTTAAATCTTATAATACTAAAGATTTCGATTCCATAACAAATTCAATATATCGTCTAATTCTATTCTATAATTGATTAGATATGCCTGCCTTTTTCATAAACCTATTTATGCCATTAATCTTTTCTTTTTTCAACTTATTCTGTCCATCAATTTCTTGTAGAGCAAATCCTATAGAATTCATAGTAAAAGCAAAGCCACCACAGGCAATCAGTAAAAGCACGATTCCAATGAATCTCTCTTGCGGAGTTTAGGGACTTATGTCTCCATAACCCACTGTAGTCATTGTGGCTATTCCCCAATACAAAGAATTAACATATCGAATTGACCAATCAGCAAAATAGATATCTCCAAGCCATGAGTCATCACTTGGCTCTTATTATGCAAGATAATGAAAGATGCAACCAAGAATATGAGCAAAAAACAACACAAAAAAAAATAACTTACAAAAATTGACTATTGCAGCCACTCCAGGCCTCATTGACAATACTTCATCAAATTTATCTATTATCTTTTTTAGCTTTGCCAATCTTACTAATTTTAACACTTTCACAAACCTCAAAAATTTCAGTAACCTAATTAATTTAGCACTTTAGACTAACGAAGACGATTCATCCATTATTATATCATAAGGAAATGTAGAAATGAAATCTATCCAAAACCAAAAACTTATATAGTCTTTAAATATTTCCTTCCTTTCCATATTTAGTTTACCCTCTAAATAGACACCTGTGTTAAAATTGAGTAGAATATCAAATACAAACATAGCTGTACTTACTCGTGAAAATGCCTAACTCAACTCTATTTCAAAACTAATCAATAAAGGAATTGTTATCATCTCATAAATCACTAATAATAAGCATAAGAGGTCCCATAACATTTTCATTGACCCATCTGGACTAAAAGTGTAAGGTTATTTGAGTGTTACTAATTATTTTATTTTGTTGTAAAATCTACGAAATCGAATGACCATGCGATCCCAATTGAAATTAAATTTTCTCCTCATAGTATGCTTTGCCGACAACAATCTTCTTTTATAACGATTTTGACCTTAGAGTCGTCTCTCTTTAATTTTATAACCTTCTAATGGATTAGCATCTTAATCATAATCAGATCCACTAGTAATTGCATCATCCGCTAAGAATTTATATTATCTTTTTGTTAAGACATCTTTCTTCTAACTTTGAATGAATTACACATATAATTCCATTATAAATAATAAATAAATTCATTCAAAATCTAAGTTTCATCTTTTTTTGATTTTATCTCTTAATAATCTACAATTTCACAAAATCCATATGAGTATTTTATTTTTTCAGTAGTGTTTATTTACATTTGGATGGGCAAAAAAAAATTAATAAAATAAGTTTAGATCTTAGCCTTTTATAAAAGTATAATTTTCATTCTTAATCAAAATACATGCAAGAATTCCCTTAAAACGCTATTTCTATTCTTTAATTTTATGACTATTTTATTATAATATTAATGAATATTGATCTAATTAAAGTTATTGAGAAAAATTAACAAAAACTGGAATAACATAACCAAAAGCTGTCTGCCTAAGCAAAAGATGCTTGTGCATTAGTATTGGATTAAAAATTAATAGACTATAATTTACGGGCATGGTCATTTTAAGAACAGTAGTATGGAAAGAAGTTATGTAAGTACAAAAAAATCAACAAAATAAAATTCTGTAGTTCCCAATAAATCTGAACTCTCTCGTCTTATCGATTCGGTAAGAATACTATTTGACCTTCAAGTCCTCTCCAATCTCTATAAAATAGTCACATTTAGATCATGTTGCCTCACTCAGTCCAAATAGGGATGATTTGACTAGAATTAGAATGGAGAATGCTGCTTTAAAGGAGTAAATGAATTCTAAAGAGAAGTATATTGATTAATTGGACAAAACAATAATTGCGTTAAAAAAAGAGAAGAATCTCATGATCTAATAATATTAAAATATCATCAATCGTATAACTAAAGATGTAGAAATTGGTAAGAAAAATGCAGGCAATGTTGAGTAAGCACTTTCGGAATAAATCAAATTTTTAGAATCAAACTTAGAAAAAAATTAGAATAACGATTTTAGAATAAAGGAAATGGAATCCACTATGTAGGTCCTTATTTTAGAAAATGAATAATTAAAACAACAGAAAAAAGATGATTCTAAATGGTTAAGAGAATTGTAGGAATAATTTGAAATATTTTATTCAAAAAGCCAAGAAACTAAATATAAAATAGAGGACACAAAATATTTCATTTAAAAACTCTCTGAAGTCAACTAACATTTAATTAACAAGTAAGCACTTCCATTAGAATTCTTTGTTTAGATTAATCAATTACAAAAATAATAAAAAGTTGATCCTATACCACTCCCAAAAGGAAGTTCTTTGAAACTGATCTTTGCTTAGGTCTTCTCATTACAAATAGAAACATTAGTAAACTTAAATTAAATATTAAAAGAGACTAAAATGTAAGTTGAAAAATTCTCTAATTAATACATTTCTTAAGTTGGCTTGCAGTTGGTTTCTTTATGATTAAATTATTCAAAAAAAATAATATTATGTAATTTATCTTGAACATTTGTTTAATAACTTCTCTCAAATGAAATTACTTTACTTCATGTTTAATGATTTGATTTTTAATTTTATTATTGAAACCATTTTTCCTAAATATTTGGGCATGATTTCATCTAAAAATTTTTAATCAGGCCTAATTGAAGATAAATTTGTTATAAAAAGTTGTTTTTATTTCAATAGAATCATGTTTATGAAAACACAAAAAGACTACTAAAGGGATTGGGATCAGAAAAACTAGATTTAAGGATTTGCATGCTTCGATAAAGGATTAAGATAAATATCAGGTAATAAGTAAAAAAAATAATATATTAACAAATTCGGTTTACAATTTTCTTCCTCTTTAATAGTTTAAACTCAATAGTTACGAAAGAGAAAAAATTTAAAAGCAAAATAGCATTGTTAACTCTAATAATTTTGTTATAAAAAAATATCAAATAAAATTAGAACTCTTTGAAATTTAATAATGACAATATTATAGAGAGTTAATATGAAATATTATTATGACCATGATGAAAATAAAAGTTTACACAATCAACATGTTTATAAAGCAATTACTATCAATCAAAACTTCCTATATTGATAAAAATTTAGAAACATTATTGTTTCCAAATTTTTTAAATGAATTTATTTTAATCTTTAAGATAATCATTTACAAAAATTAATAAAATTAAATGGATTAGGAATATTACAACTCATAAATTATGAATTAAAATATCATTTTAATTGGAAGTATTGACGAAGTATAATCTGACATATTTTAATTTGAACAACACAAATTTGAATCAAAAAGTTAATTAATTTAAATTCAACATTTTATATCAGCTTTGCTTATATTAAATAGTTTAATTGCTTTTCAAAGCCTTCCCTTTCATATTTTTAAAGTCACATTTATAAACGATCTTACTTAAACATAACTGATTAAATATTAATGAACGAATCTACTTTTCATCACCAATATTCATAATGAAATCAATCTTTCCAAATAATATTGATAATTTTTACTCAAATATTTACTATGATATTAATTAATTATATATATAAATTATGAAAATTAATTATTTTGATTAAAATTCATTGTTAGATATTAATTAAAATATTTAATATCAGGGAATTGTAATGATTGGCAAAATTGCTTAAATTCGCTAATTAACTATGAAAAGTAAAATCATTTTATTCAATGTGCTTACTCTTGTGGTAGTCCTTTCAGTTGTATGGATAAATTACTATATTTAAACATAAATTTTTTCTTCAATATCCCTTAGTTCAATATATCATATACTTTAGGAATAGGATAAAGATAAGATTGGCTTTATTGCGTAAAATGTAGCATTAATCATCGAACTGAAATTTATGTCAAGTTTCAATTTAATCTAATTAATTAGTTCTTTCATAAATGGAATAAATGAAGCAATTTTATATTTTTTTTGAAAAAGAAAAAAATAATATAGTAAATAATTAAAAAATGGATCCTTGCGTAACAATGGAGGATTTTTTTAAAAACAATTTGACCCTCTACACGCCTAAATTTTGCTATTAAGCAATAGGAGTTCCTGATTATGTTACTCTACCTTAAAATGAAACAGGAGTTTTAATTCTGCATGATTTTATCTCTCTTTTAAATCATTATAGTTTGGCTTTGGATGTTTCTTATAGTGGGATGATACAAATATCGTCAGTATCAAAAACAAAATATTTTAGTCAATTTCCTATCTGTCTTTTACTACCCTGGTTTGATATTACTTCATTGCCATGGTATAATAATAGTTATAATAGGTATTAAAATCATTTGTAAATAACATAAGAAAATTAATAAGAGGGCTTTATTTTCTCGCCTTTAAACGATTTTTTCATAACCAAGATTAAGGAAATGTCAATTACAAGTTCGCTTTATCATGATGGTCAAATGATAGGAATTATTAGGGAAGGCTTAATAATTAGTGAATATTTGATACCTTATGTGCCATATAATGTTTTATTATTAGATTAAGAAGGTTTAGTCGTATATTTTAACATTGAATAACTCAGAAATAAGACAGATTATTTTTACATATATGATTAAAATGTTACTGGTTTTAATACTACTGATTGGGAAGAAATGATTCAGTTTTCAAATTAAAGGGAAAAAGTAATATTGGTTTTAGAGAATAAATTATAATAAGAAAAAGTCAATGTTTATTCTCTTGAGGTGTTAAAGAATAATTTCACGCTTATTGTGTATTATTATTATTTATGTAAGTTACACTAATATCACTACAAAAGTAGATTAGTAGAACAAATCTACAGCAATAAGAGAAACATCATTCTTTAATTTTACAATCTCATTTTTCGCATAAATATTTTTAGGATTTATAGCTATAATACTTTAAATCTTTGTATTATTAATAGTATTTAAGCCTTTAAGATAATTTAATTCAATTATTAAAAAATATAAATTATATTAGGGTAATAATGTTAATAGTGAAATATTTAAGATGATTCATAACCATACAAATAAGTCAGATGCCTTAACCACTCTATAAAATAAAATCCTCAATTTCTCTTAAATCCTATCAGAAAGATAAGGAAAGAAGTGTGAAATGTGCAAAATTTGGGAAGCCTTTGCTTATAATGAAAATGATGCTCAATTAAATCTTGATCAGGTTAAGAAACAAATTTAATAGTTATAAAATGGAATGCAAGAATTCGAACCGAAAATGTTAAAAATTATAAAATAAGGAATTAAATGACTATAAATAATATATTTATGAATTAAAGTATTTTTTTATTTAAAAAAGAAAAATAAAGAGAAGCTCTAAGAAAATAAAGAAATGAGAATGAATTTAGAATAAGTCGTTTCTTACCAAATTTTTGTTAAAAAGGAAAAATTTCATCAATTTTATTGAGTTTTCACACTTCAATAGAATAATCAAGTAAAATGATATTGAACAATGATGAATTAATGATGAAAGTTTATAAGAATTAATAAAACAAACATGCTTTATTACTTTTGTCGAATATTTCAGCTTCAGAATCATCAAATAGTGTAGATAGATTGATAAAAGAATAATACTTGCATTTGAAATTTCTTGAAATTATCTAATCAAAGTAGAGTAATATCTATTAACTACAATATGCTTGTGAAGGTTTAACAAATCTGTTGAATTCCAAAATTAATATATAATCAGAATTGATAGATTTGCTTAATTAGGACCTAATTACTTCGATTATAAAGTTAAGAGAATAAATAGATGAAAATTAATTAATAGATAAAGATAGTATGCTTTATTTATGCCTTAGTATTTTGATTAAAATTTAAACTTATCAACTCTAAAATTATGTATCAAAACCATAACTCATAGACTTATTTATTATGAATATAAATTGGTTCGAAAGAAATATTTAAGTATCTTGTGAAAATATTATATTGATATGTTCAGACATAGAAGGGTTGGTTGATTTGATAGATGATTAAAAATTAAATTCAATAGTCGATTGTGCAATATATTCATTATAAAATAGATAATATGATACTACATATTGGATTTTAACAGCATTAAATACACTTGTTGCTTTTTCATACTGTGATTAAAAGATTTTAGGAATAGCGAAAAATTCAAAAGTTACATCATTGCTAAAAATGATTTTTGAAAGAATTTAAGAATAATAAATATTTTTACTTGAAGTTAGTTTAGAAGTATTAATTGTATAATAATCTAGTTTATTTATAAATCTCTGCAGTTCTCAGGAGTAGAGATTAGATTCTGTTTCTTAAAATACTTGAAAGAGATTTAAGACTTAATTGAATTTAAGGTTCAAAATTCTTTGCTGGTTTTGTGTAGTTTTATACTTGTCATTCTATGTGAGTAACTAGATTAAGAAGAATCAGGTCATATTATATCATTACAATTTGAAATTCTGTTACATTTAAATGAACAGCATTTAACTGATGAAATTATAGAGATTTTAACAAATATTTGGAATTTACTTGATTAAAATATTTATAAATTAAGTAGGAAACAAAAGGTTTTATTAGAAATGTTATCAGAGTCAAAAAATGAAATGATTTCCCAATTAGCAATTAATATGACAGGCATTTAAAATTCAATATCATGAAATAAATTAGTTATTACTTTAACAAGATATTATATTATTTAGAAAGTTCTTAAATCTACTAATATCTTTGAATAATTAATTCTCTTTAGATTCATGATATATTTAAATCCTTTTTATTTACTAATTTGAATATTTTCTGTTAGATAAATAAACTCTTTATTAAAATAATTTAAGTTTCTTAATTCTTAATCTTTAAATTCATTAAAGAATTTAAAAGATTGCCTATATTTAAAAGGAGAATATGATTGGGTAAAATTAAATTATTAAATTCATTGCTATTAGAATTCATCCTTAATTCTCATCTTCTTCTTCAGAGTAATAAACTTCCATGCATACAGAGTTTTCTAAATATTAAATGATATACACTACTTTTAAATTTTGATGAATTTTTTGAGAGGCTTGGAGGCATTTCAAGATCATCTAGATCTTCTTCATTCACAATTTTATTGTCCTCTAAAATTGTTAATGTTAAATGTTTAGATACAAAATAAAAATATTAAAGATAATCTTATAGGACCTAATTTTAATATACATGTAAACAATACTCTTGGAATCTCTCGATCATTATTTAATATTTCAATATCTTGGTTTTTTTAACCCACTTAAACCCAACTTCTGTCAAAATTTTTTGTATAATCAATGAAAATTTGATAAAGTTTAGTAAATTCTGGATCATTTAACAGGAATTACTTGGCAGATTTGATTATTTCTTCTGGAACTTCTGTTGAATCAGAGTTTACTATAATAATATAAACTAATTTTACATTTATTATTTGAATATGTTCTTGGAAATTTTTACTGCCTGTTCTATTCAAATTAAAATTGAGATTGTTATTAATCTTCCTAGTCATTAGTTCCCACTAATTATTCCAGATTTTTTTAAGAAAGAGCAACTTTAATAATCTCTAACAAGGGTTCCTATTGATTTTAATTTTTTTTATTAATCAAAAGTTCATCTAAATCAAAATTACTATTCTCTAAGGCAAAATTAAGAAATCTTTAAGCATCGTTTAAAGTAGCATCCCCTTATGTATCCAAATATTCATTATTGTTTGATGACGTAACCGAAGTTCTTTCTTGTTTTGGAGTTTTTGTATTATAGGCTAAAGCAATCATATCCTTATGAATTTAAATAAATTTCTAAAGATATGAATGTTCTAAATAATAAAATAAGTATGTGAAGATGTGTTCGCGTTACAGATTGTCAATTTTAAATATAAGAGGTTCTGGTAAGAATTGAGAAATAAACCTAAATAATATAATAACTCGATTTTACTCCTTATCAAATTTCATAAACTCTATAAAAGAAGCTACATTTGAACCAAAAACCTATTTAGTTTCATCATAGTACAAACTTGTTTCATGTTGAACTCTCTCACTTAACAAATCATAGAACTCTTCATAACAACAATCCACATGTCCAATCCAATGAACAGACACCTAATATTTAATAATAAGAATACTTCATTGATTGAAAGATCCTATATAGATTTATTAAAATTTCTCATTAACTCCACTATTTCTGTATAATATTTATGACTATATTCAATTTAAAATTAATCCTTTATACTATTTTTTTATTTTAGTAAGAAATTATCATAAATCTCATAAGTAATTTAAAATGAAGGAGTAAAACCCAAGTTATTATTAACACCCTGATCAAATTCCTTGAGAAACTTAGCTTATCTTTCTGCCTACAAAGTTTTGATGAAGCATTCTATAAGCAGTTATTAAAATTAATCATTCCTAATTATCTTGAGTTAAAAAAATTAATACATGTTTGATCCACAATTTGCACATTATTCTCCAAACTGAGAAACGAGGATATTGAGGATATTAAGGAAAGACTTTCTAATGTATTTCATTGACAATATTTTCGAAGGGATATATTACTCCATTTAATTCTACCATAGAATTACTATATGCTTCCCAATACATATTGTATTCACTTAATAAATCAATACTATTTGTTGAATTTGTAGTTATGAATGTAGAAAAGTACATTGACAAACCTTGTAGATAACATTCAATAGAACTATACAATTATTCAAAGAGATTCATTATACAAAATTCATCAGTAAATGCTTCTTCTTCTTCTTACTCCTCTATCTGAATGCTTTATGATTCGACCTAAGAATGAGGAAATTATTGTAATCCAGAGGATTCATCCTATAAATTCCATCTATATATTAAAAATTTTGATTTAAATGCTTCACTATTCTCTAATTTTTCGCACATTTAATTTATTACAAATTGCTTATTTTGTTTTAAATTATTCATTAGCTTTAATTTAAATCATGTTTTAAATACCTCATTTGATATCAATTAAAAGTCGAACAATCTATCGAACCCTTTTTATTCTAATTCCAAACGTTGAGCAAGCATAATTTAGAATTCTGATTCACAATATAAACCTATGGTTTCTCTTTTTAAAATAGGTTTCGGAAACACTGATTCACAAAGAGAAAATGGAATTTTTATTGTTTTTCTACCATTCATATTTACTAATTTTACTTCAATTATTTCATCCTTTTATATTGAATTTACCAATCTAAAGGGTTAATATCGAAATTTGCCAAACGAGTCTGATCTCTTTAAGTTATATCTGGATAATTAAATTCAAGTGTTATTTCAAGTTAATCATTTAGAAATTATTTATAGTATTTCTCGGCAAAGAATTAATAATGTTTCTGTCTATATAGAAATAATTTGAAACTTAGACATATTCATTTAAAATGCGGCAGGTGGCTCCTAATATTAATACATCTTCTAAACTCAAAAACCATGAAGTTCTTTTAAATATTTCATAATTATAGAGATTATTTGTAGATATTTCTTAACTAGTTTCAATTTGAAATTTTAATGCCTTTAGATCCATATATATATATATATTATATATTTATGTAATTATTAATCAACGATAATTTTTTTAATAGACATTTAGAAATCCGAATCTGATACATACTGCTAATGCAAGAATTATAATTTAAAAATTTTGATGCCTGAGATCTTCAATTTAGACATTAATTTGTGAAATAATTTTTATTAGTTTTCAATATGACTTATATTTTTCACTTTTTATTTCTATAACAAATTTTCTCAGTCAATTAGGATGTAATCACATGGACAGTATCGCAATCAGATATTCCTTTCTATATCAAGTAATCATTGTCATCCAAAAGCGACGTTTCAAACCCGATATATAATCTATCTGAAGTTAAATTAATAATGTCGGAAAGTTGTTGTTTTAATTGAAACACAGTTCTTGTTTCTTGTTTTAGGTCCACTTCTACAGTCATTCCTGTAACAAATCGGCAATAAAGTTTTTTTATTTCATTCATTTTATGTTATTATTTTTAATAATATTTTTATATTCTATCACTTGTCCTTTTATATCTTCTGTCAATGCTATTTCTATTTCGTCATTGTAGTCTAAGAGTTTTTTTTTGCATAATTGCAAACTCTCCTTTATGGATTGCATTTATTATTGCATGCTAAGATCATCTTTTTTAATTTCATCTTTATTATCTAAGTGAGCCAAAGTAACAGTTTTAAAGAAGTTGTGAATTCTAGATTTAGTTTACTAAGTTTAAGGTCTATTTCGAAAAGATTAGACACTGTAAACTAGTTAAGGTCTTTCAGATAGACATTCTAGAAGATAGTCATCTTAATAATCGAAGGCTTTTCTCGATGCAGCCGAAGCAGAAGTAGTGCATCTTTGAATTTCCAATTCTTACGACTATTTTTCAGCATCTCTCATTTATTTTTGGATAACTTCCAATTATCTTTTATTTAATTCAGGAGAGTCCTTAATTCTTGCCACTTTTAAGGCTCTGTTGCAGAGCTTCTCAATTTCAAGTTCCCTCTTTGCTTAAATACTTAATAAGCCCAATCTTCTTAAAATTTCCTTATTCATCATTTATTATTTAGTGCTTCTTTTAAGCGAAGCAGGTAATTCCTTTGGTCTTTCGCTAGGTTGAAAATGGGTAGTAGTGACTTCCGTAAAAAAAACAGGCTATTTAATGGCCTTCATCTTCCTTATAGAAGGTCTTTAAGGTATTTCTTCTGTGGTTATCATTGGTTCTACAAGAGTCCCTACTTTGCTGACTTTTAAACCTTGATTGTCTAGACAAAAGTCGATTAGATTAGACTCGGCTTCTTAACTAAAAAGCTGTTATTTAGGAAATTATGAATGGGCATATCTTGGTTTAGCTAATTCCTATTCTTCCTTTTGGTGTCCAAAATATTTGACAACTAAGGAGTGATTTAGAAGTCGAAATACCTTTATATTTTAGATCTTCCTTTATATTACCCATAACAATACGAATGTTGCGCTGAGCTCTGGATTCTGGTTTGTCTTATTTGTTCATCGTAATTATCTTCTTTATTTAGTAATGCTAAAAATTAATATTAAATCACCCGAATATATATAAAATTTATTCAAATAGTTATGTAAATTCAGGGGTTATTAGTATATAAAATATTAATAAATTTTATTAAATTTCCAATGAATTACTCACAAAGAGTGCAAATGAAAAAACCAATTGTAAGTATTACAATGAATAGTTTGATGATTACTACCCTCAGTCAAATAATTATATGCCATAGCTATCCAAATCAGTGAGTCCAATAACCAATACTTAGACAAATTTTCATTCAAGTTCATTGCAATACTCTACTTACAATTCATTGTACGTATTAATAGTGAGCATCTAGAACCTAGAGCAGATAAAAGGAGAGAATATTTTAATAAAAAAAAATCCCTGTCAACATTCAAAAAAACTCATTGTTTGACCTTAAATCATCAAAGTTGTCAAATTCAAATCTGCATTCCACAATCGGAGTCTCAGAATTCGATAAACCATTACACTTTTAAACAGATCAATTAATCTAAAGACCTGTTGCAATAGAATCCAAACCTAAAATATAGGAATAAAATAATGTTTAGAATTTTGCTCCAATTTTAGAAGAAAAGAATGACAGATTCATTAAAATAGGAGTAGTCATCATAATAGTGTTATTATTATTAATAGGCGTTCTCAAATTCAAGTGATTTTATATATTTATATAAAAAAATAAAAATATCAATTAATCCGTTAAAATGACTGATCTAGACTAATCAATAGAAGCAAGAATAGATAAATTTGAATGTATTCATTCTCATCATATTTAATAGCCGATTTAAATAGAGTGAGTTTATAATAGGATGCTCTTCTCCCATTATTGTAGATGATTGAATACATCCCATCAATTCAAAGAACCGAAGCCAATGTCAAATAAGTTTAGAAAAAAGAAGAAGTTAATGAATAGAAATAAGGAAGACTCGTATCTTATTAATTAAAATTATATAGGAAAGATGTGCTGAAAGAAAATTAAGAGAAATAGAATCAATGCCCCAAAAACCCTAATTAGAAGTTTAATAGGTAGATTAGAGAATCAAGGATTTGGAATCTTCGATTAATTGTTTATACAGGTAAAATTAAATTGTAAATGTAGGTGGTATGAAGCAAAGTTAAGAGAAGGATCTTAATAAATAGTTCGTAGCATTGATGATAGATTGGGAACTGATCCAAATGCAGAATTTAATGACTAATTGTTAATTGTAGTCAATTAAACTATCAAAAATGCACTTGATAAAATGGGTGAAGATTTTAGGGGACAACTTTGTGAAATTAGATAAATGCTATGATTTTATATATATTAACTGTTAAATAATATTAATAATGCAAGAATTAAGCAATGCAATAATTGAGTTTTTCGACTTAGTAATTGAGAAATATATAACTAATTTTGCAAATCCTAAGAGAGAATGGAATTATTTCAAATCTCTATTGTCATCATCTAGCATTGATTTAAATAGAATACAAAGTTACCTCAAAGTATTAAAAAATAGTGCTGATCAATAAAAGCCAACCTTACGTATAGATCCGATTAAGATGGAGAATTATATGACTTATGTTTCACCTCTAAGAGATCATAATAGACCTTTTGAATAATAATTTAATCATAAATTTGAAAATGTTTAACTTAACCAATATCTCAGTCAACCCAGATTAGAAAACAATCCCGTTGATTCATGTGTTCTCTTTAAGAAAATAACTTCGAAGATTGTTAATTTGATGGATTCCAATAATATATAATTAGCATTAACAAAGGAACTACAAATACAAAGACCAATAGAACGTAAATTAACAGATATTGAAAGGTATAAATATATTCAGCAATAATCATATTGAATGCAAGTTATTCATATTCATTTCAATTAAATACAAATCAAATACTCTTATTAATTATTTCAAACAACAAAGCAGATCTGGAACGAGGGTTTTCTTTTATTTCATCTTCTGAAGGTTTGATAGTTTTCATGGAAAATTACTTTTTAAATTTCATGATAAATTTTTGGACAGATTCAGCTTCTAATGAATGGAAAGTGATTATTAAAATTAATTATTTATCAACTATTTGTTAGCTCTATACTTTTTCTAGAAATAAATTAAGATTATTAATTTCTTGATTGACAGCTATTCTTAATGCTTGAAAAGTCTTCATAATCTAATCGCCCATAGATAATTCATTCAAAATATCAACAACTTGATTAGCCCTTTCAAATTTTTCTTTCTTTTTTATTGATATAATTTTACTTATCTATTATCAATAATAATCTTGGCCAATTGATTCGCCTTGTGTATATTACCATAATGATAAAAGATTTCTCTTAACTCTTATTGTGATCGATTATTAAGTAGATCAGCAGCAGTATGTTAAATGGATTGTGAATATCGCATGTCAAGTAGAGAATTCTTTTTGTAACTAAGACCATATGATTCATCGTAAACCTAATTTCTGCCATATAAATTCAAGTATCTTACATGTTATAGCCAAGATCAGCAAAAATTATATCAAAATTTTTGGTATCACTCAATGTTTTGTGCTTATAAAAATTAATAAAATTATCCTATTTAGCAGTGATATTCTGTGGTAAATTTTTTATCATCCTTTCATCAATGTCCAATCCTAATCTAGATATGATTATTTCTTACATTTTTAGATTTTTAACATGTTCTAATAAAATCTGACTATGTGCCCCTGTCCCTATTGTGCAATCCACCATATCGATATTATTTTTAAGCGTCTTTTTTTAAAAAGCCAAAACCCTTTCTAATATTTCCTTGTGCATAACTGGGTAATGTTTCTTTAGTATTGGATTGTCTTCTTAAAGAATATCAAGGCTCTTTAAAAACTTAAGCCTGCTAAATTTAAACATATTATTATATTTAATAAAGATGGATGACAAATCAAGAATAACTCCTTAATTTTAAGATACACCAGATGAACAATCTCAAGAAATCTTATCGTAACTGTAGAACGACGGCCTGAATCCAGATGTCTTTGAATAAATAAAAAATGATCCTCTCTTTTAACAACTCAATAACTCTCTCCAGGGACTTCCCTCTACAGATTAAGAAATATAAAAGTTGAACGACGAAGAAAGATTGACTTTTGAGATGTGCATCAAGAAATCAATCTAAAACCACAAAAGGGTGGAAGAGAAACAAAAATTCATTTTCAAGAAGGGCTTCAAGTTTGTCGAGCACAGGTTCTATTAAAATTAAATGAAGACACACAAAAAAATGAAGTAAAATCAGTAATAAATTGATTTCTATGAGATCCATTTCAAAGAGCTCTCTTTGAAAATGAATAAGCATTTAACCTATTTTATCCATCCTCAAAAGTAAGTTTCAATTATTAATAGAGAAAAATGTAAATAGGGAAGTTGAATTATTAATCTGGTTTTAAATCATTCAACTAACCTTATATCAGAACTTTATTGAAATCTAAATCATTTCGCTAAGAGATCAAAGACTACATTCTCAATCATTTCATCTAAGAAGTTCAAGAAGAAATGGGTTTAAAGTTACAAAAATTTATAAAATATTGTTCTAGAATGTATGAAGAGGCTCTAAGAGAATTTTATATGTATAGCGCTAAAAACGATGATGAAGAATATTTTAGAAATTATATAAGATTGAAAATGGAGTAGTCAATAGTCAAAAATTCCAAATGCAAAATCCCATGGTCATTTTAAGAAGTAATTGATGCCTAAAAATTTGCCCTAAATTTGATTGAGTAGGAAATGGATGTGGAAAATGAATGAAATATATAATCGATATAATTTATATTATGATCTTTAATAAAACAAAAGGGCACTCTGAATTTAAATTGATTGATCTTTATTATATTATAAATAAAAATTCTATTACCTTAATGATAATACGAATTGATTTTTTACAACAAATTGAATATAGTTAATAAATTTTAAATGATTTAGAGTTACATATATGATTGATCAAACTTCTAAAAGTGCTTCTAATTATTATTCGTAAACTGCTTGTTATTATTATTGTTATTATTGTTATTATTGTTACTATTGTTACTATTGTTATTATTATTACTATTATTATTGTTATTACTATTATTAATTATTTTCAAATAGTTCTCCATTCAATTAAAGAGGAAGAAATTGATTTTGATTTTATTATGGAATTTATTAGGTTTACATTTATTCCATATTAGGTTAAATCACTGTAAATGATGATTATTCCAATTAGTATTTTTTAATCTGTTCTAAAATAGTCTCTTTTGGGATGAGTTCACCTAAAAATGGATAAAGAATAATATTTTAAGGTTCATTGAGATTTTTATTTTCGTTATTCTATTAATTTATTTGCTTATAATCCTCTTCAGACATCATAAATCTTTTTTTGGATTCCATTAACTTTGTTTTCATCACTTATGTAGATGGGAATAATTCAGATTAAGTGTCTTATCCTTAAAATTCTTATGAAATTCTTCTGACTTCGTAATCAAAATCATCAGGTCCATTTGAAGAAGATGATGAGCTGCCAACACCATTAAAATTATTCAATCTTATTTATTATAATGTGGGTACTTTAATGGTTTTTCTAGTGGAATGAAAACTTCGCAATCATTTCTATGTTTCTCAATCCACAATATTCTTTCTTTAATTGGTCCTTCCATAATCTCCTTTGGCACAACAAACACAACAGGAATATCATCTATGCTGGTGTCTTCAGGTATGTTTTGCTCTAATTGCTATTGCTACTCAATTTGAGGTTGTTATTCTTCAGGAGAATTATGAAATGTAGAGTGTAATTTATTGAGCAATTCCTTAGCTCCCCATTTAAAAAATGATGGGATTTACAAGACGGCGTTCTTTGTGTTCTAGAGTATTTTTATGAAATTAAACTTCAACTGCTGTCTAGCCTACTTGTTGAAGTGGCTTGACAATGCATTTTTGTAAGACACTTGGTCCTTCTACATTCAATTTTTAAACGACAAGAAAATTATAATTCTTAGATTGAGGTGCTTCATTCTATTGGTGAAAATGTTCCAATGGTCTACTCGTTGAAATATCTAAAATAAAATATTTATTCTCGTACCTTCATCAAATTTATCAAATCCATCCTTATTCATTTAATTTTTAATATATTAATGGGAGCTTAATGCTGTAATAATTACTAATACCCAGAAGATATGGAACCGTGTGAAGATGCAGAAATGAAACGTCTCGACCCTCGATAAATCAATATAAAGTACAATTACAAGAAGAAGTAAAAAGTCATGAATTCCAGTCAAACTACAAAAACTCAAGAGAGAACTAAGCAGTCGGCTGTGACTCTCAAGAGCGGAGGGGTGTACTAAGGTGATTGGATAGGGAATAAGAGGGAAGGCTATGGAATTTTGAAATGGCCTGATGGTTCTGAATATTAGGGTGAGTGGAAAAATAACAAAGCAAACGGATAGGGCAAATTTATATATGCTGATGGCGATTTTTATGAAGGACAATGGGAGAATGATAAATAAAATGGCTAGGGGATATTCTAATCTCAAAATGGGGGGAAGTACGAGGGTTAATGGAAAGATGATCTATAATAAGGACTCGGAATCGAGACATGGGAGGATGGGAGTCGATATGAGGGATATTTCTATGAGGGTATAAAATAAGGATAGGGTACTTACATATGGAATGATGGCTCTCAGTATACTGGATTATGGATAGATAACAAGCGACATGGTTAGGGAGTATAAGTTTGGAAGAATGGGAAGGAGTATCAGGGAGAGTGGTTTGAGGATTTTATGTGTGGATAAGGATCAATGAAATGGGCTTAATGGATGTATCTATATAGGGTTGTTCAATAAAGATGCTCCAAATGGGTATGGAATATTTCAAGTGGGGAAGTATTAGATTCAAGATATATTAGATGGAAAGGAGCTACGAGGGTAGTTTTAAGTTATCCAAGCCTAATGGGAAAGGGAAGGTTATTTTTAGAAAAATGGATAAACAAGGTTCGGTGAATGGCAGGAAGGGAAACTAATGAAATGGTATGATAATTAATAGGAAGTGTAAAAGGAGAACTTCGATGTACTCAATTTGGAAGATTTATGAAATTCATATATATATACTAATAATCATTATGATGGATGTAAATAATGTAAGCGATTTGTCGCTTACATCGGTTTAATTAGTTTAGTTGTCAGAATTGTTAGTATGATTATTAGAATTGTTTGTAAAAGTTGATCCGCATTTTAAGCATTTAGAATTAGCAGAATCCCAGGTATAGGTATAGGCTGTGGCTGAAAAGCAATTGGGTTCTATTAATGACGGAAATTCCATGGAAATACATTATGGAACTTGTTAAGGCACACAATTCGTAGTTCTTTTCATCGAAATCTAATATAGGTTGACATACTCCTGTTTCTTTATATTTGGTACATTGAGCAAGTGTGTTAAGCACAAGCAGTTTGAGTTGATGTTTCAGTCCATTAACAATTCCATGATTTGTATGCACAAACGGAACTTCTTTGGCTGGGATGAGCCATCAGAACAGGATGTCATTAATTTACAAGCTCCTTCTCCGTTGTTTAAATACCATACACAGAATCCATCAGTTCCTCCTTGCTTACATGCAATTTCAGTTTCATATTTACTGCAATTTGCTTTATTGACACAGCCTAGACCACCATTGTCAATACAATTTGTAATTTAAGAGCAGTTACTCTTCAATTCTGTGCAGGATGCTAGACGACATTTTTTAAGACTTGGATCAAACAAACATTTGCCATCAGTTCCTAATGAGGTTTTGCATTATTCTGTAGAATATGTTTCACACTTATCCATACTAACACATTTGGTACTATCTGAAGTGCAAGTGGATAATTGATTATTGCATTCTTCATGAGTTGTATAAGTTAAATACTTGCATTCTAATAGAACACATTTCTTTTCTTTATCATCATAAAAGCATTTATTCTTCTTTTAATCTATGTTACAAGTACTTTATTTTGTATAAGAAGTGCAATCTTATAATTCAATACAACTGGCTTCATCAGTTGTGCATGTAGGATCAACAAGTTAACATTATACATGAGTATTGAAAAAGGCAGATTTGCATCCATCATACACTTTGCATTTACTCTACCCATTCAAAGCATCAGGAGAATAGACACACCTTCCATCTGTGCCTTGATGACAACTTTACTCAGTTAGATTGGCACATTTGTCAATAGCAATGCATGATACTCCATCAGTTGTGCATTCATTACTGAAAGAATAACAGGAAGTGTGATCACTAAATGCAAGTGATTAACATGATGTATAAGTCTAACATGCATTGTTAATCCATAAACATGGTCCATCACTTCCATAGAAACATCCATTCTTTGATTTTTAGACTGCAATTTTATTAATTGACACATTTGGTTCCATTCTGTAGTACATGTACTTTTGGCTGCTTAACATTCTTTATGAGTTGTAAAAGTGTAATCACTGCAAACCTTATCTCTACATCCAGCAGTAGAAAATTCACATTCATTGCCATCCTTATCAGTTGTACATGCTGCCTATATTTTAGCATCTTTGCAAGTTCCCTTTTCAATGCATCCACCTGATTGGTTTACTGTACAACCTAACTTATACAGTTTGCATTCCTTCTCTGTAACATATTTACTTGGAGCACTGCTGCATCCATAATTTACACATTTATTATTGATCCATGCACACTAATTATTTGTTGAATCTGTAATACAAGCCTCTTCGATGTATGCATCTGTACAAGTTGTTCTAAGAACACAGCCACTTCCATTTGTAGTGCATTCCTTTTTGAAATTTCTGCAATCTTAGTCTGTTGAATATGATTAGGGAGCATCTGAACACTATAATACATTGCAACTAGGTTGAAATGCACAATTGTTATTATTCTTATCTATTACACATCCAGATTTTAAAGTATAAGAAGTACATATATCAGTGTTTATGCAACCTTTTCCATTAGTTGTGCATTTATTGCTGTATGATTAACAATCCTCATGAGTTGTGAATGTTTTATCTGCTTTATCACAAGTTTTATCTGTACATGCATTATTGTACCATAAACATTCTGCTCCTGTTAAATTTTTGATACAATTAATTTAACTTGTAAATGAGGAACATTTATCGTATCTCTCTATGCAACCAGTCTTAGCAACATTTACTGTGCAAGTATTAAGATGACTATTACAAGCTACATCAGTTGATGTTTAATCTGAATTAGCACAACTTCTCACTTAACATGCATTAGGAGATGCCTTTTTATTCCAAATGCATCTGCCTTCTGCTAAACTATCTATACAATTCTATTCATATTGATAATCAGAACACTATTATTATTTACTAGTACATCCATCAAAGTTTGTACCTGTGTAACTAACTGTACATGATGATAAGAATGTTGTGCAAGCCCTATAAGTATTATATTTGGCTTATGTACATATCCTATCTAAACATTAGGTTCCATCCCAATAACATAACTAACCTGAAGTTGTGAAAGTGCATTAAAATTATAGCAAATCACTACACTTGGTTTTTCTGGCAACACAACCAGCTTGATTATTGTTTATCATACATCCTCCTAAATAAGTATTGCATTCCTCATCAGTTGATATTAATGTACTAGCAGTAATACATGTCTTTTATACACATTTATCATCAATCCACAAACATTAAATGGTATTATTATTAGCCATATAACATTATTCTTGTTTCAAATAATTAGTACATGTTAATTCCTAGGTCTAACAACCAATTAAACCTTTCTACACTGTGCAAATATTCAACCAAGACTGACATTCACTATGAGTATTGTATTCATCACCTGCATTTTGACATGTCCTTACAACACAAGATCCACTCCAAACACATTATTGATTTTAATAATCTATACTGCATAGCTTCTCTGTTTGGTATGTGTTACAAGTTCTGACTCCACATTTATCATTGATTAATGTGCATGTGGGCATAAATCTATTACAATTAGATTCATTATAAGTCGTTAAAACAGCATTGGCACAACTCATATTAACACAACCTGTACCATTCCAATAGCATCTCTAAGATTCATCCAATGTTTTTATACATTAATGTTATGTTTTATACAAATTACAAGCGGTTGCTCTTTTAACACACCCAGTTTTTGTTTCATTCACTGTACATTCACTCTTAAATTACGAGCATAATAAATCTGTATTAGACGTGCTCAATGCATTTTCACATGACCAACCCTTACATCCTGAACTTGCAGTACAATTTTACTATCCTTCAGTACAAGTTATTGAAAACCAAAAACAGATTTATCCATTCACAGAAATACATTAACCTTCTTTGGTGTAATTCTCACATGATGAAGGACTCTCTATACAACCTGCCATATTCTCATTGACTGAGCATGTATTCATATATTGTTGACATTATGCTTAAGTAGTATAAGTTGTTGGAGCATTGACACATGTTTTCTCTTTGCATGCAGCATTATCCCAAAAACATTGATTACCTAAAGAATTTACAACACAACCCTTTTCTGTGTGTTTAGTACAATCATCTTCTATGTTGATACAACCACCTGTTTCTTTTGCTGTGCACTTAATTGATTTAAGTAATCCCATGGATTAACATTTTTGATGGGAGTCGTAAGTGGTTGGGAACTAATCACATGCTGCTATCTCTTAGCATTTACTATTCTAACTATCCCAAAAACAAGGATACTGTTAAGTATTAATTTGACAAGCTATTTAAACAAGATAATCATCACAAGTTGTGCTTACATTGATGCATTTTTCTCCATTACTTGTACATAAGGGCGAGATAGCCTGACAATCGGCATGTGTTGTAGCTATATAAACTGTACAACCACTAAATGGTTTACACTTTTTATTATAGAATGCACAACCTGCAATAGGACAAGTAGTGCTCTGAGAACAGTAGGATTCAATATCAGTTGACTTACGTGCTTCACAAGCAGCAGATACGCTGTTCCATTGACAATCATCTTACGTTGCACAATCCAATTAACTCAAAATTTGTTTGCAAACGCATGCATCAGATTTTGTTAGAGTTCCAGCAGAAACCAAGGAGATAAAAACCAAAAGTATGACCCCACTAATTTTCATTAATATAAATAATATAAGTTTTTTTAAAATTGTATGATGCCACATATATATATCTGATTATTGATTCGGATTTATTACTCACTCTTGTTGGGAATAATGGTTACTGAAGTAATCATCATCATGATACTAAGAGTTTGAACTTATGGTTGAGGCATATCATATATATAAAAATCTTATATATCTAATGAAGAAATTAAGAATCTATCCAAAACTATTATTTATCATTTCAATAGTTTTAAATTATTAGCATTAAGATCCCCATAAAAGCAGTAAGAACGTAGCCATATCTTCCCAAGGAATCTCTAGCAAAACTCAAATATAATTATGTACATCTCTCCAGCAAAATCGTTAATCAATTTAATTTCAGTCACAAACGAAGGTATATTGGCTTAGACAATCAAATCATAGATGAGTTCATTAAATTTATCGGCATCTGCATTCTTATACTCCTAAGTCAATTTTTGAGCCACATCATCTAAGATTTGTAGTTTCTCTCTTGGAGATCGTTTATTAACCATATTCTATAGAATGGATAATAATTTATCCTATTTCTTTTGCGATCTTTCAATCTTTTGTATATTGGTTCTATAGGCAATTATCCTACTGTGTAATCCCTTGTCATATTATTGTTTGACAAAGTTATAAAACCCTTCATTTGCAAACAATTCGTCCAAAACGAGCATCTTTATCTCATCAATCAACAAAGATGCTTTGTAAAATTTTTGGATCAGATTAGCAAAGTAGTTTATGAATTGATTGATCTCCAATTTCAAATCAATATGACTACATCATAGAGATGATAATTTACAAATCAGTTGCCTTGATGAAACTCATAGCCAATTGTGATTGTTAACTGTTATCTGCAATAATGATGGATTTTTAAACTAAGGAAATCTTCATTTGAGAGGGAAACATCAAATCCTTGTGATTCAGGACAAAACTATTGAAAATGTCACTTATCATTTGTTATCTGATACGCAGATGCTACTGAATGGTTTTAATAGTGGGTTAGACTCTGAATTCGTTTTATAATGGCATATGATTGTAGCCATCACTATTAATGATCCGTTCAACTCGAGGATACCAACTGCAGGAGTGGAATAGCTTCACTAATATCTGGATTTGTTGTTATACATTCTGAACCAATGGTTTATTATTATTTCTATTACTCCTCCTGAGTACAACACATATTATTATTTCCCATTAATTAATTAACGAACATGAATAATCTTCAATGTCTAAATCACAACACTTCCAACCCACTTGATAATTACATCATAGGTGCATAAACTAAACTATATAGAGCAGTCCATTGGCAAGGGAACCTTTGGCAAAGTCTATAGAGGTCTTCATAAACCTACTCAATAATTTGTAGCCATCAAGATTCTCGAGAAGAGCAGAATCGAACAGCCTGCAGATTTCACTAGAATCTAAAGAGAAATCCACATTCTTCGCAAACTCCGCCATCCCAATATTGTTTAATTATATGAAATCCTTGAATCAGACACTAAAATTTATCTCATCATGGAGTTTGTAAGTGGAGGTGAACTATTCCAACACATCGTAAAAAACAAGCGTCTCTCTGAAAATGAAGCCGCAGCCCTCTTTTCCTAAATCATTGAAGCCATAGAATATTTGCACTCTCTCAAAATTGCACATCGAGATCTTAAACCTGAAAACCTACTCCTAGAAAATAACAACCTCAAAGTAGTTGACTTTGGTCTCAGCAACATCTATACCGATCTACTTTCAACACCCTGTGGCTCTCCCTGTTACGCAGCTCCAGAAATGGTCTCAGGAATCCAATATTCAGGCATCAAGACTGACATCTGGGCTAGTGGCATAATTCTATATGCCATGCTTTGTGGGTACGTACCTTTTGAAGATTCAAATACACGAAAACTGTATGAGAAGATCAAGTATTCTGACTTCCAAAGACCTTCCCACTTGAGTCCTCAAGTGATCGACTTATTATAAGGATTATTGAATAAGAATCCTTTAAGTCGGTTGAGCATAGCCAAAATTAAGATGCATCCCTTTGTTAGGTAATCAGCTCTTTAATTTTATAAGCAAATACTCCTATTCAGTACAAATTCATCGCACCTTGGCAATCAATTCAAACATAGTCAAATAGTTACAAGCAATTGGAATTGATAGTTAAAAATGCAGAGAAATGATCATCAATAACAAACACAATCCAATTACTACTACTTATCACCTTTTGAATAAATATCAAAAACCAGCCTTGCCATCTTAAAGAGTAAGAACTCATTAGAGTATTAAATCCGTTGTTGATAAACCCAGTAGTTCAAATGATCGTAGACCTAATTCAAGTGTCTATCATAACAAAACTAAATCATATGAAAATAATTATACTACAGCTATGATTATGAACAGAGGATATGATAATCGCATTTCAGAGAGGCCTAAGTCTACTGAAAGAAGGATATGTACAGAGAATGACAGATGGGAACGTATCAAAACTTAGTATGAGACAAAAGAAAATTCTTAAAGGAAAACTCACATGTCGAAACCAAGTAAATCCCCTGTTATGTATGCGGAATATAAATTGAAAACAGCAAGAATTATGTGATTAATATATATATTATAAATGAAGAATTAAATTTCTAGTTTTATACTCAAGACCTACAACATTTTAGAAGTATCCCAGATCACTAATATAGAACAATATGTATGAAGATATAGTTAGTTGGAATGAAGATGGGCTATCTTTCACAGTCAAAAATATAAGTCAATTCTCATCGATTGTTCTACCCATCCACTTCAAGCATTAAAATTTCTCTTCCTTTATTAGATAGGTAGTTCTTATTAATTCATTAAGTTAAACATGTACGATTTTCATAAAACAAGAGGAGGAAGTGTCAATGAGTTCAAAAATGAATATTTCCAAAAAGGCAGAAAGTATTAACATAATTAATTAGGGATCTGCTCCATTAAATTAAACGTAAAGCACATAATGAACTTGTACCTATAAATTAGCCTGTACAACAAGATTCCTCAGATTAACTAAATCAAGTAACAACTATAAATTTATGATTAAATTCTAGCTCTTCCAAAAATGTGATTACTTACACAATCTATGCTCCTCACTGCTGGAAAGAAATCATAAGGTTATCAAAGACAACAAAACTCTTTAGAAGGTTCTAACTAGCAATAACAAACTCTATCTACAGGATGAATTCTAGTAGCCAGAATAATTGTGTATAACAAATTATGAACTTACCAATAATGTTTAATGAGATGACTATGTTATTTATTATTTTTAAATGTATAAATATGGAAATTACACTTTCAAATTGTATTACATCCATAATACTTTTTTCAAGATTTTACTAAAAGATTAAAGATTTTTATAAATTATCAAATTAAAGAAATCAAAAAAGTAATTCTGCATATAAATATTTTTACAACTCTTATTTTTTAAATTTAATTTTTTTTATATTTAAAAGATACAAAGCAAAATTATCATAGAACACATAAGAAATATTGAATAATTAAAATATATCAGCCTACTTCTAGAAATAATCAATTAAATACTTATACCAACTTTATTATAATAGTGTCCTTATTTTTGTAATCCTAGCTGTTAATCAAATGAAAATCAATCTAGTATTGTGGGATATATATAATTTCTAATGGCTAAATTAATTAATCTAAATACACCTTTAAAATTGGTTAAAGAATATTTAATTTCTTTATAAGATTCTCAAACATTATTTATATTTTAAAACCCAATTAAAATTTATTATTGAATACCAAACAATCTTAAATATATTGAGATTGATTGGCACACTGATATGTTTTTTTGATAATTTGATTAAATTGGATCTAGGAACAGCATTTAACTCATCATTCTATTCTGGGATAAGAAATGGGAATAGTATACGCTGCTGCCTATAAACTTGATTTTAACTAAAATGAATTTAATCCATTTTCTTGTTATAATATTAATATAATATAGTGATTTGATTATATGCATTCTGAGTCAGTAAGACAAAAGGCAATCAGATATATAAACGAACTGCAGACTGAAGAGGATGATAAATTTCTTCCGTATAAATAAGAAAGGGATCATGTTGGATTACTATTGAATACCAAGGGAAAATCTAAATCGACTAACTAATTGATACCTGGAGCTCGAATCAAACATGTTTATAGTTTGGCATCGATCACCAAATAATAACCATCTTAATCAATGAAATAGAATGCTCTCTAGAAACACAAAAAAGAACGCAGTACTCATAATTTAGACTTGTCTGTTCTTGTGAACTTATAGCCTCCGTCTCCAGAAGAACAGGTCAAAGCTAAGTAATACAAGGAGATGATGGAAAAGAAAGCTCTTTTGGAAATGTATGAAAGGAAAAAAGATACTAAAGTCATGAGTCCTGTCTTAGAATAGATGATTGAAAAACTCAATTCAAGCATCACTCAAGACAAGTTTATTTGGAAGATGAGCAATGTAGACAAGGGTAAAAACCTGGGTTATTTGTTTCATGAATCTAAATTAAGAAGGCACAATCGCAAAGTTTAGAAATTGCAGCCTTCTCTCCCTAATTATGAACCTAATTACTAAGCAATCCTCCCTAAATCGATATCAATTCTCATTAAACCTAGTGAGAAACCTTCCTATTCTCAACAAATCTAAGAATTCATAAGAAAAAATCAGTTAGACAAGGATTTAGGCAAACAAGCTCAGAGTACAGTTTCTAAGAAGGATAATACTCTTGAGAAAATGTATAGTATCATCTAGAATCAAATTACAAGGGAAGTTAATTAGTCCCTTATATCCAACCCTCAATCGATGAATCCATTGGAGGAGTTCAGTGCCAAGCCTATTGAGGACACTTATATCTAGCAATTTCATCTATAGGTGAAGTAAAAGATGAAGGAAACCAATAGGGCTAGAAAGAATATACAAAATAAAATATAAGAGTTTGATTCTTATTTATAGAAACATAATTGATTGAATTGAGGGTTCTTAGGTGTCACTGATCAATTAACAGATTGACAGAGCTTATATTATTAAGTTCTAACCATTTTCAAATTATTGTGTCTTAAATATCAATTTTATACATATAATTTATTAAGTAGAATGTTAGAGGAGGAATCTGATTAAGTTTTTGAGGAGGGACCATCAAAGAAATGCAATTGTAAAAACTCGAAATGTATAAAACTCTATTGTGAATGCTATCAGAACAAAGTATTTTGTGATAATAATTGTCATTGCCATAATTGCTTCAATAATTCCTCCAATGCTGTATCATTCAAATTATAAAATAGAAATAAAGATAAAAGGCCATGTAATACACGTTAGAAAAAAACCCTAGTGCCTTTCAGCCTAAGATAACTACTTCTGATTCAAAACCAGATCCATTAAATTTTGGAAAGCACAACAAAGGTTGTCAATGTAAAAAGAGTGGCTGTATGAAGAAATACTGCGAATGCTTCCAAGCCAAAGTACCTTGCTCAGATTAATGCAAATGCATAGAATGCAGAAATTATGGATTTTTAACTAAAGAGCATTTTATAAGAGCCACAAGAGGAGATGAGGACGATTTTTTATGTAACAAAACTTAAGTATGGTTAGATCAATTGTTATTGACAAAGGACTAAGATCATTTATAATCGGTGCTTTCATATAAAAAACCTTTATTTGAATAAAAAGAAATAGAAGATGTTAGTAATTAAATAAAAAAAATAATCTCCAATAATGAATCAGGTCCTATTGATCCGATACTTGAAGTTTTTATCAAATTACTAAAAAACGCCTCTGATTGAAATACATTAGTATATCTAAAGAGTTTTCATATTTATATTAATTGTTTTATTAATTCATCTAATAGAATCACAATAAACTATTATTCAATTTAAAACAATTACATTGCATCAAATTATAAAATTGTTTATAAGAACTATTAATTAAAATATCATTATTCCTAAAACCTAAGGGAAACGATCTCCGTTGGGTGTATTCTGACTGTACCTTTAGAACTCTTAATAATATAACTATCAATACATATTCTTATTTTAATTCCCTATACAATTTTAATTGAAGTTGTGCATAGAACTTCTCTTATCTTGAATATCTGTAAAATTATTAGATTTCTTCCTAATTTTATTCAAACTGATGGTTCATAATTGGATTATGTCTTGAATAATTTTCATAGTATTTGAGTGATTCTTAAAGTAACTTTTCATCATAATTTCTATGGATTCTTTTTTTAATAATACATTCTTTTTTTGTTATAATTACATAAGTTAGGAACATATATTATAAAGCATATATGTAGTTGGTAGCACTTTTATAATCAAATTGCCAAAATGCTATGTGAAAAATCTATTTTGAAAGTAATTCAAATAATAAAAATGCTAATAAATTGTATCTTGAGATGTGAAATTTAACTGAAGCTTTAGAGCTTACTCCATTCCTTACGAAATTATATTTCTCCATCCAATAGATAACAATGAGAGCGATGATGGTGATAAAATAGCAGATTGGATAAATATACCCATAATAACAACATATAGAAACCAGTTAAGTTATTGATAGTCTCTTTTTCTAATAATCAAGTTGACGTTCATATAATTAATCTGCCTCTATTTAAGTTAAATCTGAATCCTTATTAATTCTTCTAAACCAGTATCTTTTTATTAATTACAATGCATAAGTCTCATCTATTATGCTGAAGATGATTGGAAAGATTGCATTTAATAATTAGATGAATAATAAATCTTCACTTAATCCTCCTGCTCTCCAAAGTTTTTGTTGCCGAGTTCCACTTCCTGAATACACTCCAACAAAGATTGGAGGAATTAAATAAAAATATTAAATTACAATTGTTTCATAAAACAGTACAAAGACTCTCCTCTTCTGTCGATTAGAATTAAAGTCTTTTAAATTAAAGAATTATTGTATTGACTTTTCACAAAATTTAGTTAAAAGGTATAATAGCAAAGAAACAGTAAAACTTAGTAAGGTGTTTTGATATGATGTATTACCATTTTCTGCAAGATAATTTTATTTTGCCACTTAAATTCCGATTATAGGAAGCCAACCAAAACATATGAACAATAATTTTATATATTCTAAATTTGAAAATGTGGATTCATTATGCCAAATTACATCTGATGGTCTAGGAGGAGATTCAAATTTGAATGTATTAGGTATAAAGACCCATCTAAAATATCTTACAAATTTTATTAAATCAGCCTATTTTAATGTAAAAGTAAATAAGTACTTGATTAGAAAATGTAATAAATGCTGAACCGTCAAACTTTAATAATTTTTGATCTAAAATAACACTTTGAATGTTAACTGTTTTGCATATTACCTCTTTTAGGGATCTATTTCTAATTAGAAATATACGTGCTTTAATTTTATATTGTGAATTATTATCTGATCTTATCTTTTAATTAATATTCTAATTAGTATTGATCATATATCAAACATATATCCAAAATATTATATGTTATTGGTTTTTTTTCCCACATTCCTTTACTAAAAAACTCTTGAATCTTTTCCCTATTCCAATTGATTGGTATTTGGGACACTTTAACCGAACAATACTTTATGACTTTCTCTAAATCTTATTCATTATCCACATTTAGACAATGGTTTTTATAATAAGTAATGTATCCAATAAAACAAATTTAAACTAATACTGCTATAAAATACAAGACATCTAGATAGATATCTTGAAACCTGATAAATCTTATATAATTATATACTCATCACCATCCATTCTATTTAGAAGAGAAAAATAATTATTTAAATTCTTCTTGCAATCTTGATGTTGCTAACATTAATCTCCTTTGATATTCTCTTGAACATTATATATTCCAAAAATAAGGCTATTTATAAGTAATATCATACAATCCTAGGACCAATAATATAAAGTTTAATTTGATATAGTTAAAATATTTGTATGAATAGCCATGTTGATTAAATACTTTTAAGCTGCATGTAACTGAGTATGGAACAGTTTGGATTGGATTATTGCAACAAACACATCTTTCAGTGTCTTAAACAATGCTTTGATAAATTGTTTATGATTTCTTATCATTATAACACTTATTAAAATACCCCATGCTTTTAGGCTTGTTCGAAATCTGCAGGAGATTTCAAATTGTAATTTTGAGATTTTAGACATTCATCTAACTGACCTTCCATAAAGATTCCCAATAATAAATTGATTTTAAATGTATTTTAATTTCTTTAGGTGGTATTAATTTAAATATGATTAAATCCGACAGTTTTCTTAAGATGATATTATGTAACATTTGAAAAAAATGCAATATAAAAACAGGTTTTCATATTTTCTAATTTTTCAATAAACTATATAACTTTATTACATCTTTAATTATGATTATTTATTTCTGGTTGCTAAATATATTTAACATATATTTAGAGTAATTCTGAATTCTTATATATTAAAATTTTACTAATTTAATTCAAATAAGATAACTTTTCATTAGTATATCAATCAGAAAATAATAAATTTAGTGTATTAGGCTTATTAGTATTCAACAAAAACATATTTTATTTCAGGTTGGGATTTAAAATTAAACTTGAACTTATTTATGAATTTTCACATTTCCAATTTTAGAGTTTCAAAGTTTCTCATATAGATTAGCAGTTCCAGCAGAATGGAATTTTGTTTATAAAATTTGTGGTTAAATTGATGAAAATCCCGATTAATATATTATTTATTTAAAAAGTAAAAATACTTAATTTTATTGATTATAAAAAATCTAATAGTAGTCGATTCAAAATACGTAAAGAATTTGTAAAACATTTATACTAGTTCAATTTAAGAGTGTAAATCCAGTATAGAATTAATAGAGGTTTGGAAGTATAGGTTCTTAGTATATGTTTAAATGAAAAATCTAAGGAATCTATAAGTACATCTTAAAAGCAATATTAGATCAATTTTATTGATGATAATGATAATAATACAAGAAATAACACAAGCATTCTGTAATTATTGAATGTGATATGAGAGTTTAGGTAGGTACATGAGATGATGATTCAAGAAGTTCATGATACTAAAATACTTTCGTTGTTTCAAAATAGAAGTAAGATCCTAATTTGTAAATTTGAGCTTATTGAATTCAATTCATTTACAGAGTATAAAACTTAAAATTAAACTCTTAATTAATAAAATGAACACTTTTATTAATAAATAAATTCCATAATAAATATTAGTTTCTTAAAAAGATTGTTTTGATATTCAAAGCAATACTTAATATTAAGTATTATTTCACACATTCATAATAATGATGCTCAATTTATACATTGATTTATATTCAATCATATAATAAAATTTTACGAAGTACATTTATCTTTGAGTCCACCTTATGAATTTGTTTAAATGTTACAAATGAATTATTGATAAATATATTATTGAAATGAAAATTAAAAGAGATTGCTGCATTAACACAAATATTTGGAAAATTTGTGATTGGAGATTACGATCATAAATATTTATGGTATAGATTTGCTTTTTAATTTTGATTACTACGATAGTAGGGTGTAGCATATTGGCCATATAATATAAAATTATTTATGCTATAGCAAATGATTCAATTGATGTTTTACAACAAAAGATCATGAGTCGACAATCTTCAATTTATTAATCATTGTTTATAGAACAGTTAAAAAATGGGTTCTTCTCAGGAGAGTAGTCTATTAATTCGATAAATGATTTATACTAATATGCTGTTGAATTGGATGTAAGTTTTTAAGAAAATTTGGATGATTGTTCTGTTTTTGATGAAAATGGGTCTGAGACTTTGTAATAAATTGGAAACTCCTTTTGTTTTTGTTTTGGAGAACCAATTTAATCTGCACAGTAGGAATAATATCATGATAAATTAGTTTTATCTAATTTTCTTAGTTAAACTGCTTCGATGCAAAGATCCCATTATCAACTGTATTATGCAGCAACAAGTGACGATTAATTCTACTCAATTGACCCTTGTCAACCTATACCAAAAGAGTGGATACCAAAAGAGCGACCATGGTATACATCTCATAACCAATCCTCACGAAGCCTTTAAATAACTGATATGTATTTGGAAATAGATATTGGAGTTTGCTTTACCTAAACGAAGAGTCTCTTCAATAAGGAGAATCATCCAATTGCAATAATGGCAAATGACTTGACGATGAATTAGTTCACACAATATGATCAAATACTTCCTGTTAAGTTCATGCTAATCGATTTGACAGGACAGATTCTATTGAATCACATTTATTTGGAGGAGTAAAAGGAGATATATTATTTTTAAAATGTATCTAAAACAGGTTTCAATGAGAGTGACTTTGAAAACCTTTTGCATTTTCTGAATGGAGAGATCTATGAAGATTAATGTCCAATAAGTATTGATAATACATTTTGTTTGTTTAATAAATAGGAATAAAAAATAAAATTTATAAGTTTATTTAGCTTAACAAAATTGAGTTATGTGTTAATTTCAGAATTTGACCCAGATTTATATATAGAAGACATCAACATTTTGGTGCTTGAAATAGAGAATAAGAAGAGATTATCACTTGTTATATTTTTTGGTGTGATTGGATTTTCAATTTCATTATTTTTTGTATCCTTTTTGATTAATACTTTAATACTACAGCAGCCTTTATAAAATTTACTTTATCACACAAATTTACTTCAAAAAAATACTAAAAGCATAAAGCAGAAGAAGATAAACTTCTCAGATTCAAACACTATTGGGAGACTGAATCTGGCATTTTAGAGTTTATTGAATCAATAAAATCAAGGGAGACAAGAGAACAAGGAATTAGTAAGATTAAGATTTGAGATGATTTCTGAATATCAGAAAAAGTAAAAAGAGTTTGATTAACTGAATCTGAGAAATATTATTACTAGATCTAATTTATTGGTATGATAATATAAATGATTTAAGGACTTAGAACTTTCATAACAATTAAAAAGCAATCCAGATCAAAAGGTGATCAAATAACTAATTTAAGTGAAGAAAATCACATTGTCAACTTTCTAAGAAATCAATTCAAGCTGAAAATTACTAATTTAATTTAATTGTTTTGTGTTTTTAATGTATAACATCACAATTTTGGTTATTCCTTTTCTAATTTTTCAAGGATGTCAGGATTAGATGTTTGATCCTTCCTGGGTCTTCCTGATTTTGTATTGTATTTCTTATAGAGAGCAACAATGCAAGCCCCTCCCAAGCCAATGTTATGTTATAAAGCATATTACAATCCAGGAACCTATCTTTCCTCAGCCATTCCTCTTAATTGCCAGCATAACTCTGCACATTAAGCTAACCCAGTTGCACCTAGTGGATGTCCTTTCGATATCAGTCCCCCAGAAGGCTTAAACAATTAGATTACATATTTACATTCACAACTACACGTCCACCATAAGTGTTGTATCCTTTATCTATAAAATCTCCAGCCTTCCCTTCCTCACATAGACCTAAGGCTTCATATGTAATCAACTCATTTGCAGAGAAACAATCATGCAATTCACAAACTCCAACCTAAGATGGCTTAACTCCAGTTTATTGATAGATTTGTTGGGCAGCTCTTTTGCTCATTTCATATCCAGCCAAATTCATCAAACTTTAATCAGTGAATGTCTTTTCACTATCTGTAGTCATAGTAATTCCTAAGATTTATACAGCTTAATCTTGTAAATTATGTTGAAGCACGAACTTTTCGGTACAAACAATAGCTGCAGCTGCTCCATCAGATGTTGGACAACATTGAAGTTTAGTTAAGGGACCATGTATCTTCGGTGATGTAATGATTTCTTAGAGAGTGTATTTGTCTCTGAATTAACTATATGGGTTTCGAGTTGAATGAAGATGGTTTTTATAAGCAATCAGGGCAAAATGTTCTGGTTTTGTACCATATTTTTTCATGTGTTCAATTCCTGCATTTCCAAAGATTTAGGGTGCAAACGGGGCTGAGCTTTGTTCTCCCACTTCCATTGTCTTCAGAACTATCTTATCGAGTGGTTAAGTTCTATCTGGGAATTTCATATTCAATGATCCTTTCTCCATCTTTTCAAATCCAAGTGCCAATGCACAATCATAAAGTCCGCCCTTTAGTAGTTAAGACACCATATGTAAGGCACTGGACCCTGTTGAACAATTGTTATTGACATTGTATACGGGAATTCCACTCATTCCCACTTCATATAATGCTCTCTGTCCACATGTTGAGTCGCCATATACGTAGCCTATTGAAGCTACTTAGACGGAGGAGTAAGGAATATTGGCATCTCTTAGAGCTCTTCTAGTAGCTTAGGCTGCCATTTCTGGATAATCAGGGTTTCCATCTCGACCAGGTTTTATAAACTTCGTCATTCCAACACCAACTACGTAAACATTCATTGATTTTAATATTAAATATAAATAATTGTTAAAAGACTCGAATTTTTAAGTTACTATCCTGCTGTATAATAGGAGATTACATATTAATTTGTCATTTCCTTATTAAACAGGTAGATTTACATTGAAAACATATATACCATTTTAATTAATAGATTCAATATTAATTATTCTCACAATTTATTATTTCTTCTAATAAATTTACTAAAATTTTGTTATATTCTCTATTCTCTACATTTTAAGCATTCAATCCCAATTTTAATAATTAAATAAGCCATTTGCTAACTATCTTCCATTGTAAATTGGCCTTCAAGATAGGAAATACACTTTCCATAAATAAAATTTAAGACATGCTTATTATAGTTTAGGATTCAGAATATCTTCGTTGTTCTAAACTGCCATTCAAAGTTTCAGGTTTATGTACAGGTTACTAAAATCCATTGTAAGCATCACTGAATCTTTGAATTAACTGTTCAATAAATTCTAGGGGATTGGCTGTTAGTTGAATTATAACTGTTGCTGAAATAAATTCTTGATTGATAAAACTCAATTGTTTAGTAGCATTCTAATTATCAGATAGATCATCGAAATCTTCTGGCCCATTGTTTACTTTATTCCATTACATAGCCCACTATTCTAAAAAATATCGCATGTATAAATGAGTGTTAAATATCTTGCATTTTTAATATTACTCACTGAAAATTGCTAAAATTTATAGTCGATGTTATTCAGATATTTATTTATTAAATTGAATAGCCTACACCTCTAGAATCTCCAAACATTTCTATTGTATGGATTATTTTGAAGTGCATTCATAAGCATTAATCTTAAAACTAAACTTTTTTGGTCGTATTTCCTCCTTCAAAAGTTCATTCAAAGGCTTCTGAAAATCCTCATCCAAGTTATAAGCCTCAAATAATTCATTAGGAGAGCATTACTACAAAAGATGTTATATTTATTGAATCACAACAGTCCAGTTTTCTTCTGTAAATGATTACCCGCCTTGTTTAACTATAGTTTTAAGTGAGTCTAGGCATAAAGTTGAAAGAAACTAAAATAAAAATTAAATGTATTACATCTTAAGTTTACAACACCAGCTAAATGTATATATCAATTAAATCATTTAAGCATGGTTGCATTTGTTAGATATAGAGAACCACTAGATCTGTGAATAGATAAAAGGTCATCTTACAATTTTGGATTACCTATTACTTACTCTGTGACTACTTTGCAAATTGCAATTTAGAGATCTAAATCTCATCAAATAATGGTCTTATCACTCCTCTCAAAATTATCTTCCAAAATTCATTAGATTATTATTCCCCATGCACTTTTAATAATTCAAATAAGGTGTTGACACTTTATTGTTGTACAACTCCTCTTTCATCACTATATAAAACTGATAGAGCTGACAAGACAGGAATCCATAACTAATCTAAATATTTGTTGTCATCTCTTTTGATCTAAACTATATGATCAACCAAAATTTTCAATTATTTTATTGAATTAGAAACTATGTTGACATCCTTATTCTTGGTCAATTTAATTAAAGCTTAAGTAAGCTCCATGTATATTTCAGAATAGACTTGTTGATTACTCACATCTTCCATTATTTTGTCGGTTATCTAAACACATAATCTAACCAATTACTACTAGTCATCCTACAGAGCTTGGTTGACAATACTCATAATGATCTTCCATCCACTTTTAATTGAGTTGAAACAAATATTTGTAATCATACACATGCAAGATAATAAGAATTCCCTCAATTATATCTTATTTTACTATTAAGCTTGAGTGTGACTGAATATTTGTTCAAATGGCAGTAGGAATTCCTTCTGAAAATAATAATTTGTCAATTCAGGTTACTACAAGAATTTGCAACTTAATTATTTTAGTTAATCAATAGCATAGATTGCAACATCTACATTCTTGAGACATCCAACTTCAAGGAAGTGTTCCCTCATTATTTCCCACATTCTAGACCAAATAATTTTAATTCTATTCATATTAAATTCAGCAACGTCAATCACTCTACTCAATAAGAATAGTCTATTGTATTTAATCTCCTCCTTCGACAACTCACATAAGGCCCTTATAAATTCCAAAATAGAGTTGGAATCCAGATTGATTGAACTATTAAATATTTTATCAATCTGATCGTATTGTATTTATTAAAACAATCTCTCAATACTAATGATGTCTTCTTAATTATAATTCTCTTTGTAGGGTGAGTCTACTTTGATTTTCTTAACTACCTGATGTAATTATTCCAATCTTGATATTAATTGCAAAGCTACCTTCCAACTTTTACGCAAATATTACCCAGATTATAGAATAACCTTAATCAAAGTTTGTACTCCCAATATTTATTTATAATTGCTCGGTATATTTGTACAATATCTATATAGAAAACTGATAAATGTATCCTTCTCTTCATCTAAATCGAATCTGCCCATCAATTAAATAAATGCTTGAATTGTTTCAAAACACAATAGTATCTATTATTAATCTTCACTCTATTCCAGAAATACACTTATTGATGCAAATATCACACTCCAGGTTTATTGTAATAAAGACTTCATATGTTCTATCGAATTGACATAACAGAATGCATCTGAATTTGGATGTTCTTTAAACCACTTTTTTAGTGAATCTTCTGCCTCTTTAGCCAACATCGCATGTCTCTTTCTTTAATCAACTTAATTTGCTTATTCCAATGCTCGTCTAGCCTATTCTTTTGCATGCAAAGCCAAAGGTGTTTTTTAAATTCTTAAATAGAATCCTTACAACATTTCTTAAGGAAGATTTTCTCCATCATTGATTCCCTTAGCCAAATTGGTGAACTAAGCTAGAGTCATTTTATCTAAGTTTTTCTCATTGTGTAAATCAGTTTGTAACATCATCAGCAAGTATGATAGTGTATATGCAGCTGATGCTGATTAATAAATTCCAGGGTTGTCGATGCAAAACTTTGATGCAAATTTTTCCATTATCCTATCTATTTGTTAGGATTCTCCTGGCAAAGTAAAGAATTCTAACATATATCTCAATCCCTCGTCTACTTACAATCCTTTGAAATTCATGAAATCTACATACAATGAAAATACTTTCTAATCGAATTCGTTGGAACCACCAAACAATTCTCCTAATTTATCTTTATTTAAATCTCTATTTTCCCAAAGAAATTAAGCAAATAACTTGGGATCTCTATTCTCCATATATTAAACAGCAATTAAATGCTTTACACAATGCTCAGGTTTAAAATTAAATTTCTAAACAGCCTTATTCATTTCTAATTTCATCTGTTTCTATTTCTCAAGTGGATCCTATGACAATTACTGTTACTATATAATAGCATCTTCCTATTCATCAAAAGATTAGATTTAAACTACAGTCTGAGAATCTTCGTATTACTCACAATATTCCTTTAAACTTCTAACATATCCACAATAATTATCCAAGCATAAAGATTTTAGATATATCTCTTGATTCTAAGATATCGAAGCCTAAAATTCTTATTTGCTATATCTTCCTTAAATAATCCGACACTGCATATCTAGGATTTTCTTAAGTAAATTATTCTATCCAACTGAGCAATCATAATTTACAAATATTTCAATTACAACTTTTGGACGAGTAAGAATTTTATTGAAAACCTTCAAAGTGTATTGCTTATGATCAAAGGAACTGTTGCTGCTCTCTAGAAATTTAAAATACACATTTTCTATCAGAGCTTCCAATTCCTTTTTGAGATGACTTCTTACTCTCCAGATCAATTAAATGAAAATATTTAATGTCAATATCAATAATTGTTTCTCAGCTGAAAGAGAATTCTTAAGCAATGATTCTAACAACTATTCTTTCAATATTGATATTAATTTAGGTTTATGTTACAATATAGTTGTGTCACTTTGAGCCAAAGCCTCATAGATTAATTCCAAGGAGAGAACCTTACACTTGATAATCATTTAGGCTAATTAAGGATTCTAAGGATCTCTCTAACTCAATTAACAAAGCATTTCTAAAATTTCATATGCATCCTTTACATACTATTCACTAAAAGTAGAATGTGAATGAGATTAAGAGAAGTTAAACATCTGATTTAAATGAATAAATTTGCATTCCTTACTACAGATTGGTACCTTCGTATCTTTACAATATTACGATGCTTATCTTCTACAAACAGTACACCAACCAAACTTACCATTTTTGATATTCAATTCATTGATAATGTTAATTTATATTTAATTGTTATCCATGGTTACATTTCGTAAACTAGGTTCATGTAAAGTGATATCAATCACCTTTGATTTATTTGAATCTTCTAATTGCTTCTCATAAATTTAGCATCTTTCATAATAAATTTAAACCTCATCAACCATAGATGTCATTAATGATTTCATATACTATTCTGCATTAACTAAAGCTTTGCATTTTCCCAAAACTAATTATCCAGAATTACCTTATTATTAAATGGCTAATTGATATTCATCTTCAGCAAGTATGCCATAATCTTCAAGTCTTGCAAAATAAGTACTAACGATCTTTTGGCAGGCCTCCTTGCTAGCATTTATTATTGCAACAATCTTAGATACTAATTAATCTAATCATAACAATTACCTGAATGCAGATTTATTAAAAGTGAAAATACTCTGGTCACAGACTCACCATAAATGTGATGCTTCTTATTAGTCATTATCGCTTAAATTGCTTTTATCATGTGTATTTAAACTGTCTCCTCCTTCTCCAATTGAGTTTACATCACCAAGTCCAAGGCTATCTCAATTGCTCTCTTTTCTCCTATGATTTGCTCTCCTGCCAGATAACCCTAATCTACAATATTCTAAAATATTATAGAGATTTACTTTGATATCAAATAAAGCCAACTCTATCAATTTAGCTTATTTCGATTCAATACACTATTAATACACCTTGAGCAAGTGATTTGCATCATAGAAATCCTTGATCTCTTTCTAAATTGTAAATATAATTACATAGAGTTTCATCTATAAGCTATTTCAATTCAAACTATTTTTTTGTGATGCCCTTTTTGATCTTGTCTAATGACTGATTGATCAAATCACTTAAACTTAATGACATTATATAAATAAAATTTATAATTTTATATTATTAATTACTCCCTCATGATGATTTCGATTGAATTTTTTACAATAAGATTTATAATGTAATGATTATCAAAAATTATTAAACTATGTGTTCTGTTTATCACTAAAATTATCCATTTCATATCCAGAAAATTAAGCTATTTTAGACTCAAAGATATACATTATATCGAATTTCTCCTTAGCATTATTGAATGCTATTGAATAAGCTCATTGTTTTCATCATCCTCAATCGAAATTTATCTAGCATCAAAATTATCCTCATTTTACTAAATTATTTTAAGCATAATACATTGGGGATATAAGGAGATTTCAATTCCTTATTCATTAATTTCTACCATGGAAAATTCTTAAACCAGGAGTGTTGTCTCAGTTCATGAGGACCATTAAATCCTAATCGATTTGCAGGCTTTCGTTATATTAGCTATTAAATGTATCATGAATTATACTCTATTTATAAAATCTGCAGATTCTAATGACCAATTATCAGGAATCTCAGATCTTTTTATTTGGACCTATTTGGCCAGAATCTAATCTCTAATTTCCTTTCGTGATCTTCCAGTGTAAGGTCTCTAAGTTTGATAATGACATAATAATTACTCTTCCTAACATAAACTCATAACCAATGACTCCCAAAGCAAAGTAATCTACAGCAAAAGAATGGTTCTATCTACACATGACTTCAGGTGCTAACGAATTCAACTAAAAATATACCCATGTATCCTGGAGTTCCTGAAGTGTCTTATGAATTATCAGGCCTTAAAATTCTGGCTATCCCAAGATCAGTTATTCTAATATAACCTAAATGATATTTTGATGTATTACCATTTTTATCAAGCACCAAGTTTTCAGGCTTGATATCCCTATGAAGACTATTCTTAGAATGCATGTATTCTAATCCTAAAAATATGCAAGCCATAAAAAATCCTACGCATTCAAATAGATTCTTACTTGTTTGATCCTCCGAGAATCTTCTCATTTTTCCAATATGATATCTCAGATCTCCCCCCTGCATATAATCCAACACCAAGAAAAGGTTTTCCCGGTCTTAAAATGCATAATATATATTAACTAAAAATCTATATTTGATTAAATAATTACGGATGCTTTAGATTACTTAGAATGTTTCTTTCATTCATAACTGAATTAACACTTTTTTTCGCTATAATCCTACAATATAAACACATAACATACAAAGCTTTTGACATTTCCTTCATCGCATAGATCTAACCAGTCTTCTTATACTCCACCTTCCAAACCTTGCCAAATCCACCAATCCCAATTACAAATTAAAAATTAAACATGTTCTTTTATACTAAAGGCTCATTAATATCTAAATATAAACAATAGAGCTTAACTTTCTTTTTCTTCATCTTGTATTATTTAGGATTTATCCTTAAGAATCAAGTAGTTAAGAAAACCAATTTATTTTGGTTACTATTATTTTGAAATCGAAGACTTCTTCGAATGATTTGCTGATGATTATTAGCTAGATGGTACTGCAAATTTTTGCAAACCATGTACCATTGGAGCAGGTGATCTATCACAATTCTATTCATTTGAGCGGCTTTTGATTTACATACTTCATTACTTATTCAACACATTAATCACTTATTAGCCTTAAGGTAATTATGATCTAGCTATATTCATTTATCCAGAATCTTGCCTTGAATGAGGAAATCGGTAATTTAAACTTTTCATAACAGTAATAATATAATATAAATTTATTAGAATAATTAATTCCAAATAACATATATAAAAAACTCAACAAAATATTAAGCCAAACTTTATAGTTACTTCACTTTTTGATACATTCACTCATTTCTCATAACTGCAAAACATCAAAGTAAATTAACAAATAATAAAAAGCTCATTAAAATATTTTATTAAATTATTGAGATAGATTTCTAAATTCAAACAATTAAATTCATTAGATTTAAAATTAAATTATTGTACTTATTCAATTTTAAGATATAATTCAATAACAAGTAACTATTAGAATTTTTCTTATGTACATAATAATTAAAAAATTATCAAATATTCTTGAAATCACAATTTTCTTAATTATAAAGTAAATATTTCATTAAAAAATAGTAATAATAATTCTATCTCAATGGTTTATCTAAATTATCTTTTAACTTCTCTCTAATTAACAATTATAAACCTTAATAGTTTGGTTCAAAACTTATGAAAATATGATTTTTAAGACAATTAATAGTATATTTAAAAACTAGAATATTACCTATGATCTTCTGCTTTAAAATTTGTTATCTTTTTAATTATATTAGGTATTATGTATTTTATTTAATAATCAATGCATCTTCAACTATATTTGTCAAAATGTCCTCTGTAGTTAAAGAAATCAAATTATAAGGCTTCTTTCTATTTATCAGTTGAAAGCTAGTTTGATTGATTATTTTAATTACAGATAAGAAATCTTAATATTTTTCTTAATCCATTTAACAATCAACAAATTACTGTGCTTCCTTTTTACAATTAAAGATATTGCCATCTGCCTTAAAAACACATTCCCTTACATCATTAAATGGTGCCAAGCATAGAGGATGCATCCTTTCGCTAATTTTATTTTACCAATTTTTACGCCTCTTTGTAACATCCCACCAATTCTTTCGCCTTTTCTTTACACAACCTTGGATCTTTTGGAATAGGTGATGTGGTTTGTCTGCAATCTTCATATTTATGTACTTCTGATCTGCATTTATGGAAAGCAAACTATGAGTGAATCAATACTTCAAAAGACTTTGTATTCATATTTTTTACAATAAAATAAATATTTGGTTTTTAATATATTGAATAATTGATGTAAATTTAGCCAATAATGGCAATCAATATTATTATAAAAATGTAAACTGAAAATTAAAAGAACAAGAAATATTATATGAATGCTTGATTTCAATAAATATCATATTATTAAGATAAACTCACTTCCTCATCTTAGTTCTTAAATTTTACGTTCAAGTTTCTCTATATAAGCTGTTTATTCCTGTATTTTCTAAGACAAGCTTGTTAATTAATCCTATTTAACTTTAAGTATAATTTCAAGGTCTTTATTCCTTTTGAAGTTATCATCGCTCATTTAAGCTTTTGATCTCAACTCCTGTATTTATAGATACATTTCATCCTAATTATTCGATAATTCAGTCACTTATTCTAAATATTTCTTTTCTAATCTTTCTTTTTAAATTCTGTTTTGATTCTCCTTTTCTTAATACTTTTTTATCTCTAGGTGCAAGTTCTTGATCTCAGCTTTTTCCTTTTCAGATATTTGACTCTCTGGAATTGAATGCCCAAGATTTTAAATTTGTTCTTTAAGTTCTTTTATTTGTTATTGATAATTCTTTTCATCCACCTCTAATTAGCGAATTTTACGATTTTACTATTCTATTTTCTCTTAAAGTGATGCAATTTATGAGTCTTTTTATTCAAATTAAGCAACCTTTTAAGCTTTACCCATTTATTATTAATCGCTTTCGGCTTACTCATTTTGATTTTATAGAGATTTAAGACGATTCATATATTCAAGTTTCCTAGCCTCATTGTCTACTTTTCCTTATTTCAAAGATTGATTTTCTTTTTACAGTTTGTCAAGTTCAGTTTTGAGCTAGTTTAAATTTTATTTCAATTAATATATTTCTTTGTCTTAATCTTATTTTTACATATTTAACTAATCATTAAGATTTATCAAATTTTTAATTTCTAACTTTTATTTATCGTTTAATTTAATTTATTAATCCTAATAGTCCTTATGATTTTATGCTAATACCATGAGGTAGAATGATTTTTGACTATCTAATTCCTATTATGATTATTTTTTTTATTTATTAAAATCATTTCTTTCTATTTCAAATTTTTATTGCAGCTATTATACTAATAGTTATTATTATAATTCTTATTTATTATTATTATGATTAGTATTAGTATTATGATGTAGGATTGATAATTATATTTTAGAGATCATCACTTTATATTTATAATTTCTATTTTTCTTCTTTTAAATTAGCCACACTTAATTATTCATTTTATATTTAAGCTTAATATTAAGATAATAATTATTTATTTTAATTATCTTCTAGTTTTAATTTATCTAATTACATATTTAATTGAGCAATCTCTTATTTATAGAAAAGTATCTTTGAGGATGTGTTTTATATCATACTATTTGACTCTTCAAAATGTTTTCTCCATTCATCTCTCTCCAAAATCTATTATTGCTATTCTCTGATTTGAATGTCATCTTTTTATGAAATTTAATCCTAATATTTTATCTTTGTGTATAGCTATTGAAGCATGTTCTTTAGGTTATCAATAACATTTTAGTCTTCTAAATTTTGAGTCTTCTTCTCATTTTATGTCTGCTATTCAGATTCAACTTTTGAATTACTAAATTACTAAATATTCTTACTTCTACTTTTCAAGTTATTCAATTTATTTTTTTTGTCTCTAAATTGTCATTTTCTATTTATTAATTTACTCTTCCAATTCTTTACATTTATTTTAATCAGAAATCCCGAGCTAATTTTCTTTTTAATTTTTTAATTGTTCAACCAATTAAATTTATTATTCTAGTTATTGATTTATTTAAAGATTCTCTTTATTATAACTTTCAATGATATTAATGATATCTATCAGCTAATTAGAATGTTATTCTTGAATTTATATGGCTTTTATTTCTATTTCTGCATTAGCCTATTATAACAAACCTTCATATTTTCTTAATTTTATTTTACACTCTTTTAATGTGGACTCTCCATCCAAATTCTTACTATCAGCCATTTTTTCTAATTGTTTTTTATAGTTTTCCTTTTCTTCAAGCGTTGATTATAACGTTTTTTATAATTAAAGAACCTAATCTTCCTTCACTAAGTTTGTCTTTGCATAATTTTCAATTTAAATTCTTTATTGAGTAATTTATTTTTCATATGTGTTTTTGGCAATGTCAAGTTATTGCTTAGCTGCTTACAAATCTAATTTAATCTATATATATGCTTGAAATTACCTCTTGTCAATTAAAGGTTTTTTTCTCTTAAACTCAATTCATCTATATTCATTTAATTAACCCCGCTTTCAACTCCTATATTTTCTTTCGCAGCTCTCAATTCCTCCTACAGAGTTGCATTTTCTTTACAATGTATAAGTTATATTTATACATTATTTTTCAAATTCAATTGCCTTTTCTAGTTTAGAAATTTGCAATGAGATTTTTTTATCTACAGACTTCATTCCATTGATTTAATACTCCAGTTCTGATATTTTCTGTTCGAGCTCTATTTTTAATTTTTCTAAATCTACTATTTTTTATTCTTATTCCATAACAATCTAAGCATTTACAATTCGATTTTATGATGACAAGCTATCTTATTTCTAAAATATTTTTGATTGTTTATCTATTACCTCTTGAATATTTGTTTTCTCTGTTTGGTCAGACATTACTTACTCGACTTAAATCTAACTTTTTAACTATTACATCTAATCCATTAGATCATATTTTTTCTAATTTCTCGATTTCGTTTAATCCTAATCTAGATCTATCAATTTTACTTATAATTGTGAGATATCCAACTTAAATTATTCTTATTGTGACATTAGCTGTCGATTTTATTTTTCTAAATCTCCATATCGCAAATTTTTATTATACAGAAATTCTACAATGATTTTGAATGTGCTTACTTAATATTGGAATTATTTGCTTATTTAATTATTCCTTTGCTCTGATTGCTTATTATAATATAATCAACTCTAAATTTTTTCAATATAGAATTACAGTTTTATCCTTATGATTCTTTTTGATTCATAATCTAATCTAGAATAGATGTCTAGTTTTCATCCTGAAATTTCCCTACAAATATACGGATATCATCATCATTAAAATCTTCCATAAAAAATAAAATAAAAATATAATTAGGATTTAAGACACTAAATTTAAGCATCAAACTAGAAGCTTGGCAAAAATTTGTAAATAAATTTTTAATTAATAAATTAAATAATAGAAATTCTAAATAATAGAATTTTAGATTTACATATAGTTTTGTTAACTGGAATAATAGTATAATTTTTAAAAAGCAACTATGAAAAGGAAGCAGAAGGTCGACTAATTAGAATAGACTGTTATTCAAAAAAAAATCAAGAAGGATGTTGGAAAACCAATTGGGTTGTTGAAAATTAATATAAAACTTCCAGATATTTGGTCTGTTTCAAATAAAGAGGTTCAATTAATTACCTTTTTAGTCAATTAAGGAAGGCATGTTTGCCTACACTCAGCAGTATTAAACAAGGACTTAAATAAAAAAAAAGTAAATTCTATTGAAAAAGACAGTAATGCTCACTTCTCAATAGATGAAAAGGAATTGTATGATAAAATCGAGGTTGCAGCTAAATTTTTATTTGAGTGGAATTGCTCGAAAAGGAATGTTGTGTATTTCTTTAGGAATGATAATCACTTCAAAATTAAGTATAAAAAATCAACTCTTAAAAATGAATAATGGACTAAATTGTTAAAGCATATTAAATTTTTACTAAATGAGAAATTTTATGAGGAATTGCATATGATTTTAGAATAATTTGAAAATAACGTCACAGATGAGGAGATTGGAGATTTTTTGATTTCTAAATCATTAATTGGATAATTATCTGAAGTTCCATAATTGGTTTAGAATTGCTTCATTTTATTGATTAAACAAAATAAAATATCCATCTAATAATCATAAATAACTGCAAAATTCTTAGAATAATTAAAGAGTACATTCTTGATTTCGATATAATAAAATAGACATCTTCTTTTTTAAAGTATAGGAAGCATAAGAAATATTATGTATGACAATTGTTAATCTGAATCATACATTAGTGATTCCAACTCTGTAGATTATGATTTGAATCAAGAAATATTTTTTAATTCAACATCCTATTGAGTATAAAGAAATAAGAGCAAAAGCAAAAATTAAATTTATAAATTTTTATCAAATATGAATATAAATTTATTTAAATAAATTTAATATAAGTAGTTATGATTTGCAGATATTTAATAAAAAGAATATTTTAGATCTGCAAAATAGTAAATAAACTCCCCTACATTTCCATTTGTTCTTAATTTTATTAATGAAATATGATTATATTATTAAAATACAAAACATTAAAAATATAAGTGTAAAAATTTAAAAAGCCCTGTGAATTCAAAAAAAAATTACAAATTTGATAAATAAAAGAACAAATATCAAAAATACTAAGTGATTAAACATACATTTTGGTTGGTTAATTTAATTATATACAATATTATCATAATACAGTGATTCTTATGTTTCTAACATTTAAAAATGCAATAACAAGTATTATATTATTTTTAATATTAATAATTTGAATGGGTAACAGCACATCATAAAATGAATTCAATGCTCAACACTATTAACAAAATTCAGGTTTATCTCTAAAAGAAGTCGAAGGAATTAAAAATGTTTTTGATTCTTTGGATCCAAAAGTATTTATCAAAAATTCAAAATGTTAGGATGGCTTAATACAGACAGGAACCCTTCGAAAACTTTACAGAGACTCATATGATGCACCATAGTTAAATAACAAGATTGGGGATAGAGAAACATTAACATTTGATCAATTTTTTGAGTTGATGAAAACAGATATGTTAGAGAAAAAACGACAATTTCCAGGGGTAGATTTTGATGATGGTATAAATGAAAATGTTTAATGCTTCTTTTGCCATCCTCAAAGACAACAGAGTTGAATTTATATATATACATTAAATCGAATTCTTTGTTTAAATAAATACTAATTAAATAGCATATAAATAAATGAGATGGTAAATCCATTTCAATATTTTTTAAATGATACGACATCACAATTGGGACTTCATTTTCTATCAGGAATAAATTCTAAATCTCTATTTAAAAGATAATTTTAAGAATTTTATTTCAAAATTTTTAGTTGTTTTAATTAAAAGAATGTTATCTATCCTATTTCCTAAATTAAGTTATAAAATAAAATTAAAGAAGATATATATATATTGTATTGATATATGAATCATTATGTTATGTGAGCACCCCTCATTTTTTTTTTCAACATATCCTCAACTCTATTGGCAACCAATGGATGGTATGACCATTTATCTTAAGCAAACCAGGCATCAGCTTCGTTTCTATGATAAATTTATTATTTACGGATAATTTGGGATCAGTACTTCATATGTACCAACAACATAGGATCTCACTCCTAAACTTTATAAAAATCCATGAACTGCTTCAAGTCCAGGATCATATTTGGAAAGAATGACAGTCTTATACCACTTAAAGGCTATTTTTGGACCAGATTTGGTTCCTGATAACTTATAATAGTCATCTAATTCTTTAAGTCTTTGGTGGTTTAATTTAGTGTAGTTATCTAAGATTTGTTGCATGAAGATCATTTTTTGATTGGGCATATAATTGATGTAGTCATCTGCATTTGCTGGTTTCCCTTGGTTAATCCATTTATTGGCCAAAGCTACAGCTTCATCATACTTTGGAGTTTTGAATTCGATAGTTTTTGGAGGCAATCCTTAGACTTAAATAAGAAAATACCTTATTAATAAACCCAAGGTTTGTAGACAGCGACGATATCATCTATTATTTTTTAAGTATTGACTTTCACATTTGACCTAACCCAATCTAATAAGAATTTATAGAAATCATCTTCATCAATGCTCTAAAACTTAAAATGATCTAAATATTGCCTTAACATAAATTTAAAGTTTTCTTCTCCAATCAATTATTCTAAGTAATACAATAGTTGATATCCTCTTTCATAAGGGACTGAGGAAGTGGAATCATCAGGGTTCTTCCAACTTGTGATGGGATGCAATGTTTAATATGATTTTTCATCAGGATCAGTTAAACCTTGAATGGCTGATATTAAATTAAAGTTTCCATTGATGGCTTCAATGATGTCATAATCTTGGGGTCTCACATACTTGTATGTTTTCCTTTCTAAAAAGACACAAAATCCTTCCATGATCCACATATTGGACCAATTGTTTCCTGTGACTGTATTACCCATCCAAGAATGAGCTATCTCATGAACAGCAGTGCCAACTCCACTTTTATCACCAACAATAATGACTGGACTTGCGAAGGTTAATAATGGGTGTTCCATTCCACCAAAAGGAAATGATTAAGGCAATATGACTATTTTATAATCTCCCCAAATATAAGGACCTATGTAATCTGTCATTTTTTCAATAAAGAATGGCAATTCATCTAATTCTTTTGCATAATCATCCAAATAAAAAGGCTCTGAAATCACATAGCAATTAGCTCCAATATGTTTCTATTCGATCTCTCCTGCCACTATACCTATCAAATATGCTGGGATTGGAATATTCAATTAAAATGAATATGTATAAAATGTGGATTCCAATCCGTATTGTCCGATTAAAGGCAATGATGCAATTTATTCTCCTGTCATAAATGCCTTGATTAAAGGATTGGTGCTTATCACCGTTGCAGTGAAAGTAAATTTGACACTGGGAGTATCTTGTAGAGGTATGATTGAACGGCAATTGTTGGTTTCGCATTGAGTAAACATGTATGGAACTTTCTTGCTGTGAGTTTATTCTTTAGTAAGGAAACCAACTGCTCTGGCTCTTTCATCATATGCATATTTAATTTTTAATATTATGTTTTCTAAAGGGTTGTAATCTCTATCCAACACTATATGCAATCTATCGCCTTGAATTAAAGATTATTCTTTGACGACTTGGATTTCATGTTTAAGTGTATTTCCATTGACTAAGTACACATTTAAGATGCTCAGTTGATATACATCCAAATCAATCTAGATTCTAAATTATATCATACATAATTGGTGTGTTTTAGAAACTTGAAGGAAATTTAGGCTGTGCCATTAACAATTTTTTTGTCAAGGTCCAACAGCCACTCCACATGTAGATGATTCATTCTCACATCCAAATAATTACTGAATGTATTGGGATCAATATCAACAGTCAAGCATTAATGCATTAAGAAGGCAAAAATTATTAGTTTAATCATTCTTATTGATAATAAAAAGTTTATTTTTTATTCTAATATTTATATAGTTAATTTTTACCTCATGATCGAATGAATGACTTCAAAACTTACTGCTTAACTAGTATTAAATAAAAAAAAAATTAGAAATAAGTATAATATTATGATTGGTAGTTTTTGTATTTTTATTAATTTAATTTATTATGTTGCACATATTCAGAAGAAGTAAGAAAAAATTAAGGTTTAGGTCTACATAAAATAGATATTTTTGGATAAAACATTACATTAAATATGAATCAGGAAGCTTAGTACACAACAGAATTTGGAGGAATTTCATCTTTGTTAATTATTGTTATAGTAATTTTGTTCTTCTTTTCTAACATTTTGGACTTTTTTGCTAAGTCTCAGGTATTTACAGATGATGAAACCTTAATTTCAAGTGATCCACAATTGCTAGAACTTAATTCAGACAATTATATGTTAGCTGTCTCCATAGAGTAGACTAATTATTCTTAGAATCCTTTCTTTAATATTTCAATAGAGTAAAGGTAACCGGTTTATTTATTCAAGATAATATGACAGAGATGCAAATGGAGAATTGAAGAAGACAATAACATATATTTAACTTTAAGAATGTAGATTTGATTAATTTGATAAAGTGTTCTCAAAACAAGGAATTAATTTTACGGAATAATTCAATACTCTCGGACTAAAAAATTGGTTATGCCCTAAGTAATAATGAAAATTTGTACTTTAGAGATGATTTCAAGATCCTGCTCAAAGGAACTTATTCGAGTGATTAATTTTCATTTATTAAACTTGTTGTAAAAGAGTGTGAAAATTCAAATTCACAAAATTAATCCTGGAATCCAATCTGTGCTAACGAATAAGTTAAACAGCAATATCTAAATAAAGAAGGACAATTTAAACTCTAACTTTACTAGATTAATACAATAATCAACTTGAACAAACCTCAAAACTACCTAACCCAATTTTTAGACAGTGACATGTATTTTACTTTCGTTCCAAAAAAACTTTCGAGATAAGCTAATATTTACTTCAGGGAATCTAAAATTATCAATGATAATAGTCTTTTACCTTACAAGTAACAATGATAATTATCACCAAGAGACTAAACAGAAACAAATGCTATTGTTAGAAAGAACGAGGATTTTCGTGATTTAACAGAATTAGGAAGAGACGCAGATGATCAATACGCAATTATATATATGAGAAGAAGTTAATTCACTCAAATAGTATATAGGAAGTTTCTAAAATTAGGAGAATTATTATCTTATCTTGGAGGAGTAGTATAGATAATGAGATTGTTATTTGGTATTGTTATAGTGTTTTGCAATAGATAATTAAGTATAGTATTCATCTTACTTAGTGTTAATTGAACTGTCTAACAAACTGTATGATTTTAAAGAAATCAAACAAAAAAGATCTGAACAACTCTCTCCTCCCTAAATCACAGGGAGTATACCATAAGATACTGCAAGGTCTAAATATATTGAAGATTAATTGAATTCTCCAGACCCAGATGTTATTTTAGATGTTAGAAATGATGTATCCTTATGTCCAAGTACAACTAATATCAAAAATGCTATCGATAAAATCTTAGATGAATCTAATCCTATCAGATTTTCATTTAAATTGTTTCTAAACAAACTTACATGTGGCTTCATGTTCAAAGATAGGAATGCCATCCTTCTAGAAAAAGCGATCGATAGAATGAATTAGGATTTAGATCTGCATAGTATCTTATATAGAATCCAAGAAATAAGCAAGATTAAGAAGTTACTGTTCAATGAATAACAAATGATCTTATTTAATTTTACACCAAAACCACTGATATCTCTAAATAGCAATAGTAGAGTACCTTCTCGCTTGTTGATACATGATTCAAAAATCAGTAGATTAAAGAGATTAAATAATTTAGACATCAAAGAATAAGATCAAATTTCCTGTATGCTTTTGAATGTACTATTTATAGTTAAATAGGCTTATGTTTTAGTTAAGGATGAAATCCCAACAGAATTATAGAGTAATTGCTCGTTGAAAATCAATCAAAAGTTAATTGAATTGATGATTCAAGAAACGAAGGATGCTGACGTTTCTTATAAGCATTTGACGTAGACTCCGAAAAAACCTTTCATTTCCTTTAAGTTTTAGATGAATGATCAATAGAATGATTAGGAATAGATAAATGAAAACAATGTAGACAACCCAATCATAAATGGATAATAATGAATCCTTTTAATTTAGTATAAAGTGTGATATCATAATATTTTTATCTTCTAAATATTTTTAATAATTTAATTAATTTATATTCAATGAGAAAGAAGGTCTACACTTAAGCATATTTCTTGATCCAAAACAACCAAAACTACAGCCATTCATTTGGAGTAAGAATGAAGTACGTTGGATTAAACACATTGATTGGAGTCTATGCAGTTGCTAGATATTATTTCAATGCATTAAGATTGAAAGTACTTATCTTTTCTAATGCAATTAGTCAGCTAATGGAGAAACTACTTTCGATTGATTGGTTGATAAATTATGAAATATTATAATAAATATCATAAGGACAATATTATATATCTAGAAAATTAATGTTATGCTCAATCATTGCTTTTTTAAACTTATTAGGATATGCAGAAGCATTTCCATTGCATTCCATAAGCATCCAACTCTAAGAAATCAAATTTTTATTTAAGTTAATTACTCAAAATTAATAATTCAATTGTTATTCATAATTATTATTGTACAATTAGACATTTGGCAAATCTTTGTTATTCAGACCCTTTCCTTAAAGTATTTTGGGTTCCTCAGGAGCAGAAGAGAATTAGATCCTTTTGCAAACATCACTAAAGTTGGGACTGAATTATTTGTTTAGTAATCCAATTGCTGTGTCATCATTATCATCTACTTGAATTTCAGCTTCTATCTTATCAAACTGTTATTAATCACTTCCTACGAAACCAGAATTATCTGCAAAAGAATTCTATTCAGTTTTTTGAGTATGATTTAAATAATTTCTATTTAAAACATTAAAAAGTTGATATCTTTTCTAGCAATACTAATTTTATTGTTAAATTTCCAATTAATTTTGTATCTAAATATTATAAAAATAAAATACTCTCTCTAAATTCAAAGTAACTGGCAATAAATTTTTTCGTATGATTTCATTGCACACTCTATTCCAAGAGGCCATTATTGCTTCTTCTTCTTAATTCTTCTATCGGAAAGTCTTATACCCTTGCACTTAGTTCAAGATTTAATCGATATCCTCGAAATTCACCAAAGTTTAATTAATTAAAGTGCTATTTGGACGATCATAGGAATCTGAGGATTATAATTCTTCCCTAATGTGTTAGGTGTTGGGAGTTTTCATAGATATCTTGTTCCCTTCACTAATAGTAAAGTGTTTTCGATCAGATCTGTAGTCCATATTTTGATGTTCACTCTCTCCAAAGTTAGGTACTGATTAAATTGTATCAAGACATCCACTAGATTCCAATAATGATTTATCTGGAGTATAATAATCATTTGATTATTCCTCTATGATATCTAAAAAATATTTAATATTTTTTGGAATTCTAGATCTTTTTCTTCTTTTCATTTTCTTTTTCTAAACTGAATTACTTTGCTTTTTCTCACTTTCCTATGTTTTTTAACAAGGTTCACAAAATTCTTGATATGATTTTTTATCGCTCTATTAATTAATTGTACCACTATTATTTATACTTAAATTGTCTTTCTCTAGTTTCTTACTAATGTTAAGATTAGGTGTTTAATTTTCTATTGATTATTACTCTTAGTATTCATCATCAGAATTTTGAGAGAAGTTGAACTATTTCTAAGCAATGTCATAGAAATTTTAACTAATTTGATTGTAATTTGGATTATTTTGGAAACTATCATAATCAACATGGAAATTATCATCAAATTCATCTATTTCATGCTATTTGCTTTTTTTACTAAAAACAGATTCTCTGTTACTATTATTATTTGAGTTTCGGTGACTAGAAAACTGCTACAATTAATTACTATATTCATCTTTATTTGATGAATGTTATTATTAATTTGGATTTTATTGGGCATTGTAATTAATTTATTGTTAACTAGTTCTTGTATTTTAAATTTATTTGGATGATTTGGTATTACTATTACTATAACTATTCTGTCTTGTATTGTTTTTAGTGTATTCTTCAGAATTCCTCTATGATTTTTATTAATTTTTTTAGATTGATGAATTAGTATTGAAATTAGAATTATAATTAGTATTGTTTGAATTATAATTTTATATGTTAGGTTAATAGTTTGCTTTAGGTATTTACTATTAATATTTCTGTGGTTCATTTTCATTATTAGCTTTCTAGCTTTATTTATTTACATAGTTGGAGGATTAAAGTTATTTTTAACTATTTTGCTTATGAAATAATTTGAATCCGTCTTTTAGATTATCAGCTTTGGGATCTCTTGGTTGTTAATTAATTTTTTATTCGCTTAACTGTCGTTTTTATTTTTAATCACTGGGAATAAATTAGGCACTTCCATTTGTATTTGAACTATTTTCAGTAAATTTGATGATATCATTTGCCATTTTCATAATATCATCAGCAACATTAGCCTATAAATCTTACAAAATTTCTTGTATTTTACTTGGACCTCTAGTATGAGTAGGTTTGCGATCATCAACTGTATATTCTGTTTCATCAGTAAGAGTAAATAATCTACCTCCGAATCCTTTATTTTAATTTTAAAAATGCTGAGTAAATGTTTACAAAGGTGATCTTAAATACTGAGATTGCTAAGATTTTTGAGTACTCTATTAGGAGAGACAAGCTTCCTAACAAGGAACAGGAATATAATCAGATTCATAATCATTTTCTTCATCTTCAACTTCTTGTAATTGCATACTAGTTCTAAGGATTTCAAATACTGAATATTATTGACAATAATTTACCTTTTTGTTTCTTTTCCATTTCCTATTCAGATTATTCTTCTATTATACTAGTTTAAAATAATACCCTCCTCATTATTAATAAATGATAGGACTTTAACTAACATATTGCAATTTTGTGGAATCATTTGTATGGTCTTTTGGTTCAACATTTCTGCTTCCAAAGTATCCGTTAATAATAAATATATTTATATATTTTTAATAAATTTGTACGTAACTTTTAAAGTAAACAATAAAATAATGTAAAAGACTCAAACAAATAATCTCTAAAAATTAATATATAATTAAAAATATCAGTATTCATTAATCTATTACCATTATATATAGTTCTAATGTATTTATTAGGTAACTAAGATGTGATACACTTCTAATATATAAACAAGAAATTGATGCATTTAAGAACAATAATTATACTTAATTTATGTTAAAGCTAATATTATATTAATACAATAATAATTTGTTAAGACTAAGAATTATTATATAATACAGAATTTGATTATTGCATGAGGTCAAGGCTTTGTCACTGTGGATTACATCTAAGCCTCAATAAACTTCTACAAATCTCTCTTTACCAATCTATGTGGAGACTAGTTTTACTTGTATAATAGTAATTGAAATCGGATAAATATCCATAATAGGGATATTCTACAATATATTAGAGATGATAGTATATAAACTAAAACCTGTTTTGAATAATTTTTTTATTAAAGCAGATTATGGCATAATGAAAAGAAGAAAGTGATTTACATATGAATTGTAATAAAATTGCTCTTTTTTGAAAATTTGAAATAATAATTGACATAATAGGTAACTCTATATTTTTGGATTATGATATTAAGATGATAATTTTAAGCCTGTTGATATTTTTATAGAGTGCATCAAGGATTTGTAGAGCAACTTGAGTACATTTGTCTTCAATGTATTTTCGATTTAAAAGGTACGAATTGAGCAATTCAGAAATGTTAGACTTGACATTTGGTAGAATAATACCAAATTGATTTCTAAATTAAAAAAGAAAACAATTTTATTTTTTTTAAGCATTTAAAGAAAATGAGTTTAACCATTCGATTAAAATTATTCAAAATTCTCTGGATGGATCTAAGCTTTACCATTTAAATATCAAAGTTTAAATAGTGTCAAAAAATTAAAATGAATCAAATTGAAGGTTTGCTTAATACTCACTGAATAAATCAGTTGATAATATTTAAGGTAGATATAATCCTAACTTACTGAAATTGGCGAATTTTGCTGATAAATTTAACAAAAAATATCAGTAAAATTATAAAAATATAAGCAAACTGAAAAGAGACTTCATAATTAATCAAACCTTAAGAATTTTCTTATTTATAATGTATTCATGTACTTGAGTTTGTAAAACTCTAAAGTTAAGAACAGAATAACTCAGTAATTGAGAATTTAATTACATAATTTATTAACACATTTTAACCCTTCTATTTTTAATTTTATTATTTGATTTCTTTCTTGGAGGCGTTTTTCATCTATATAAATTAACCTTTTAGTTACTCTAAATGTAAAAAAAATCTAATTTTCGATTTTTCAAACATCAAAAGCCATTATCATTATAATTCTATGATGAAAAGCAATAATTTCTAATCTTTTCATATTATAAATATTAATCTCTACCTTCATTATATAAATACCAATTTGAACAAACTGTGTTTAATTAATGGATCTTAAGATTGATTTTAAAAGTTACAAATTTAAAATATATTTATTTATATTTGTTTTATTTCAATTAAATTGATTATTTATTAATTTTTATTATTAAGCCAGGAAATAATGTAATATCATTACCCTTAAGCTCAATATTATCCTTAGCAAAATTATGTATCCCCTATGTAAATGGATGTAATAATAATAAATACACTTAGGCTGGCTTTAATTCTGGCTTAGATGCATTATCAAGATGCCCAAGTGTCTTTATAAAATAACGTCCTGATTATTTAGAGACATTAGGGGTTTGTGAAAAAAAAAATGCCTATTTCGTTTATCAATCTGACTCGATGGGAAATAAACCAGATTTCAAGCAATAGGCTCCAATTTTTAAATGCAAGGAGGAGAGCAGCTGTTGGCAAAGGAATTGCCTTCCTGGAGCATGTAGAGCATTTGATTTGAAAGTTAAATAATATAATGAACGATAAGATACTAACACAGTATTTAGGATGAGTAGAGAATTCAGATGTACCTGTCTTTGTTTTGAGAGGTAATTAGTTTTGAGAATATAATTTGTTAGACCTGAGATGGAAGTTCAATTGTCGAATGGAGTAAAGATAGGAACTATTAATTATCCATTTATGTTTTGTGATAAAGGTGTGGATATTTTGGATGAGAACAATCAAATAGTCTATACTATAAGAGGAAGCTGTTGTTAATGGCCATTTTTAGTCAATCTGCCTTGTGAAACATGTTAAAGGGCTAGATTTGATATTATGGATTCTTAAGGATAAGTAAGAAGAGATCAATATGATTTAGAAAATATCTGAATTGTGGAAAGAATCTGCAGGATTTTGTAATGCATTATGCGATGTTGATGCTACTAATTTTAGACTTTTATTTCCGATGCAAGCGTCTAGTAGATAAAAAGCTTTGTTGTTAGCTGCTGCTTTATTTATTGATTTTAATTATTTCGAAGAGTCCCCTTAGGATAAATAAAATAATTAATTTTGATAGCATATGCATGATTATTTATGATAAATAAAATTATTATCCTTTTTATCATAGGTTAATTAATTATTCAGACAAATCCTTAATTTTATCAACACTCTTAGTGATTTCTATTTCGAAGTGTAGAATTTTGTAGATTACATAAATTATCTACGGATTTTTTGTATTAAGTAACTTATTTTAAATTAAATCGTCTATCTCTTCTTAATCTTTATCATTCAATTCTTCTTAAGACTAATGAATTATTATAGTAAATTTACATTTAATTTTGTCCTTAAGAAATTGATGACTTCTTCAAATAACTTTTATCCTAGATCCTGAATGCATTCTTTTCGTTTGATTAACAAGAATTACTCTAACTCCATCTTTCTTTGTTCAGCTTCCAACAGTTACTTATTGAGATCCATCTTCTTATTGTCAATGCATAATTCAATAAACTGATGACATTGATTTGTTTCTTCAAAAGCTTCTTCTTGAATAGTATGAATATCTCTATTTTAAATGGGCTGTTCATCTCCATAATCAGCAGTGTCATCCCTACCTTCCTCATCATTTTCACCATCTCCATCCTCAGGATCTGTGTAAGCCTACAAATGTAAATAATCATAATATACCCCTTTGTCTGAATCTTATTAATATTCACCATTATTTTAACTATCCTACTAAGCTGCTGTTTTTGGTTCAGATCTAAATTGTACTTAAACATAATGATTAGATTCCATGTCACTTTGAGATTCAACTATAGTTGTGGGTATCTCATCAGCAAATGAACTTATATCTATGATTTCTCTTTCTGGCTTTATCACTTTAATGTTACTGTCTTCTTTAGCAACAAAGTCAGGTAAATTCAATACCATATCCACTTCCTCTTATGAGCAGGTTTATTGTTTTATGCTCTTAGTTTTGTTTTATTTAGGTGTTTCTTTAATTTATTCAATCTTATCAGCCTTTCTCAGAGGTTCTTTAACTTACCTTGCAGGTTCTTTCGGGGCACCTTTTCGAATTCTCTTTTTATCAATTTCTTCTATATTAGGATTTGAAACCTTCGCTTTTACCTATAAAACTGGTTTTTTTGTAGGTTATACCTGTTAACTTGAGAAAATGTTTTATTATTAATTAGATTGATTATTATTTGATTAAGATGAAATAATAGGAATTTAATTTGGCTGAAATTCTGCCTTTAATAATTCAGGTCTAGACACAATTATCCGATCGTCTTATTTTTACTTTTGCAATTCAGAAACCTTATCTCTCCAATCCTTATAAAAATCATCCATTTTTTAATTTTAATTTTGAACTTGATTCGGAGCAGAGGTAGGTGGAACTTACACAATTTTCTTTTAAACAATTGGAGTATCTCTAACAGGTTCCTGCTTTCCTTTTACTTCTAATTGCAAATTTTGGGAAGATGTAGATACTTTAGCTTTCAATGGTTTTCCTTATGGAGTACTTTTGACAGAAACAGCAACAGGGGTGGCTAAGGACTGCTGAATTTCTTTAGGTTTGCTGATAACTGGAGTTTGAATGGGTTAAATTTATGAGGTCTGTTTTGAATTAGGATGAGGTTAATTTAAATTTAATTGCATTCTCAAGTTCTATGCCTATTAAATCAGACCTGTCTAATGTGACATTTATAATTACTTGCTTATTGTAATAATTAGAATGCATCAGGTCTTTGTCGATAATCCTTTTACAAACACTAATCAATCAATTATCCTAAAGCTGAGGAATACATTTATCCAATTGGTTCATACCTTCCTCTTATTATTTTGAGTACCAGAGCTCCTTAACTATTAGCTTCGAATGGATGTTTAAAAGTGCATAGTTCATATATAACACAACCTAAGGCCCAAATATCGCTTTTCTCGTTGTAGGGTTTCTCCTCACACATTTCAGGTGATAAGTAATAAGGAGTTCCTACCATAGTCCTTGCAAAGTTGTTTTGATCATTTAATAATTTAGCCACTCCAAGGTCTCCAATGCGAACTTGATCTTTGGAGAGAAATATATTCATAGACTTAATGTCTCTATGTAAAACTTTATTCTTATGAAGGAATGCCAATCCTAATGTTATTTGGATGAGGAATCTCCACACTTAGTTTTCTGGCAACGGTCTCCCCATTTGCATTTTTAATAGTTTGTGCAAATCCCCCCCCTCACAAAATTCCATTACTATACATAACAATTACTTATCTATAAAGGATTCATAATATTTCACAATATATGAACTATCCAATTTAGCTAAGATACTTGCTTCGTTTAAAGCTTCATTTTTCATTCTAGCATTCATTTTTGAAATGTTGATTTGCTTCATCACATAAGTTTGCTTATCAGCTTTGCGTCTCACTTTGTACACCTATCCGAAGCTACCCTCACCTAACTTATTCAAAATTTCAAATTCATTAAGTTTCGATTCCATTAATTTAATAATTTAACAAATAATACCTTGCCAAAATCAATTTCAAAGAGGAATCCTTCAAATAATATTTCATTATTTAATTATGTAAAAGAAAGAACCCTCAAGCAAACTATATGTCATATATCATGACCCTTGTTTGGATGGGATTTACTCCTTGACAGGACTTATATTGCCCATTCTAGTTAAAATCAGAAAGGATAACTGGACTATCCAATAATACTTAGAATTACTCAGGTCAGAACTCCCTAAAATATCCAAAGAAATCCAAAAACCCCAAGAGTATAAGCAAGAAATTATATATCAAGATGAGCCAATTGAAAATCAAAATATGGGCTTCTTCTATCCAACTATATAGGACCTGTGTTATATGCCCATTAGATTGAGTGAAGATAATAATGAAGTTTAGAAAATAATCAAATTTTTAAATGATGATTCTAAATCCTCAATTTTGATTATTGTAGACTATTTCGGAAGAACTTGGGATAATTTGATACTGCTAACCAAGAGGTTTCAATATGTGATAGTTGTTGATCACCACTAAACATGTGTAAATGCTATTCCAGATTTCAAAAGAGAGAAATATTAAGCCCTGAATAAAGTGTCAGGAGTAGACAATCTATTCATGCTAGTAAGCATAGACAAGGCTGCATGTCTCTTAGTGCAAGACTTTCAAGAATAAATCTTTTAAACTAAATATACCTCATTGCTTCCTCCAAATATTGGAACCAAATTTACATTATTTACCAAATACATTTCAGATAATGACTTATTTGTGTTATAATATCCTGAAACAGAACCTTTGTAAATGGCTATAATGAGAAGAAGGTTGTAATTTGATGTTCGGTAGAATCCAGCAATCTTTTATAAATTACTAGAATTCGACTTCGATTTTTTAATTAAGGAAGGATAACAACTAGCCATCTAAAGAAATAAGAAAGTTGAAAATTTAGTTAAGAATCGTAAAACAGTAGTATTTGGGAAGGATGCAGTAGGCTATGCACTCTATTGTGATGACTTAAGCATTATGAATCCCTTAGGCAACGCCTTAGGCATTTTGGCCATGAGGTCAGGTGATCAAAATTTAGGTGCGGTTTACCATGATGATAAAAGCAATTCTACTTAGTATAAAATTCATTTGAGGTCAGCTCATCATGACGAAAATGGGGTTCTGCTCAATAGATTTAGATGCGATGTTTTAGCTGAATCCTTTGGTGGAGGAGGTCATGTTGGTGCAGCATCTCTGTACATGAAAAAAAAGGAATGGAAAAAATTAATGTTTGAATGAAAATTATTTATGATAAATATTATTGTAGAAATTTTGTTGAATTATATTAGTAATTATTTATTAAAAATTTGCTAATCTCATTTTTTACTTGTCATTGTTTATTAACTACCAATATCATTCCCAGCCGAAGTTGATATCATATAAGACTATACAGATAAATTGGATACATTAGATTCATGAATCAACATATAAGGATTGAGATATATAAAATTATGGACGAATTTTCTCTAAAAGTTTACCTGAAATTGTTATACTTCGATTTAAAGGTTGAAATATTAGATTTTCGGAGAATAGTGTCATTATTATAGGATATTAGAAATAGAATGAAAATTTTATAAATTTTGAATTAGAGAATATCAAATAAAAATATATGAGATTTATTATAAAGGGGAAAATTAAGACAATCAGTAAAGAATCAATTTTAAAATTCTTCTAGATTACACTTCCTTTGGATTAGAAGGTAATCAAAAAATACTTTTTAAATAATTCAAAGGATTAATAGATAACCACTTATAATTCGAAGGATTCTTTATTAAATCTATATATACATATATATGTAAATTTAGTTATATCAATGAATAAGGTGAGGATAAAACTGTCTCTTTAAATATTAATTATAATTTTACCATAGACAAGTAATTATAAGAAATTCTAAAGTTAAGAAATAAATTGGAAATCAGTTAAAATTAACGAAGTGTTTTAAATAAATAACTTTATTTAATAGATCAGATTTATTTGGTATTTGGGTTCACTTCATTGAAAATATTACAATGGAAATCCTATATTTGGTTAAAACATGTAGAAGGGATAGAAGAGTTATATTGGTTAAACGCTTGGGAGAATTGGAGATATAAGATGCTGCTCGTTAAAGGTGTTGAGGCTTTCATTTAAAGGACTTAAATTTGTTTAAACTTTTTCTATCTGACTTGCTAATTCGTCAGGATCACAAGTATTATATTTTTTGATTAACTTTAAGATTTTCTTCTCTGTTTGAGAATTTAATTTATTCTAAGATATTTTAAAAATATACTAAATGCATTTTTTTTGCAATTTTTTTCATAATCGAATTATAGCAGTTCTTAATTTTATTATCAGTCCGCCCTTGCATCTTTTTGGCAATACCAGACCAATTTTTGTTCAATTCATTAGCGTGAAGCATAAGTGCATATTTTTCTTAATAGGTGAAAGGCTTTCTATTGAATATTAATCAGATTTACTTATTGATTTTGGAATTAATCACATTATTATACCGTTCACGTATCTACTTTTAATATCTTAAATTTTTTGTTAAGTAAATAAATTCCTCTGCTATTACAGTCCAATTGTTGCTTGGATATTTCCTTCGTTGATATTTATAAATACTATCTTAATTGGATCAATATTTTGTCTTCCTCTGGGGTCCATGGCAGTTATTTCAAGCTTTGTTTTAATAGACTCATCCATTTTACTAAAAGAAATTACTCTGGAACATCTAATACTTTTGCCAGATATTCGAAGACTCCTTTATGATGCTAGACATAAGCTTTTTAAATACCAATTCATAGAATTTTAAGTTCCTCTTCTCGGCTAATTTAGCAACACACCATATAAACAAGTATTTATCCTTTTGATGCCATTTGCTTCGATTGCTTTATTGGTTAAAATGCACCTTAAATTCATTGCTTAAATAATGTTCTAATTATTAATATGTCATTTTCTGATTTGGGAACTTGACAATTTACTTAAGTTGTTCCTCATTTAAGTCTACGTCTTTAGAATCTCCTATTTCTTACAGGAATTCAGTCCATTTTAAAGATTTCATTTAATTTAAAATTAATAATCTTATATTCTTCTTAGCCCCCTATTAAACTAAGGATATTAAGATTTAAATTTTTGACTCTATAAGTAGCGCTCAGATTTCCTTTCTAAAATATGGAATATTTTGTTATAATCAAGGATTATTTATCTTTATCAATTTATCAATCGTTTTAATTATTAATTTTTAATTAATTTGTCAATGATAGTTTAATTCTCAATATTAAAGTTATTTGATTACACTCAAATTGCTATAAGGCTGAATCGTCAAATACAACTATGTAATTTTACAAGTATTGCTAACGTGTAGATGTTGATAAATCACTAAATCTTCCAAATCCTTATTATTTATTGTGTAGACTAAGTTACTATAATATTCTGAACAATCTCCTCACTATATAAAATGATTAATTAGACATCCAGCTGATGATTATAAAGATTTCTAATTTCAATAATTATTAGGATTTTAATAATTATATAAATATATTTAATTAAATTCTAAAAATTAATCAAAATTTTTTGGAAAACTCACAAAATTTTTTGATACAATCCCCAAAATATAAATTTACCACAAGCTGAATGAATGATGGATTGAAATTCAAGATTAAATTTTGTAATTATTTAATTATATGTATTATATATTGATTTTAAATGTATCAAGCACTTTGATTTGGACTAACAATTAATTATTTCTTGCTTTAAAATGCTTCTCTTGCATCAAAGATTTCTCTGTCATCCACTCCTAACATTTTAAGAGTTTGATCTAAAAGATTTACAATTACGCTAAATTGAAGTTCTGTTATATTTAGTTTGCAATGATCTGAAAAATTTTATTATGCCGGCGGTTTTCCTCCAAATAAATATAAAACTATAGCATTAAAATGCTATGAAACTTTCTAAATTATTATATTAAAATAATATACACTCTTTTCAACATTCTAGAAAAGGGACTTTAAATCCTTATTATTAGAAATACGATCGAATAATAATGATATCATGGGTTAAATTGCTTACTCTCCTCCCAGTCTCTCAATTAAGGGGACTTTCTATATACTTGCATCCAAGATCTTAGCTAATAAATCAAAAAACTATTACCACTCCCTCTATTATCTGAATTCAATACTTTTATACCAACAATACCAATAGCAGCAGCAACAGCTACAATTGCAACAGCTGCTTTATTGTTTTCTATAAAGTTTTGAATTTTTTGCATAAATATAATTTAATATAAATATATGATTGGAATTTACAGATCATTAGTAAACACCATTCCTAGATTCAACATAGTTTATGGCTATGTACCAAAGAGGTCACCCTTTGATAAGACTCATTACATTGAGAATTACATACCCAGATAAATTGCTTACCCCAAATCAAGAAGACCTAGATTACCGTAATGGGATGATGAATAAACAATTTGGCCAGTCATCCCTCCATCACCCATTTTGCCAAGAAAAAAGTTGTTATAATAATTAGAAAATGAAGAATATGAAAGACTACAAATTATCAAAGTAATTCCATTCAATAATTAAAGCCTATGACATTCCCTGATTTTAGAGTGGGAGATGTAATTCAAGTGAAATGGATTCACAATATGAGTGAACCTACTATGAATACTTACTAAGGTTTATGCGTTGGAAAAAGAAGATCAAACTCATTAGATGCTTCATTCAAATTTATTTTCAGATATTGTGGTGTGGAAGTTTTCATGAATGTCAAACAAAATTCGCCTTATTTAAAAGAAGTTACTATTCTTAAGAAGGGCACAGGTAATATTAGAAATAAAATGTCCATATTTAAAAAGAAGTTGTCTAAACAGCAATTAATTACTCCTCTCATGAAAAAAGGAAAACCTGTTAGAAGAAGGGATGATCCAATTCGTAAGAGAAGTTCAAGATCAAGAACCTCTATTTCGATGCTAAAATTAATAGATGATCCATTATTGGTGGAAAAACCTGTTGAGAAAAAAACAAAAATAATACATAAAAAGAAATAAGCAGAACAAGAAGCAATTGTAGAGCCAAATGATAACACTAATAAATAATAATGAGTTTTTAAGTATACGTATAAATGTTGAGCATCATAATTATTATTTTTATTATAATTTATACTCTCGTTTTGATTTCATAAAAGTTTCGAATTGTTTGCTTAAGTTTTAAGAATTAATATTCATAACTTTTGCCTTTGGAGATTTTGACTTTACATCGATAACTGCTTAATTATATTGATGAATCTTTAAAACATCAGGAGATTTGGATTTAATATTTGGAAATGGAATTTTTGTGTTTCCCTTCATATTGATTGAGTAAACACTTGAGGCAGGTTCCAATGCTTTGTTATTTTTTTCCCGTTCTGCTACTGATTAAAATTAAGAGAAATCGATTTCTCCATAGTTTCGATTTCCTTTCTCAGCTAATTTGTTTTTCCACATTGCAATAAGCTATATTAAATAAATTTTATTATGTTTTTTAATACAAAAATTAGTAATATTTATTTTTACTAGTGATAATCATGTATTAAAGGGAGATATTGGGTGGATAGTTTCATTATTGAATCTTTTAAATTGGATTTCCTTTAAAATTCTAATTAGAAGTCAATTATAAGTGATTTCTAAATATAAAATAAATAAGTCTTATTATATCCTCTTATTATATACTTCAACCTTTAGTCCAGATCATTCTAAAGTAAGAAATCTATCAAGTTTTAATATTTTATTATTTAAGTGTTATTGATTTATTAAATTAATATACTCAATCAATTTGATCCAATAATTTATCTGATTACTTCTCTACTTACTTAGAGTCTTCTTATTTTGATGTCGTAGTTGCCTTACAATTGACCTTATGTTTTGGCCAATCACCAACTTAGCAATCTTTGCTACAATACCACACTTATTTGCAACGAGAACATCTCTTTGTAGCTTCCTTTGTACATTTCTCACATTTAAATCCATCAATAATACCTTCAAACACTGTATTTGAATATAGTTCAGCCATTCTTTTGATATCTATTAAATTAATAATATTGAATACCTTCTTTTATACTTGGATCATCAATTTGGAAATACTCTTCTTTTTATTTTTAAGCAATAGAGCTCCAATTCTTATCTTTGCATATTGCTAAACGTAATTCTGGCAATTATTGAACTACAATAGTATTTTTACTCTAAGTTTGTACTTACATAAGGGATAACTCTTCCAAAGACCTCAACATATCCACAAGTTGGGGGATCTAATCCAATAACAATTCATTCATAAATTTCCTTAATCTTAATAAATTACTCTTTTTAAAATCATTCAATTCATATTTCCTTCTGCTTTCTGGGTCCATGAATAAATTATATATTGTAATCCACAATTAGGCTTCAATTTTAGGTAGTTTACTATAATCTTCCTTATTTAAAGTAACCCACTTTGATTATTCAAATACTTCTCTTTCATTATTAGGATTAATTCTTAACCAAGGCTTCTCTTCAATCAAGGGGATTAGTAAAAAGAAAAAGTCATTTTCAACAATAATTTGGTGTAGGATATTAATTGGCAAATGCTTTATATGATCAGTTATGAATCTTATAATGCTCAGACACATCATTTGAATTTAAAACTCAACATTCTAAAATTGCTCATCCATTTCAGCTTCTTTCGTTCTATTCTTATAATAATCAATGCTTTTTTTCTCAATCTTTTTTGCAGGTGGCCTAAATCTTTTTTACAATTCAGTACTTCTATAGTAAAGCTGTTAATTTTCGATAGCAATAATCCACTATCTCAAGAATATAACCTTCTGATGCTTCTATCGAAGTTCTGTGAAATAAGCAAATTTACAATAAATTGCAGACAATAGCTTCGTGTTAAAGTACTGTGTAAGATCTAATTGATGACAATTCAGTAAAATGAGATTTCAAATAAGGGAACACATATTGCTTCCACATCTCAGTCATTATTAAATCATAGATTAATGGTTTGATTTTATCAAAGGTACAGAAGGCTTCCATAATGAATTCGTCAGATCTAGTTATGGCATTTATGTGTGCTTAGAAATTAAGTTTTTATAAAACCTCATCTTATGCGAACCACCTATATATTAAGATATTCTTACTTTTTGCATCCTAATTCAGTAATCTCAAATATTTGAAGACCTTCAATATAATGCTCAGCCTCATATGCTGTCAATATATCAGTCAATTAAATATTCATTTATATTATTAATAATTTGATCAGAAACTTATTTTAAAGAAAATCAGAATTTCTAACAATCGTATTTAACATAGTCTTAGTATTATAATTATTGTTTGTTAATTTGTCTTACAATTACTTACTAAATTATAGGAAAGTAGATAGTCTATCATAAGAAGAGTAATTTGCTTAAAATAAATTCAAAAGATAGATTTACATATTGAATAAAAGTGTTAATAAATTTGATAAATAATATGTCAAAAAGTGAAGCACAACTTCAATTCAACATGCCTAAAAAGAAAAGGATCTATGAAGAATTGTACTATAAGATTATATTTTTGCATATATTTTCTAAAATTAAAAGATCTTATGATTTATTATTTAGACATATTTTAAATACTCAAATTATAAATATAGATCCTATATGTATATAAAAAAAATTATTAAGCTTACAAATTAAAGAGCCATCAAATTTTCAATATGAATATTTAATAAATTTCTTGAAAGATTAAAGTAACAACAAGTTAAAATAAGGGTATAATAGATTTAAGGTAGAAAAGTAATTCCAGTACAGTTATGGTCTATCATAGAAGTGTAAACAAAAAGAATGGACTTAGGACATTTTTATCAAAAACGTAATCGGAGAATTTCTACTTCTATGAATAGAGTATTACACCCAAGAATTCGAGAATTCTAAGAGAAATCTCAATACATCAGAGTGATCGATAAAATGGTGTTAAGGGAAGAAGGAAACAAAGCATATGGCAATTTATAACAAATTTAACCTAAATGTATGTCAGTTATTATAAATTCAATATTCATCTGAGAGTTAAAAGTTCAACAAGTTATTTTTTTAAATTCTTAAGAAGAAAAAGGAATAAAATTGAAATAAATACATTTATTTAATTTATTTAATATGGCAACGAAAACTGATGATGCTGTGCAATATAATGGTGAAGATTTAAAATCTTTTTATTTCCCAAATAAATTTGATCATCGATAAAGTGCTGTTCCAGGAAATCCTTGTTATAACTTTAGATTCAGAATTTTTATTTTTTTTACTTACATTGTTGTTACACAGCTAGGGGAAATTTTTGGTACTCCAAGTGATAACATTAATGGTGTATGGGATTGGGGACACTTAATGACAACACCAGTCAATAAATTATATTAAGAACACAGATGGTATTAAACTTTGAATTATTTTAGGTTCTCTGCAATGATGCAAATATCGTCTGCCCTTATTTTAGATTTCGCATTCTTTTATGTGTCACTCTATTGGGTTTTATACGAAAGAAATTTTAGATTGTTTGCAGTTCTTATCTTATTCTATGCAATAAGGGCGGTTCACTTGAATATATTCAAATTGGAGTATTCACCCAACTACTATTGGGAAGACCCATTGGTGCCAAGCTTAGTTGTAAAATACGGAAAATATTCAGATTTTTTTTATTCAGTACATTCATTCAAATTATCTTAGGGACATGTTGGCTTTTTAACTATTTGTGCTCTTGAAATGAGAAAAGTAGGAAAAAGTTATATGGCACTCTTTTTTTTCATTTGTTCGATATTTTAGGCCTTTATTGTAATTTCCTTCGCGATCCATTATACTATTGATGTAATTTATCATCTATATCAAAAAGGTACCAGGAGGGTATATTTTTTCGCATTACTTTTTCAATATGGTTTGCTATTGGGAAGCAAAGATTGATTTCATCCTCAAAAGAATAGCAAATTGTTTCTCTAGAACAAATAAAACAATTAGAATTGCTTACGAAAATGACCCAGAAAAATAATAACCAACTGCAATTTGAACATTCACAATGTTTATATAATATATTATTAAATAATTTCCTCCATCAAATAATAATACATAGAGATTTAAAACTATAAAACTAAATTTTGAATATTTTCTAATTTTCTAAATGTTTGGATAATTTAAAAAGGAATTTATTTAATAAAATTAACAAAAAGCATCCTATGGAGAATAAATATGTGGAGCTACGATTAATTGGATTGTTTAATAATTGCTATTTTCATATTTTTAAATTTTGATTTATTTGATTAATTAATATTTTTATAACTGTAATCCTAATTTATTAAATAATATGAAGAAACTAGAAATTAATTGTATATTTTTGTTCAAAACTAATTGGTCATTATCTATTTCTGGTTTTCCTTGATGTATGATATAAACATCTATCTTAAGAAAACTTATAAAGAAATTAAAAAATAGACAAATTGTAAAATCTACTTAAATCTTGCTTTTTTATGATTATACTATTAAAACAATAAATAAATAATTGTATTGAATAATTATTATATCAGAAATTATCATAAATTTTTATAAGCTTAGTTTGTAATTTTTGATTTTGTCATACCGGAAGGTGCTTTTTGAGACTAATCTAATTGAGTGTTTGTAGGTAATAAGATATTGGCTGTTTACAAAGCTTAATAAGTAGGTTGAACCTAGTATGTTGTTGTTTGTTAAGGCTAATAAATTTGTTATTATGGTAATTAGGTTGTTGTCAGATTGATATATGAAGGTTATGCATGACTAATGACTATTTCTTTTGGACCTTTTGATTTGTTTGCTTTTTTTTTTTTTTGTGATTCATACTGCTCAGTAATTTTGTATAATGGCTATGGAGAAGTGTCTTAGACTTTTGATTTCCTCTTTTTTTCTTTAGATACACTTTTCATCTAATAGGCTTCATTATCATTATCAGGATAGTAATCATATTATTATTGTCTTCCTCTATTTCTTCGCTGCCAATAAGCATCATCATAATCATCTGGATATTCATTTTCTCTAATTAAACTATCCCTAAATACAGGCTCCCTGATAACAATGGGATCTCTATAAATAACTTATTCCATTGGGGGATATGGATCATAATATCTGGGTGGAGGTGGGAGATCATAAACAGGGATTTGTTCAACTATTCTTGGAGGAGGAAAGACTTCTGGTTCCATAGGTGGATGATTAAAAAATGCATATCTTTCTAGAACCCATAAAAATCTAGGGAGAAATGATGGATCAACAAACAGTTGAGGAATATCAACTCCATATTATCTATATTGAGGTGTTGTAGTTTCTAATAGTTTGATCAATTTTTCAGCTTCATTCAAAATTGTATCGTTTTTTTTCCTTAATTCCTCTTCACAGTATTCAATAACTTTTTCAATAGCTGCTGCTGGGTTATTGATTGACTCTAAATCTTTGATGTTTTATTCCCATCTGAACTTCATATCCTTTATGGCAGGTTTGACATTTATTTCAGGCAATGGTTCTTCAATTTAAGTGAGAAGATAAGTCTTCAGAGTCTCAAAATAATTATTGACAATGGCAATAACTTAATCCCTTGCAGATTCTATCAATTTGGTTGGATTTGTTTATAATGATTGTTTTCCAACTAATTTATCAGATGTTGCTCTTTCTGACAACTACTGAATTTTATTGATTTAATCACACATTTCATTGCAATCTGCTGCTAAATTCTAGTAGATTTCTGAAAGTATGGTTTCAAATGGTACAATATTACCTAAAGAATATTTAATTTAAATTTACTTTAACTTTATGTGTGGTATTAATTCAAATGCTATTGAACACACTTATCGCATAATGGCATTAAGCATTCTGGTTGTCTACAAAAGTATTTGATGTAATTATTTGGACTGTCCTAATGGTAATAACACTGAATCTTAGGCATATTATTGGAATCAAATCGATAATGTGGCTAAATTTTCTAAACCGATATTGTTGGCTCATAGATAGAAGCTTAAGGAAGTTGGGGTATTGATGGGTTATTCATTTTTAATATTTATTATTTCAGTTAATTTAAAAACTGTTAGAAATATAAATTCAATATTCTAATTCTTCTACTTTAGATTAATGAGGATGTTAGTTCTAATCTAATTACTATTAACTCCCTTTAATAATATAATTGATTATTCCTCAGTCACTCAAATTTTGTAATTTTCACTTTACTTATATAATCCATTTACCATTACTTTCTCATACTTCTACTTGTTGTTCTATATGATCACTAATAAATTTAAATGTTAAAATAGTAGATTTAATTAATTATGACTAATTAAATTTTAGTTGCTTTTTCGTAGATCTTCAAAACTTATCACAAGATATAATTATTATTTATAATGTTTTATAAAATAATACCATCTAAGTAATAATGCTTTCTTTCTTTATATTCTCTGATTGATTTTGTTATTTAAAGTATAATAAAAATTGATTGTTAATTTATTTTGGAAATAAATAAGATTATAATTGTTTTTTCAACTACACACATTTCCCTTAATAAATACTTCTGTATTGGAATAAAGTTTAAAACTGATTTTGCATAATTGCTTAAGCAATTATGAACTTGAGATATATTTAAATTTTCATTTGGAGGATAAAATATATAAAAAATATGTTTTTAGTGGTTATATTTAATAATTCTTTAGATGATTCGCTCTTTCATACATGTCATTTATTTAAATAGGTTTTATTATTATTATAGGACAATAAAAATGTCGAATTCCTAAATATGTATCAAAATTATTTATTTTATAATTTTATTCAGATCTTAAAACCAGATTTGAAATACTTTATTATAAGAGATGATGTTTAAATTTATATTTTCTTAAAACCAGAAATTTAACAAATGGATAATATTAAATTGAGTTTAACAATATAAGATAGCAATATTATTATCTCATAAATATTTAGAGATATACGTGTTGACATCATCAATAGCTTTGTAAAAGTTAGTATAATAATTTACTGGATTGGCTAAAAATAAGAATAATACATTAAATAAACAAGATTAATGGGTAAATTCCTTAACACTCTCCATTATTGAGAGCAATTTTCAAAAATCAGTACTTAAGTTTTTAAGATTTTAATTAATGTGTCTTTTGAATTGTTGGGGATAATATTTAAGTTAAACATTGTTAGAATCCTTTGCATTCCAATAATCTAATTAATGTTGTAGCTGGAGATGCCCCAATTTACTTTAGGTTTTTTTTGATATTTAATAAATACCAAAAATAATATAGAGTAATTAATCTACAATTAGTAATAATGATGAAATCAATGATTTTAGTAAATTTGGAGATAATACTTGGAGTATTGGTCAAAATAATGAAAAAAACAATAAAAGCCTTTATCGTAACGATCATTTAATAATATTAAAATAAATTTGAAATTTAAAATGAGAGGAAGATCTATTCATAATTCACAGCCTTTTTAGATGAGGTCTCCACAAAGGGCTATATCCCCTGTTATACAAATTGTTCCATCAGTCCCTTAATCAATGAATTTGGATAATATTATAAACCTGAAAATGGAAAAAGTCTTAATGAGTTTTGAAATACAAAGATTAAATTCTGTTTTATTAGATATAGAAAAAAAAAGAATTGCAATGAAAAACTAGAAGTATATTAAAAATATGAGATTTAAGTTAAAAACTGCAAGAGAGAGAGCAAATTCTGCTACTTGAGATATAAAATCAGAAATAATAAATAAACGATATATAACAAAAAGAAAAAAATAGCAGGGATTAATTAAATTAACTTTAAAGAACTTTCAGCAAATAAGAAAATCAAATAAGAGTAAATTTTGCATTAATTTTCAGGATCAGTTAATGAGCGATGAGATAAAAAAATTACAAGAAGAAAATATATTGCTAGAATAAAAACTATCCTACCTACTAGAGGTTAATCAATAACAAATTAAAAATGATAACGTGTTATTTTAAAAATCAGGAGGATAGTTAAAAGGAAAAGAGAATGTACTACCATATAGTTTACAAACTGGATTTGAGAATTTGCAAAATAACATTATGTAGTTTAGAAAGGGCAATTTGTTACAAAATAAATATGCAAATGCCTTAACGATGTTGTCTGAATTAATGAGTTCTCATCATAGATTGATTAAAAAATATGAGAATAACGATGATAACAATGAAGTTGAAATACAATAAATTTAAATTTATTTAACCTCATTAAATTAGGATGTAGAAGCACTAAAATAATATGAAACACCAAAAGCTGTGAGAAGAATATTAAATAATGAAAGCCCCACAAAAGGAAGGTCTTTGTCTCCTTCAATGAGTGCAGGGGAAGTTTTTGCAAAAATAATGAGTCACATAGAGCATCTGTAATTAGATGGTAATAATATTCCTGCCATCATAAAATAAATTTCTTTATTAAATTCTTTAGTAAGGTTGAAGAATCAAGATTTAAAACTAATTGGAACTAATAATAAATTGAGATCTTCACCTATCAGATACTCTGCTGAAAGATTAAATGCTAGTGTGAGAGTGTTGACTCCGGTAAAGTATGTCAGTCCAATAAGAATTTCTCCAATTAGAAGCCATACATTTCATACAACAGTTGGCATTCCTTAAAAGATATCAATAATTCACTCTAGCAAATAGGATTCAAGTCATAATTTACATAGGTAAGGGTTTATTGAAACAAAGAGAGATGATTTAAAAAATATTTTAAGTAAAGTTAGAAAAGTACAAGAGAACACTAATAGATTAGAAAATGAAAAATAAATCAATTAGGAGGAATAATTTTGGAAATAAAAATATGAGGAAGAAATTGAGAAATAAAAAAGAGGGTATTCATTAGACAGTGCAGAATATTAGTTATTGGAATAAATTAAAGAAAATTAAGAACTGTTATCTCAAATTAACTTAATGAAAAATGATTTCCTTTAATAAGAATTATATAATGAAATGGAATTAAAAAAGAAATAGGCTGAGAATAATAAGTTGATGGAAATGTAGGATTAATAGGAACAATAATAATCATTCTTAAATTTCTAAATTAAAGATCTTTAATAGAAAAATTTAGAAAATGAAAAAGTTAAATAGGACCTATTAATTAAATTACAATAAAATGATAAGGAAATGTAGAGATTAAAAAATACAATAAACTAATCAAATTTAAAACCTTAGCAATAGGATAATTATTAAATTTAACTTTGTGAACCTCTTTTAATTGAAAAAAATAAGAAGTAATTAGAAAGTGAAGATTAATTAAAAGATAAAAATTTGGAACTTCAAGAAAAAATTATCGAACTCTAAGATGAATTGAATAAAATTTATTCAGAATCAACTAAAACAAGAAGAAATTTTACATAAAAAGAGATTGTTGATCCAGAAAAAGCCATTAGAATTAGTTAGTTAGAATAAGAAAATTAAAAATTGTAGGCATAAATAAAAGAAAAAGAATTATAGAGAAAGGATGATCTTAAAGAATTCTAAGAGATGATAGGAAATGGGATCACGTAATAAAAGGTTGTAGATCTTATTGCAGAAAAGTAGAAACTTCAAGAGCATTTTAGAGTTTTGTAGAACAAGGTCGATGCATTATAATAAAATTAAATTAGGTTATAAAGTGAATTATAGAGTAAGAATAAAGAATTAAAAGAATTAGAACAATTTTAGGGTGAATAAAATCAACCTTATATATAAGGTTAAATAAATTTAAATGATTAAATTAATAATTTGGAAGCCTAATTAATTTTGGCTAAAAAATAATATTAAGAGCTATTAGAAACTTCATAACAAAACTCAAGTCCAAATGGATTGAAAGAAAAAATATTATAATAATAGGCCTTGATTCATGATTACGAAAATTAAATTAATAACTTATCCAATAAAATAGAGTAGGAAATTCCTATTTTGGAAGGACAATTAGCCACTGCAAATTAGTAGATATAGGTTGCTGAGAATGATATTCTTAATTAGGAAAAGAGATATAATGAATTATTAAATAATAAGTAATATCTTTAGAATCCAGATACATAAATTCCTAGTGATGATTTGAAAAAGCTTACTGAGAAAAATTAAGAACTTAATCTATAATTGTAATAAAATAATAGAAAATTGGAAGTTCAATTAGATATAGAAGAAAAGTTGAAAGAAGAGATTAGTGAAAAAGATAGAGAATATAACTTGGCATAATAAATACAACAAATTCAATAGGATTAGATAAAGGATTAGTAATAAAAAATTAATAAAATGATAGACAAAGAACAATAATTAATGTAAGAAATAGCAAATTTATCAAGTAAGATTAATCAACAAAGAGATATAAATGTTGACAATACAAAACAAGATAATTAAAATAATAAAGATGATATCATTTAAATATAAGAAGATGATTCTGCTCTTAAAATTAAATAGTTATAAGAGGAATTAAATAAAGTGATTAATGAGAATGTTTTGAAAAACAATGAATGCCAAGTTCTATAGAAATTAAAACCTGAAAATGAAGAATTGAGAGCACAATAAACCTAATTATATTATCAGATTGTTCAATTATAAAATTAAATTCACAATTTAGAATCTTTTAAACCATCAAAATAACAGGATAATGATCAATAATTAACTTTTGAGACTGACCCAGAAAAAACATTAGCTATAAGTTAATTACAATAGCAAATTTAATAATTGAGAAATCAATTGTAAGAGATTTAAAATTAACGCGCTGAGGATTTATAAAAATTCAAAGAAATAAATGAGAATGGAGCAGATCAATAACATATAATTGAACTCTTCTAATCTAAATAAAATTTAGAATAATAATTGAGAAATCTATAAAATTAGTTAGATAATGCATTATAAGAATAGATTTTGATTTAAGGGTAATTAATATAAAAAAATAAGTAATTCTCTGAATTTTGCTCAAATTATAATGAGGAAGATTTCAAAAAATAATTGGAAAATTTAAACTAAATAATTTAAGAACAATAAGAGAAGCTCTTATAATCCAAGTAATAATACCAAGAACTTTTGGAGTTAACCTCTTAAAATTTAACTCCTAATGGACAAAAAGAAAAGTTATTATAATAAGCTAACTAAATACATGAATAATAATAGGAAATTTAATTGATGCATCAGTAATTGGATAATGAAGTTCCAAAATTGCAAGGAGCTTTAGCAGAATATAAATAAAAATATAATGATTCATAAACAGAAATCCATTTACTAATGGAAAGATATCAAAACCTATTAAATCAAAGATCCAAATAAGATTAAAGTAATGATAAAAGTTTTTCAACAAAAAATAATAATTTATAAGATACAAATTTATCTGCTTAAAAATATGATGATAAGAATGATTAAACCAATATATCTGATTTTTAAGATGACATAAATCGGAAAAATATTTTACAAGAATAAGAAATTGCATTAATGCATAAATAATAAGAAAAATTCTCATCAGAATTAGAGGATTTACATAAATAGATAAGTTTAAAAGATTAGGAAATTTTGATCCTTAAAAACAAACTTGCTGAAGGGAACACTGAGTTTTGGAAAGAAGAGTATACAAAGTTAGCAACCCAAAATAAGGGAAGCATTAAAACCTAAATTTAAGATTCTCCAGAATAATACTTGATTGTTGATCTCCAATAACAAAGTTAGAAATTAATTAATTAAATCGCTGAGATTGAAGCCGAAAGATAAGAAGATTTAAGAAAGTTTCAAAAGATTTTAGAGAATGATGGTACTAAGGATAATTCGGTTGTTTAATTATTTTCTGAAAATCAACAACTTCAATAATCTAAGAGATAGATGTAAAATTAAATAGATGATCTATTGTAGTAATTAAAAGATCAAAAAGATCTTTAAGATAGCAAGATGATATAAAATTTAGCCAATCAAATATTAGAGTTAGAGAATTAAAATTAACTCTTATCGAAATAGTTATAGCAATCAAAGGAACAATATCAATAACTTTAAGAATAATTATAAGCTAATTTAACTCCTAATGGCTTATAAGAAAAACTTTTGCAAAATACCTAAATTATTCATTAGCAACAAGAACAAATATTAGCATTACAGAATCAAATTTAAACTGATATACCCGAGGTTACACAATAATTACAAGTAGCAGATTAAAATTAAAAAAAAGCACTAGAGGAAGCTCGAAATTGGAAAGAAAAATATTTGAATTTATTAGAGATTAAATAGGAAATCCCTAAAATATAAATTGATGATAATATTATAAAATAGATGAATTTAGAAGAATCCTAAGATTATATATAAACATTAGTTAAGAATTACTAAAAAGCTAATGAGTAAGAGTAACAAGCTAAAATTCTAATAAATGAATAAAAGAAATTAATTAATTAATATGAAAATTAAATAGAAGCATAACATTCATAAAATTCAGATATCATAAAAGAAAACGCCATCCTAAATAAATTAACAGAAACTTAAAACAGTTAAATTGAAAGATTAAGTAAATCTAATCAAGCATAATCTTAAGAAATGATTGATTTGAAGAATTAATAAAGATAGGAATAATATTGGAAAAATGAATACTAAAAATTAGCTCTAAAGTATGGAGAAGATGTATCAAATAAGTCTCCAAACTAAGAGGATCTAATAAATTAAATAGATGAAAATATCTAAGTAGAGAGTATTAATGAACTTAAAAATTAAAATGATTTATTACAGTAATAATTAATTGATTAAATCGAAGAACTAAAACTCACAAAGATTAAATTTTAAGAATAACTGCTTTAGGCTCAAAGATAAATAAATGATTTATTAAACAATTAAATTCCTTAGCCTACTTAATCATAAGAATCCATTCAATTTTAAAATGATCCTTAGAAAGCCTTATAATTAAGTTAATTAAAATAATAAAATTAGTCTTTAAATAAATAAATTGAAGAATTAGAATAAATTAGAAAGAAAGATCTTCAAAAGTTCCAAGACATGATTGAGAATGGAATCAATGAAAATTAAATTTTAAGCTTACAAAAGGAAAAACAAGAATTGCAATCAGAATTAAGAGTTTCAAAGAATAAAGTTGATAACCTTTAATAAGAATAGTTAATTTTGCAAAGTTAATTGACTTAGAAAACAAAATAATTAATTGATATTCATGATTAGATTTAATTAGATGAAGCTAAAAATGTATAATTATAACTATAGAATGAAAATGATCTTCTAAAGAAATAATTGCATAAAATTAAAGAATAATATCAAGAATTACTATAATTATAATCTGAAAATTTAACACCAAATGGCTTATAAGAGAAGATATTATAGTAAACTTAATACATTCATGATTTAGAGGAATAGGTTTAAAGTCTATAGCATTAAGTTGAAACTCAAATTCCTTAGCTTTCTGGAGAAATAGTAGAATTGAAATTAAAGTTAAAAGATGCTATAACAGATGCTTAATTATGGAATAATAAATATAACGAAGTAATACAAATTTAATAAGAAAGATCTGAAAACTAATTATAAAAACTACAATTGCAGATAGCTGAAAAGGATGAAAAAATTGAATAATAAAAACTAAAATTTGATCAATTATTTTAAGAATAGATAAGTTAATTATCTCCATCATCAGCAAAAGCCAAACTTCTAAAAGCATTTTAATAAATTATTGATTTAGAAGAGAAATTATAAGCAGCTGAAGATTTGAAAAATTAATATTAAAGCTAGCTTATAAATGTTAACTAATCGAATCAAATCTTAGATGAACTCTAAGAGTATAAACAAAAACTTGAAATGCAAGAAAAAGTTAATTAAATTTAAGATTCCTAGATTTCATTTTATAAAGAATAGCTCTCTTAGTAGAACCAAACACCCTCTAATTAATAAATAATGGATCAACTTGAAAATGAGAAATAGAAATCGTAATTCTGGAAATAGCAGTATACTGAGATGATTAAATAAAAGGAACCTTAAGGAGATTTAAATGAAATTATAAAATAAAAAGAAGGCGAAATAGTATAATAGTTTAAATAACCTTAAGATTAAAATAGTTAAGCATTTCTTAAAGAGATTGAAGATTTGAAAAAATAAAATATCTATCTTTAATAATTAATAATCAATACACAAAGTAAATTAAAAACCTAAGAATAAAAAGAGCAATTTTAGGAAGAATACTCTTAGGATTAAGAGAAATAAAGTCTTGGATTATAGAATTAGGCTTTGGCTAAATAAGTGGAGGAATTGAAAAGAATAAATTAAGAGTATTATTATTTTATTATATACTAGTATTCTTTAATAAATGAATAAGGCTCTTAGTGGAGATGATAAGTCGTAATTAATATCAGAATTGCTTTAGAAGAATACTCTCTTGAATTTAGCAAACTCTAAACTTCTAATTGATTTGGAAGCAAATCAAAAGGAATTGTTTAGATAGGGTTAGTAATAATAACAATCAAGTGAAATGATAAAGAATTTAGATAGAAGTGATATGACTGATGATAAATAGAGAATTGCTGATTTATAAAATTAAATCGAATTAGCAGGATAATAAATAGATTTTTGGAAATAAAAATATCAAACAGTTTTAAATGATTTCAGTCAATAACATTCACCTACCAGTTTGTAGAAATAGTTAATAGATTAAGTTTCTTAAATTCATCAATAAGAAGAAGCACTTTTTGTACTCTAATAGACCACAGATAAAGTTAAGTTATAGAATGAAAACCAGATTAATTCACTTTAAAGAGAAATTGAAATAATCAAGGATTAGATTGATTAATTATAAAAACAATTAATAAGTGAATAAAATATTTGCTAATAGTTAAGTCAACAAAAGATATAATAGTAATAGGTAAATGAAAAATAGATTAACTTCTGGAAAGATAAATATGAAAATAATTTAAAAAGTGTTCATGAAAATCCTGAAAAGGTTTAAACTATTTTAAAATAAGCTGAAAAGGAAGCTCAAAATTTAATTGTTGAATAGGATTTAGCTTAAATCAATATGAATCTAGAATTAATTGATAGATTAAGAATGGAAAACTAAAAGTCTTAGGATGAAATTAAATTCTATAAGAAGAGAGTATTAGAACTTGAGTAATAGCAATAGAAGATTCAACCAAGTTAATACGATACTATATAATCAAGGTAGTATTAAATTACATAAATGGAGAGAGATTTATAAAAAGCAATTCAAAATTAAGAGTTTTGGTAATAAAAGTATAATGATGTTGTTTAATAAAATATTGACAAAGAAATTGGTTAACAAGGAGATGTTTAAAACTCTGCAAGTTATTGGAGATAAAAATATGATCAAGCAGAATAGAACAGATAAGAATTAATATAAAAAATTGCTGAAAAAGAAAAACAATTAGAATAGAATATGCAATCCTTTTAATCAATGCTTAAGGACGAATTAAAAGAAGAGTTAACAAAGATCAGATCCCAAGAAAAATAGAAGATACCAGAACAAACACTAAATGAATCCAATTTATTACAAAAGTTAAAAGAATAACATGAAAATGAGAAATAACAATTAATATAAGAGTTTTTAAGAAGAATTGATTAATTATTAATTAGCAATGTATAAAAATATCCAGAAGGAGAAAATTGGAAAGAACTTATTCTGAAATATGAGAAATAACGTTAAAATGAACTTTACGAATTGAAATAATAATTACAGATTTTATAAAGATCACAAATTCAAACTCAAGATATCGAATTTTATGCTGAGAGAAGAGTCTATGAGAATACAATTAATGAACTCAAAAGTAGAATTTAGTATGATGATCAACAAGAACTTTTTGATACTATTGAGTATTAAAGAAAAGTAATACAAGGTCTAGAGGATCAGATATCATTCATATCAAATCAAAAATAGCATTTAAATCAACACATTTAAGAACTAAACGAAGAAATTGAGATGCTTAGAGACAATCTATAAAAATACCAACTTCAATCTGATAATAGAAAAAAATAACGACTTGAAGTGTTGGAGGCAATATCAGAGATGAAAAGAGAAAGAACTCGAGAAAGAGACTCTTAGAAATCACCTTTCTAATCTATGAGGCCTAGCCAAAATAAATATTCGTAGGATAGATATCCTCGGGATTATCTCAGGCCATCTAATATACCATAATAGTTTTCATCATTTAAGGAACATAATTCTCCAATTTAAAGAATTCCTTATCCATCAGTTTAATTTATATCTTCATAATAAGAGAATAGAGAAATACCTTAAAAATTATAAGAGTTGGAAGAAGTTAAGAATAAATACTAAACGGCGTTAAATAATATACTAAAATTAGAGACTTAAGTTGTTGAAAAGCTATAGTAGGATGATATAATTATTCAATGAATAACTTTTTTCTTCTAATATCTATAATCATAATTTAAATTATAAGTCAAAAATCCATCATATAATATATTTTCAAATCAATAACGATCTCCTAAAAAGAATTTAGTCCTTTTATTCTAATCTACTCCAATATCATTTCTCTTAATTTTCATTTATAAAATTATACTAAAGTGTTTTAATATTAATATTAATTTTATATGGCATTTTAGTTAATAAATTTTTATATAAAATAAATAGATTATATAGGTTGACAACAATATATCATGTACTTTAATTCTTAAGAATATTACAAAATTGGTATCTATGTATTATTTAATAAATTAAGAATTTAAAATACTTTTCCATATATAAACGTTGTAACAAAATTAATTCGTTTAATAAAAGATTAAGTGAGATATTTACACCAAGATGTAAGTTACATTAATCATTGTTATTTAGATTATCAAATTGAGTTATGTTATTATTTATTGTTTAGATTAGTAATGGATGAATAATTATCTTACTTATATTATAAAGTATATACAAACAAACAGATAAATAAAGATTGTACATAAAAATACAAACATTGAATTCACATATTGTATTATAATAGATTTTTTTTAAAATTTACATCAAAAATTGGCATTAACCTATCTTAACTATTTACTTGAATTACCAAGACTGCATCATTCATTTCTGTTTACTTACATGATGAATTGTGCATATTATAACTATTGTTCTCTGTTGATGTAGATATATGATATTTTCTTTTTTCTTTAAAGAATTTTTCTAAATTGTTTTTAGCATATTGAGCGATACTAGAAATTAATTCTTTTTTGACTCTCTATTGTGGCGTTTTTATTGCTGGTAAATGATTTATTAAAGTTTGAGAGTTACTTTCTGTGCCAGGTAATTTTTTTATTATAATTTTACTCCCCTTTTCAAGTATATCAATATTATAGTGTTTGTGTAATATTGTATTAGCCCAACTTGATCGATATGGATTCTCTATCTAAAATATATATATAGTATAACTTTTCTAGCCCTAATTAAATCTTCCAAGCTCCCCTTATTTTCTATAAGTAGCGATATTTGATTGATCTAAACATGGCTCTTTAGAAAAGTCTAAAAATGTGATTGGTTCCGATAATTCAGGAATATAGAGAGAGCTCTAGCTAAAGATGTTTGTCTGTTGCATTTTTGTTTAATTTTATAAAAAAATTATATATTGATTTTTGGATATGAAATGAAGGGATTTGATGATTTAATAATTTAATCTCTAAATTGTTGTAAATTAGTAAAGATAAAATGATTTTAATAAGTTTAGACCTAATTCAATATACTTTATAAATCTTTTATGTTTCAAAAAAATCAAGTAGATTTAATGGATCTGCTTGTGCAACTGGTATCCAAGAAAATAGTTAAGATGGAAGCCATTTAACCAAACACTCCTTACCATTAAAATCGAAAATGCATGCTTATTCTTAATTTTCTGTGTTTTAGGTGAACCCAACAAATTGCAATTTTTCATACAGTAATCTCTCTGCAACCTCATAACAACGATAACATTACTAAATCTGGGTAATTTTATTTGACGATTTGATAAGGTAGTATGGCAGAATCTGGTTTGTAATGATGGATTTTTTTGAAAGAGAGCCAAACCTTCTCATTTTCAATTTTGATAATGCCAATCGGTTAGGAAGAGGATCGTTTTTCAATATTAAGCGGAATCTAGTCCTACTCATTTGATTCATCTTTCTTCATTTAAATGAATACAAAAAGTAAATTATAAAATATTATATATTTTTATGTCATTTTTCTAAGACTTTAACAAAGTGAAAGTATAAAATATAGTAAATTCAGAAATAACAAGATATTTTAGAGCTTTAGGATCTACATTAAAAAGATGGAGAAGCATAAGTCGCTAAGTTGACTTAGATGGCACATGCAAGAATACGCAATTTTGAAAAGGTTTATCATTATATGAACGAAGAAGTAATTATATGATTATAAATAGATTATTAATAGTAGATCTTTAAAGGGAATGGATGATATGTATATAATTGAAAAGTATTTTTATTTAGACCGGTGTTAGTCAAAGAAGCAAAAAATGATTTAGACGAAATGCTAAAAATAATTTAAGAGATGCAATCTATTCAACTATTTAGAAAGACTGAGAATGTAAATAACTTTATAATTGACTATTAGTCACAAAGATAGCAAACCGTATAGAAATTGATTCAAGTATTCTCAGATTCAAATGAAAAATTAAAAAAATTAACCGATTAGTTATTATCAAGATAGTAAACAAGTTTATAATCTGCAAAACAATCGATCAAGGAACGTTAGAACGATGCTTAAATAAATGTATAATTGTTAGATGAATTGCAATATGACGAGGAATTTATATAAAGACGAAATAAATAGATAAACGAAATAGCATAGTATTATAATAACGTATGTTAGAGTTGTATACTAACTAAATCAAATGATGGCAGAGGGAGCTGAAATGATAAAAAACCAAGGACTTAAAATTGATATCATAAGTTCAAATGTGAAAAGTGCCAAAGAAAAAGTGGATGGTGCATGTGTAGAAGTGAAAAAAGCATCCTAAGTTTAATAAGGGAATAATGGAAGAATGTAATATTTGTATTTGAGTGAGTTTAGGCTCTTCTTTTGTGGCATCATCACATTAATAGTTGTGATTATAGTATTGTTGTTCAGTGCAGGTTCTAGACCTCATACAGATCCCAATCCTTAATAACCATAAACATAAAATTGATATTAATATTCATTATATAATTCACCACAAATGAAATTGAAACAATTTTTCATCGTCGCAGTCAAACCAATTAGAATAAACAAAACTTTAGAACGTATTGGGAGATTGCCTTCAAAATATTTGTTATCACCTATCTTAAAAGAGCAGAAAGATATCAATCCTTAAGAATTGAAAGATTAAACCGGTTTGGATTTTCAATATCAGTATCAACCAAACAAAATTGGGAGATAAAAAGATTACTTTTTGAATTAGGACCAATATAAGGAATTTGCATACAAAAATCCTCATGGCAAAGTCCATATTTTTAATTACTAAAATGTGAACTTTACATTGGCAGGATCATAATGGGAACACGTTCCAATCAAAAATCTATACAAGCTATTGCTATTTTCCAGACCTTCATTGATTATGCTCTAAATGAAACCTGATCAAATACTTAAAGGCTTTGAATATAAATTTAAATCATCAAAGGATTATATCAATTAGATTGTCAGAGAACCTGATGAGATTATGCCTGTTGGATATCATGAAAAAATAGCAGAAGCCTTATAATATGAGAAATTGGACTTTTTAGATTATGAACCATATATAAATAAGGAAAGAATCGATTATGATAAAATAGCCACCATCTCATATTATGCCAAAAAGTTTAATGCAAAAATTATGTTAGCTGATATTCCAGCACTCATCTTTAGGGAGACCCTCTGCAACTAATTAACACTTCCTTAATTGTAATAATATTTTAAAATTGCATGTCTGGCAACACCTTAAAATCCAGACATCTATCCAAACACTCCTATGAATGTTGCATATTAAATATTACCGCATATATTCTTAAAAAGATCAGATGAATTCATGACTACCTTAATAGAGTATTTGGCAGCAAAGAAATAATACAAAAGAATTTTTGGTCTATTTGGCAACATGCAATCTGACGCTATTGTAAATTTATTAGACAATAAGTCTGCATCTCATTTAAAATATGAATTGGAAATTCCTAAAATAAAGAAAACACTTTTCAAAGACTTAACTTGCGAAGATTTAGTAGAAAGACATGCTATATTAGATGTGATGTTTTATGGTGACGTAGAAGAAGAAATTGACATTGAATAATAAGATTATTTCTTCCCAGAAACTATGGCTATTATTGACAAATATGCAGATCCATAATTCATTGATAAAACTAGACCAGCATAAATGAGATATTTACATCTAGAAATGCTCAAGAAATATTCAATATTCCAACATAAATATTATAAATTGGGAAAATTAAAATTAAAAGAAGAATATATGGAAAAAGCCAATTTAGTTTGATGTTATTGTTTTATTTATTTTAATCTTAATAATTATTCATAATGTTGTAAAAACCTCTTCATATTTATATTTCTTAAATAAACTTAAAATTGGTTTGAACTTTTCGTCTTTGTAGGACTATAACAATTCATATAAAACTGACTGTGAATTATCTATTACTACTCCCTGTTAAGCTAATCTTTAATAGCATGTTGATCTATAAAGCGGTCGATTGCTCGATGTTCCATCGGTTAAGATATGAACCTAACAACCTAGAGTATATCTTAATTTTGCTACCATTTCTAACTAAATCCAGACAGGTTTGTTAAACACAGACATGTGCTTCCCAACCATATATGACAACTTAATTCTTGTCAGGATATTAAGATAGAACCTTCTTTCCGTCCTCATTATACATTGAAAATGTGTGTTTTTCGTAATAATGACTATTTGATGGAATTGTAGCCTTGACTTCTGGAATTGTTGATCCAAAAGCCTTGACATTTTATTCGGTATAAACAACTGGGATATTTAATATGCCTGCTGCCTATATTGTTATCATTGACAACATACTTCATTCATTAATTGGGCACATTATATTGTTTAACCTGGGTTATACATGTGTTTAGGATTGTTAAAGACAGTTTATATATCACAATTAAAAAAGAGCACTCTATTTCGTAATAATTAGCAAATCTTCATTAAATATGATATTAATTTTATAATAAATTTATTATAACAATTGATAATTATTTTAAAAATCCACTAAAATTTTTCATCTTAAGAGAATTTAATTAATGTATATATTGATCGTCAAAATGTTTCTAATATTGTTTTAACATATCATAAATTATTGAAATATATACTACATTATGTACTAATAGTTAGGTAGCTAACTAATTGGGATTACAACATTTTAATTAAAACCAATATTTATTTCAAATCAATTATTTATTGGTGTAGATTTTTAATAGATCAAATCTCTAGAGTAGTAAATGTAAATATCTCACTATTTTCTAATCTTAAATATTCCTTTTTTTTTATTATTCACTATATTAATTTTATATTTAAGATAAATAAATATAGACATTTTAAATTTTTATTCAATTACATTGAATACAAATTTAATAATAATCGATGCTGAAATAAAGTGAGTAAAATTACATTCTAAAACATTATTATAATTTATATAAATAAATAGTGATTACACACAATTAAATATAGGTCACATTTTGAAATGATGTATTGTCATAGCTTTATTTAATTACTCTTTATTACTTCATATTATTATTGAATATTTTGAATTTCTTCCCATTTTTATTTTTCAAAAAGTAGCATTTGTTATAATATTTCTGTTGTGTATTCTTTCTCTCTAAGTTAATTAATTTGATTGTTATAATGCTTAACTATTCTATAGATTTTTTCATCTCTCTAGTTATCTAACTCCAATAAAACATTTTCATATAGTGACTCCTAATAATCCTCGGTGTCAGCCAATGACTAATTCTTGCTGTTAGTGTTGCTTGACATATATACTCCACAACTCGAAGATTTTGCTATTGCTTTGTTGAAAATTCTTTTTTGAATTCTTTCTTTTATTTTCTCACTTTATAAATCCAAGTCCTTTTTAAAAAGTTATGTTATCTTTTTTTATTCTTCTTTTGAATTTTAGATAAATTGTTGAACTTATTTTCGTTTGCGTTAGATCTCGTTATCTTCATCAGGATCTGTCTTACAACGATCAGAAATATGAGACATTATTTAATTTAATTATTTAATACATCACCCAAACATTTTTAGTACTATTTAACCTGATTGCTAAGGCTGTCTTTGTTTAGCCTCTCTCTATTATTTTTCTTAACTATAAATTTAATTGTTTTAAATACATTTCTCTTTAAATATCATCTTATATTAGTTAAACTTTTTCAGATAAGTCATCTGGTAAATTCAATTAATTCATCTAAGTATTCATCAATATGATTTTCAGATTTTATTTTGAAGCTTCAACGATAGACGAATCCAAGTTTTCCTCTGTGAAAAGATCCATGATTCTGAAGGCACTCTGGAATAATTGCTATTTTTGATTGCTCAATAAATAACTGAGCAATAAAAACTTCCCTATCAATATATATGAATCCGATTCCTTATTTGAAATTTTCCGATATATTGCAGGGAGCATACAGTTTAATATAGACTATACATTCTATTTAATTTGTTTTATTAACGCCAAAGCAATCTATAATAGATTTGTAAAATGCACTATTTTAATAATAAGAAATAATATTACAATCTATTAATTAATAATATTCCTAATTATCATTATGATTGTTGATTAAACCATCCAAATTTAATAATATGTAATAATCTTCTTGTCTCTTTTTTTAGGCACTAGATATCGCTTATAAAATTGTTGAAATATAGCCATTATATTTTAAACTATATATTTTATCTTTATAAAATTAAATTAGTTGCGTGCATCTCATGAATTCATATTCTTAGGTGAGTAAAAAATCCCAAAATATAGTATTTATTTAATCTAAAGCCTAGGGATTTTGTTAGGATATTTTTAATAAAGATGCTAAACAATTTAATTTTAAGTTCTAATCTACTGTCAATTAATATATTTGAATCAAAGGTTCAAGGATTAGTTATAAATCAATTTAATGATGAATAAGGGTTTGATAAAATTGCTAACAAATAACTAAAGAATAAGGTGCCTCTGCAGAGATTATAGGTAATAAGTTTTGAACTCCGCTAATCAGTAATTAATTTTGAGGATTTTTATTGATAACTTCAGTGAGTAATTAGATTCCCTTTATTCTATAAGATCTACATTATAGAATTCTTTATTTAGTAAGATTTTCTATGGTTTTTTTGAACATATTCTCATTTTGTTCAAATGCTCCCTAAATATGATAAATAATCTTACATATTATGTAATAATGTAGCCAATTAAAGTAAAGTGGATAGGCTTATCAAGGTTTGAGATTCGCAGTAGTTTTGGCAAGGATTGATGGAGAAAGCCTTGGTCAAAGCTATATTTCTTTCCATTGTAGACAAAATTATAAGACTGACATTCCCTTACATGAGATCTTGGAGTACATAGAATCACAAATATATCCTCCAGTAATTCTTCGACATAGCAGTTCAACTACTCTATTAGAGCTTGATCAAAGTATTTTGGTATTTTTCTGTAGATACTTCCTAATGAAACAATTCTCTATATTAGGATATTGAGTTAGGACTTTTCGCTAAAAAATTAGCTAGGTACTAGTTTCTTTCTGCCTTCATCTAACAATGGTTTAGATAATAATTAAATTAATTTTGTAGCCAAAAATTCATCTTTTACAATTTTAGCAAATTTACTAATAAGTTTCATGTTCGTTAGGTTTACAGAAGGAGGATTTTAATTTTCTCTTCTAATTGTATCACATAATATTGAATCTATTTGAGCTGCAAAACTTAATAGGTCCTTCTCCTTGTAAAAAAAGTGTTGGAACATATCAAATGATATTTCCTTTGCTTCTTCATAGATGGAAGTTGTAATTTTGAATAGAAAATCAAATACCTGATCTGATGTATCACATTATTTAAATAGCTTTTACAATCTTTTTAGAAGAAAGATTCTTGTTTTAATGTGGATTGGTATTCTTTCTTATTGCTCAGGTATCACTTCATCTAAGACATAAGGCTATAGAAGTTGAAGTAACTCTGCAATAGGTTGGTTATAAACTTTTATGAAAATATTTTTCATCAAATTCCGAAGTTCCATTTATTCTTAGGTTGAATGAACTCTCTAATTAGAAAATAAATTATTCAAAACAAATAAAATAGGTTACACTAAAGAAGGCATAGTATATTTATCAGTTAGTTAATCTATAAAGATTGCAATTTTAAGTGATGGCTTTTTTAATAATAAATTAATAGCTTTTGTAACAGTCTATTCATTGTCTTATTCTAATGCAAAGTCTAATTATAAAATTTAGAATTGTTTTGACTATAGTCTGCATCTACATTCCTGATAGATGATATTAAAGTAATTGTCCTTAATACCACCATTTCTAACATAATTCAAAATAATTTCAGCAAGAATTTTAAACTAGCATATTTAGATAGGTTTATCACTTTAACTTATTGCAAATACAAGGAACACCCACACATTTTTGAGTAAACTTGGGTCAATCTACTAAAATAGTTGAATAACTTTGGCAACATCAGTTGTCATTTATGATAATACTTTCATCAGAAGATTTTGCACTTGTAATTAAACTCCCAGTAAGTTTCTTTTTCAGAATCTCTAAAACTAAATAGGTGAAATTAGCTTATGACTTTTAAGATAACAATTGGTTTAATTATTCTGCTTGGTCAACATCCTTAATTTATAACATTGAACAATAAAGGTGGGCACACAATTATTGGATTTAATTATCAACACATTAACACAAATTAATAATTTGAAATATTTGTTCATTGAATTCTTGAGATACAAGTGAATTTGCCTAATAAATTTTAAGTGCAATTTAATATAGACAAAATAAATAACATTATTGTTTAGATTACTTCTATTAGATATCTTTAATATTAACAACTTATGTTTGTAGAGTGCCATTTACATATCTAATGAAATTGATTTTATTTTTGAGGGTAAAAGATTGTGAAGAAATGATATGACCTAAAAATTTGCTAGCTGCTAATACTAACTAAAATTCTGATCTAGGAATTCCCATAAGTTCATCAACATAATGATTATTTTTATGAACATTTACTTAATTCCATAGTGAATTTCCATTTATTATATCTTCAAGACAAAATTATACAAGTGAATTTAATTCATTTGAATAATATTTTGGTTGAATTTATCTGATTGCCTAATAAAATACATATTTCGAAGATATCACAAATGGTGATTACTTATCGAATTTGCATTATGATAACTTAGCAAACATCAAAATAGTTTGTTAAGCTAAAAACTTTCTAGTTGTATCCTTAATTTATTTTGATAATGTGCTACTATTTAGTATTGAAATAATGACTAGACCAACACTACAATAACTCAATAATTGTTATTCATCCTTAATCTCCTCTTTAGAAGTTAGATTTTTTTCTATTAATATTCCAATTTCCTTCACTTTATTAGTTGTTCCAAAATATGGAACCATCATTAACTCAGCAATTATGATCCAACCGGTTCTTCTTAATGATGAAGATTTATCTAAAAATGATTTTGCAGTTTCCCATAAATGATTGATTAATTCACTTGATATTGAATGCAATTATAAATCTAACAAAGAGAATAATTTCGATAACAATGCACATTAAACTCTCAGTTAATTTAACAGTTAATTAGTTTCTTTTACATTAATTTCTGCTAATGTGATTTTAGCATAGTTAAGTAATGCTGACAAAATGCTCTATTACCATTTTTTATTCTCTTAAAAATAAAGATTCAAAAGTGTTGAAACAAATTTCTACTCACACTAATACAGATTGGTTTATCAATGCTCATTGGATGCTATAGAATATCACTGATTTTGAAAATAGGAGTTAGGATATCTATAAATTCTGAGGGTTTCGATCTTTTATCATCAAAAACATTTGAACCTAATGTATCAAATAAGAAATTTATTCCTTTTAAGAGTAATTTATAGATATACACATTCCATTTCTAAGTTTTTGCTTTAGTAATCTTATCAAAAAAATATTCTAACAAATCCTTTCTTTCATTCAACTGAACCTGTTAAACCATGAAGAGGCATAGATTGACTGCTCTATGTTATTCAAATAATTAGATACTTTTGATAAACTGTGTGGAGATGAGGATCTTCTAATGGCATACTTCCTAAATATGAACAAGAGATCTCAAATGATCCTCTCACTATAGAAAGTCCTAATTTTTTAAATTCATGAGTCAAATATCTAAATAATTAAGAAAGTGCTACTTTTTATATGCTATGAATATGCTTCCAACAATATTTGAAGGGAATTTAGATAAATTTTCATCAAAAAGCTGAAATATTTTTTGGGCCTATTCTCTTGGTTAAAGTTACACCTAAGATTTCAATTTATCTTTTTTTGTTAGAGCCACGATATTTTATTATTAGAAGAGGTATCTAGAAAAATATTTATAAAATAAGGGGGAGTCATCTGATTTATAGGCTATTATATACATTTGTTCTGATATCACTTCCTCTTACATTAAGTGTATTAGTGTTTACATTCCTGCTTATTAGAGAACCTCGAGTTTTTCATTTTACGCAAATTTCAAGGCTATTTTAAGAATTTCAATTTTTTATGATTCAATCAAGAAATTTAACACATTGCATAGTTACAATCGATAATCAGAGCTCTTTAACAACTTCATCAATGTGGTGGTAATATCTTATGTTAGAGTATATGAAAATGATTGGATTTCGTGTTTGGTTAGTTGAATTAATGTAACAAGCAAAGTCAAAGCAATACTTTTTAATGATCCCTTTTTGTTGATGTATTGCAATATATTCTCCACAACTTATTTGATTTATTCATTTCCTGTTTTAGCAATTAATAGAGAGAAGGAATTGCAAATCATCTATTGTGTATGTTGAGGAAACTAAAATTAAATGAGTAGCTAGACTAATTAGATTAATTCTTAATTTTATTAATTTTTTGCAATCTCATTCAACATCTCAACCAATCTTGCAAAATGACTCATTTAAAGTTATTTATCTGTTGGCACTTATTACTTGAGTTTATCTTGTACACTAGCGATTAAATTCATTAAAAAAAGATTTTTATTTTAATTTAAAATGGTTATCAAGACAGATTTGTGCTCTTTTAGTGAATGGCGTATTTACCCTGGACACGGTCGTAGATTTGTGGCTAAGGATGGTAGATTATTTTACTACTTGAATCAAAAGAGTAGGGCATTTTCTGCCAGAAAAGTATAATACGAATTTTACATTCAAGATTAAAAGCCAAGAAATTCAATGGACTGTTGCTTGGAGAAGATTGAACAAGAAAATTAAGACTGATGAGGGGGCAAAGAAAAGAAGAATCAGAAACCTTAAAGTCCAAAGAGCTATTGTAGGTATATCACTTGAGGAAATCAGAAGAAGAAGAAAGGAAGATGAAAGTAAGTTTGATTTTAATATACTTTTAAATAGAAACTAGAAAGGCTCAGGCTGAATAGGCTGCAAGAGAAATCAAGGACAGAAAGCAGAAATAAATTGAAACCTAAAAATAACAAAAGAAGGGTGTAACTACCACTCAAAAGGCTGCCTAAAAGGCTGAAACAAAAGCAGCTCAAAAAGCAGCTGCTAAGGGAGCTGGAAAACCAAAAGGAAAGAAATGATAAATTATTAAATGTACATTAATAATACAATATAAACTACCTCATTTTGGAAAATCTATAGAGAACTACAAAGAAATGTTTAACCCATTATAAATTGTATATCTCCTTAGAAAAGGATTAAGGCGAGATCATTTGAAATCGCCTCATAAAGTATGTTAATTGATGATGTTAAAAATACATCCATATAAAGACTAAGAAAAATAATCAGATCTCCTACAATCCTGACACAATTCGGGATTCCAATTAGAAGAGCTTCCAAAGTGGAAAGAGCAGATATTTTAGAAATTCTTTCATAACGAAGTCTTGATATCTAAGATTAAAAAATTTAGCCACAAGGTAAAATTAGAAGGGTGACCTTTCATGAATTTTAGGGACAAAAATTAAAACGATTGAATAATTTGGTGCCTCACACTCAAGTTTATCAACATTCTCATGAAGCTATTATTGTTAAGAAGAAGAAAATCAACAGATTAAAGAATCAATACAGTATTATATATTACAATAAGAATTTTTATAGAGATCGAGACAACGCAAAACCTATGGAGAACAAAAAAGTAAGAGTTGCCCCCTCAAAAGATTACCTAAAATAACTCACAAGAGAGCCAAATCCATTGCAGAGTAAATATATTAAGGACCTATTCTTCCTATTGATTTTGAACTATAAAGAAAAATAGCTCTCTTATGCTTTTAAAAACGGAGGAATACATTATTGATGTTTAGAAGAAAGACCTGTATATAAGATCGTAAAACATTACTTGTGCCCAAAGAGAAACTATTAAATTTTTAAGAAACTCTTTAAAAACAATTTAAATAACATGAAGATGCATTTGAAACCTCAGGCGAATCTTCGCCTATGCCAAATAAATCATTATAATTCAAACAAACCATCAATTTAAAATCAAAACCATAGATTCTTGAAAAACCATAATTAACTCCAAGGTATATAAATAATAATGAATATTCCATTTTTCATCGAAAAACCTCTTTTAACATTATTAATAAATACCTTTAAGAAAAGTAAGTCAGAAATAAATTTTGTTTATCTCCACAAAACCAATAAGTACCCAAAATTAAATCGCCAACACTAAAAGAATTAAATTTATATTTTCTGTCAACAAAGAGAAATACTGAAAATACTTCAAAATAATCGTAATATACATAACATAGCCAATTGAAATCTTAAATTTCAATTCATACTTCAAGATCTAATGGTATCAAAGAAATAGATGACTTACAATTGCATTAAACAAAAATCCAATAAATACAAAATTTTGAGTTTAAAAAACTATCTCAAAATACATCAATAACACACATAAAAACTTTACCTTGTGAGCATCAAGGATCTAAAACAAAATAATTTTATCTAAAAAAATTAAAACCATATTATTAGTGAAAAATGACATACTTATCTTCTATATCTATATCAATTTTCAATAATTTAACTTGATTTATTCATTCCTTGCCCAAAACTCAGGTTGGCTTATTAAATTCATGGCTTTCTCGATGGATAATAATTGATTATTGTATTCCTTAAATTATTTTTGACTTCCATTTTTCTTCAATTTATCTACCATTATTAATAAATTCTTTCTCCTTTGAATAAAACTCTTAATCTTTCCTATTTGATTCAATATCATCTTTAATTTATCTTATTTTTTCCTCTGTAACTGATAAATTGTAAATCAATTCGGCAATATCTTTTTTGAAAATTAAAAGCTCTCCATCTAATTAATGTTTTTAATCTTCATATTCTTTTTATTATTCTGCGTCATAGGCAATATCTGAGTTCTTATGATCAATAAATTATTTTCTTAAATTATTAAAGGCTTCTAAAATCTAAAAGATAATGATAAATTGATATAATACATATTTTTAAACTCTTGTATCAGTATATTTAGCTGATTCAGTAGTTTCTAGTAACTCTTTCATGTCGATCCCTCCAATTAACATTGTAGCTGCAAAAATCTTTCTTGTAATAATTTTAACTCTATCAACTTGAATGAACTCTTCATTTGCAAATATCCCCTAGAGTAAAGCAATACACATATCAACTTGTGCAACCATATGTTCATATTGTGATACTAGAATGAATATATTTATTACAAGTATCTAAGAACTTTTCATTCTGCTTTTATCTAGTGAATGTTAGATATTCTAATTATTTTCTATTTTCTTAGACATTTTTATCTAAATTTTCTAATCTCTTGTTTATATTCACTATATAATCGTGCATTTATGTATCTAAATAGTCTGTATTCCTAGCTATAAAAGTAACTGTCTCATCTATTTCTAAATCTAATTATTCCCTTTTGCTATCATAAACATTAATAGCTTTATCACTAGCAAATTCATGATCATGCCTCAAATCCTTTACTTATTCAGTCTAAGGGATTATGATAACTTTTTCTATACCACTGATGTTAGAACATCTGCTAGTTCTTTCAATGCTGAGTCACCTGAAAATGCCAATTAACTTAAATTCCACGCAATCTTACCCCAACTTGTTTTCTTGTCTATTTCATCATTATCTATTTACTTTCAGTTCTTCTACGCCATCTTGTTTACTAATACTTACACAATTGATTGTGCAAATTAACAATAAGAGAACAAGTTCCGTTTTTTGAGTTTTCATAAAATTATTTTTATTAATAGCAAATTAATATTAATACAAAAATGTTTCTACTTAAAATTCTTACTTTTTTTTCTTTCAATTATCCGTTCATCTTTTTGATAATCACATATAAGTTAAGTAATTTTATATCTTTAATTATTTAAATGGTATTCATATTGAAATTTTGAGGCATTTAACATTTTAAATCGAATAAATATGTTTTCTTTGTTAATGTGGAGAAATTTTATAATTTTCCTGTTCCCTGAATTAATACTTGAGTAAGATGATTTTAAAATTTAATAATTAGTATAAATTTTTCAATAGAAACGAAAAATGCAAAATAAGAAAAACGATCTTGCCTTTCAAAAATAGCATTCATTACCAAATTTTAATCCCAAATAGTTTCAATAGGTATACATTTCTATGATTTGTTGTAGGAGGAAATTGATTTAGAAAATTTAATCATGCAAGCAAAAAAAGCAAACAATACTCTGTTTATAAAAGAATACCCCTTGAATTAAGCTAAAGCTCTCTATTACATTGTACGAATTAAATTAAAGGGGAAAGATGAACAAAAGTTCTTTGAAACAAATCCAGACTTATTATTTATATTAAGAAGAGGACTCACGATTTTAAATCTTAATAATAGTTACACAATTTTGAGAAAAGGATTGCCAAAGTTTTACGATTTGTAAATAATTTTATTAATTTAGAGGTGACTTTTGGAAAGCTAAGGAGTAATAATAATAAAATTAGTTTTTATTTACCAACTAATTACGTAATGCTTATTAATCATTGAAACTAAGTATTCCTGTAACTATTGTTTAATAACAATAAGAAAATGGAGAAAATTTCCAAATATCCTTTTCTTCTATTTTATAAACTTGGGTTATTTCATCAAAAAATGTCTCTATATTTTGTAAAAACAATGATGAGTACTTGGTTAATTGTCCTAATAAAGATATTGATTGTCCAGAAAGATTACCTTGGTAGATTGCTGAAATTTGGTTTTCTGAAATGAGTGAAAGGAATGTAGAATAATTGCAAAAGGATTTAACTGATTTCACATTAGTTGGAGAATTCGTTAATAACCCTTATTTTGTACATATTATCGAATATCAACAACCTGCCCTTAAGTTTTTTGCATTAATAAATAATCATGTAATTGTCACTAATTTTTTTAGCAAAGAAACTTCTGTTGTCATACTATCCAAGCAGAACATCTAGCCAATAAACATAATCTCCAATTTGTTAAAACCAAATATATGCAAGCAAATAACAATATAATTTTGGATAAACATTTATAAAGAATTTATGACAATATCAAACAAAGTCCTTTGTCGATATCTGGCGAGGGAGTGGTTTTGTATTTGTTTAATGAATTTGAATGTTTGGCGATTAGCAAAATAAAAACTATAGAATGTATTTGATAAATATAAGTGAGATGAATAGCATAAATTATTTAGATCAAAATTGACCACATTAACTAAGTAATGTTAAGAAACTCAATTGAGTTATGCTGATGCTTACTAATAAGAAGCAAACGATTTGAACTAATATGATGACAGAGATATAACTAGAGCGATTGAAATGAATACTTATATATTGCTGAGTTTGTAATAGTATAAGAATATATCTAATATTTAGTTATCTAATAAAGGTGAAGTAGAAGGATCTTTATTATTAAGAATAATTGTTTAAAATGTGTTCTAAATATTATATGTAGTTTTATAATCAAATAGTTGAATTAACAAAAACATATAATGTGAAAAATTATGAATAGGACAATATTTTTAAATACTTTGACTAATTATACTAATATCCTTTGGCGTTTAAAAAATAAGAGATGTAACAAAAATAAGAAATTTAAATTGATGAGTTTGAATGAATATCTGTAAATTTTATAATAATAATAAATTCAAAATATTTATTTTTCTAGTTGTATGAGCAACTCAATATCTCTTATAGTCTTTTCACTTAAATCATTATTAAAGTCTAAAGTGTCACTTTCCTAAGCGAATAAATGAATTATTTACAATTTATTAAATGTAATCCTACAACTTTTTTAATCCTAACTGGCTCTCTAGACTCATTCTCAGTTCCTCAAGTTTACAAGCATTGAAGTTATTTGGTGTATTAATTTTTGCTTTTTATAAGTGTAAAGTATATTTTTCCAAATATTTTTTAGCACCAATAAGTAGGATTTCCTATTTTAACAAGTCATTAATATTGAATCTTTTATTTGGATCTACTACTAATAATTTAGTAACTAAATTTTTGAGTTCATCTGAATAGTGCTTGGGAATGGGCGGATATTATCCCCTTAGAATCTTAATGCCTAAACCTTCAATGGCTATGAGTAAAATCTTGTTTCAAATACTTTTAGCATCAAATGCATGTCTGAGTGATATCATTTCATACAAAACACACCCTAAACTCCACATATCAGATTTTTGAGAATAAGGTTTAGATTGAAAGGCCTCTGGACTTATGTAATATGGAGTTCCAATTGAAGTTTTACATAACTATTCTTTGCATTCCATTTCCTTAGCAATTCCAAAATCGCCCAATTTAATAAAGTTATCCTTGGTTATGAAAATATTTTATGTTTTAATATCCCTGTGAATAATATTTTGATCATGCAAGTATTTAACAGCCAAACACAATTGAGTAAACCAATCAATTATTACAGTTTCATTTAAATATTCATTATTCTGTTTATATTCTAGCAACATTTATTCCAAATTGCCCTTTTCAGCATATTCCATAACTATGCATAAATTTGTACTATTTTATAAATTTCAATATACACATTTTCAAAAAATGACTCATAATATTTAATAACGCTAGGATGCTTTAGATCTTTCATAATCTTGGCCTCGCATATAGCATTTTCCTTTTATTTATTATTCATATTTGAGATATCAATAACCTATATAAATTAAATGCTATCAAACCTTGATGATGCATTATAGTTTCGTATTCAATTATATGGCCAAATAAGCTGCTCCATAGCTTCCCTTGCCTTTCACTTCTAACTTTTGATAATTGTTGATTGCATCATGCAATTCAATCTTCTCTTTTTGTTAGACTTCTTCTCCAATTGAAAGTGTGCAATTACTCCAAGAATTTATTTAATCCATTTAATTTGAAAATGATAATTTATAGAATTTATTAATATTTTAAAATGTATTCGTTGTAATGATGTTCAATGAAGAGTCTAGATGCTTTTTTATATGATCAAACAATTAAACGAAGAGTATTTTAACAAATTAATGTAGTCTATAAGTTATTTAAATATGTAATAAAATAAATTTTAGAAAATCAATAATAACAGTTCCTCTATTGTTGATGTCCACTTGATATCTCATTACATTCTGGATCAAATCATAGGCTCGTGCACTATTTTACTATAGGAACATTTTATAATAAACTCAACCCCTAAATATACAGAATTCGCAACTATTATGCTTTTGAACAATCTCATTAAGCATTACATTGATGTTCCATTTGAAATGAATGTCACTTAGGATGAAGAACCACTTCCTTCTTAGAAAGATTCCTATTCAGGTTTAATACAAGTAGATCCGTAAAAAAAAGATATAGAAATTATTTGTGAAAAAGATCTTACAAGATCAACTAAATTTTTAAGATAATCATCTCGAATGAAATCAAATTCAGTGAGTGTTGTTGTAACCATGAATAGATCCACTTATAAAAAACAAACTTCGAAAAAATAAAGTATTGAAGTTGTTAAACTTGATGAACCGAATCAATAAATTGATGAAAAGGAACAATATTTTAGATATCAGCATGAATTAAAGTGCAAAATGCTTGAATAAATAGCTAGGTAATTATATTAGGAATATTTTAAGAAATGAAAAAAGATTAGAGGAAGATAGGGCGAAATAGAAAAATCAATTAGAATAATTGAAAAAAAAATAAAACTATGCTAATTGTGGATACGATTATGATGGATCAATTTTACCTTACAATAAACCTTTCATGTAAGCGAAACTTTATCATCTGTAATCTAAAATATTAAAGAAAAAATAAGATAAGAAGAAATAGGATAATAAGACTAGAGTTGAAAATATTTATATCAGGAATCAAACCAAAATTGATGTTCATTAGATGAGTTAGCAAAAATTTGAGGAAGATTTAAGATAAAGCTAAATTAATAAGTTTGAACCTGGGTTGGTGAGAAATATGAATGGTTTCAGTAAAGTAGAGAAATTGGACTTATTAAAAAATGATTCTTCATTAAGAATGACAAAAAAGTAATATGAAGAAACATCAGAGATTGTATATACAGAATCCTTTGTAAATCTCCATAAATAACATACCAATATTGAAAGTTAATTTCCTGAAACTAAAAGTCCTATCGCTAATAATATTAAATTTAAGGTTTCCTCTCAAAGAGATGGAGAGATAAAGTATCAATAATAAAACTATTAATTCCTCTTGACGGAGCCAGATGATGATAGAGAAATAAATTTACAAAGTGATATCGAGAGGGTTAAAAAATTGAAAAAAAAAGAATAATACCAGAAATAAAACACATAACAATTGGTCTCTTTTGCAAATGAACAAGGGAAACTTCCTGCACTTAAAAAATCCTAATAAAATAAATTGAATGAAAAAATTAAAAGATCTCAAACTCAACATTGCTGATTATCTATATGATTTTTAATATGTTCCATTTTTTATAAAATTCTATTGTTTTGATAAACATGATAAGATAGAAAAATAAAAATATCACACAATTTTAATAAGATAAATCAATTTTTCAAATAATTATTGGAATAATAAATGAATCTTAAAATTAAGATCTGTTTTTATAATCAGATTTCTGTTTAAGGAATTTACTATGAACAACCAAGAAGTCAAAATTTTGACAATTCTAAATATTGTAAATTAAAATAATAATGGATTAATTGAATTCATGGGGTTATTGTAATCCAACTAATTGGGAAGATAAACTTCCAAAACCATATAAGTACTTTGATTGTTCACTACTTTAGATACATAAACAAACTCTTAAATACTATGATACTTAATGAAGTCTACAACAAAGTTTTCGAAATTGAAAAATATCGTTCTGATCCAAACTATGAAGGACAATTAAGAATGTTGCCTCCTTAAGGTGTTTTTGACATTCCTTAATTGAGTTGTGTTAGTCGAGATAGTTCAAGCAATTTAGTAGCAGCTGGAGACACTTAGGGAAATTTAATGATATTAGACTTAAGCAAGAAACTAAGAATTGCCAAGAAAGAAACAAATGGGAAAAGAATACTTAAAGTATGTTTGAGCAGTAGAGATCAAGCGCCTGATGATTATAAGAATGTTTGTGTGTAGAAAGTCATTACTAATTTAGGATTGGAGTTGTTTAACATAATGATCCAGTTGTGTACATTTATCGATTCAAGCCATTAGAAAATAAATTATTGCTTCATCATACGATTACAATGTCAAAGGACAAGAATGCAATTGGTGAATATCCAGTCGATGTAGACATAAGTTAATATTCTTAATATATAACTGTTACATAATATAATGGAAGTGTTAAAGTGTTTAGAATTCCAGATTTAAAAATAGATCTATAATCAAATTCAAGCCAAATATCAAGCAACAGCGTTGGAGCACAAAGTCCAAGACACTTATAAAGTCAATTCAAACCATCACCAATAAAAGGGAAAGAATAGCCAATAGTTGTTCCAGTGCAATAATAACAGCAAATTTAAACATCTCCAATGGATATTACATGCTCTGAATTAACCGATTTGGTGTATTAGGTGAAGTTCAATGGAATAAAGAAAACATTAGATTATAATGGAATAATAGCTAAAATCAAATAAGATTTGACTACTCCAAAAGAGCCTCCTCCTGAAGAAAAAGTTGATCCTAAGAAGAAGGCTCCTGTTCCTGCAAAAAAACCAGTCGAAGTAGCACCTGTACCAGTTGTAGAGGAAATACTATATGATGAAAATGAAAATGGAGCAGTACCAAACGATGATGCTTATCCAACTCAAAAGTATCGAGCAATGGTTGAATTTATAATTGAAAGGTTTAGTGTTCAAAATGGAAATAAAACATTTAATTCATATAAGTAGCATGAATGTGTCACAGGCATAGTTGTAGGTTGGACTAATACAACAAGACTTGAATTGCATCGTTTTACTAGTGCTAAGAGATCTGCACTTCCAGAGTACTTAAGTGCCTCATTTGGATTGCCAACTTAATAGCTGTTAAAGCAATAAGCATCAATTACTGAGGTCTAAATTCTTTACCCTTTGAGTTGTATGGCCATATCCAAATCATCGGTTTATTTGGCTGCTGGATTATAATAAGGTAGTGTGTTTGTGTATGATTTGATCTTGGAATAAGAGAGGTTTTATTTAGATAAGCATATGTACGCTTGCACTCAGATTCAATTTTGTGATGATAGCAGATTGGTTTCATCTTCATATGATGGAGGTGTTAACATATATGATATAAAGGAAGGGAAGTTGTTGTGTAAACGAACTCATCAATTTAGGAAGGGAAGTAAAGTCAAAATGGAAGAACAAAAGCAAGGATTGTGGAGGATTATTGGGATGAGTGTCAGTCATACTGGAGTGGCAGCTGCTTTGGATGCACAATAAGAAGTGAGAATTTATGATGTCTGGCATGGTGAAAAAATAGGGAAACTCTCTCCTTAATAAGTGATGGATGATAAGTTGAGATAATGGGTTTAAGATAAGGCATTGGTGGCCTGTTATAAAAATGAAATTTTAATCTCCGCTGATGTCTTGCAAGCCAATTAATATACTACTTTACAAATTTTCAAGATATTTGACAATTTAGTTAATTTGTTTCCAGGATTAGCTAATATTTATAGGAAGGGAATTGAAAAAGATAAAGTCATGAACCTATTCGAAAAAATACCTAACAGTGAATTACAAAATCCATAATTCGATATTCCCAATCTTTAAGGAAATGGCAATAATTAATTGAAAATCCCTGGATAAGAACATAGACCTAGTTAACAAAGAGGAAGCTAATAAAGAATTGGGTATGCCTATTAATAACTATAAGATCATAACATGGTTCTCACAAAAGTGGTAAATTGCCTCCTGCAGCCCCATCAAGTATCAAGGGAGGTCCTGTCTCTCTCATTAATTCATTGCATAAATCTAATCATTCAGATTAATAGGTTGATTTTAATTCCTCTTTCAAAAGTTATCAAGCTTCTTCAATGTCGCATAGACTCTCAAAATAAAATTCCAAACAGGCCATTTTGACTAAAGAAATGCTACATCCTGAATAGTTCTTGTTGGAGAAGGAAAAAACTTTTATTCCACTCTTAATCAAGGATGACACCAGCATGGTTGAGCGGTGTCGAAGTAGAAATTCTGAAAGGTTGGTGAGGATTGAGAAGGTCAGTAATATGATCTAGAAAGTGGGATAGTAATTGGCTTAAGAGGAGGAAAAGAAGAAGCTTCAAGAGCGTCATCGTTAATTGTCTTCTGCTAAATGATTAATTAATTATGTATTTGTTGTAATGAGCCCAAAAAATATAAATGTCCTAAATGTGAAATGCCCTATTGCAGTGCTGCATGTTTCAAGCTTCATAGTTGCAAACCCATCCAAAAGAAACCATAAGTATAAGATCAAGAACCTTTTAAAAGTGATTATATTGATGAGGAATATAAATTATCCAAAGAGAAATTAGATATCCTTAGTAAATGTCGCATCTAATTATATAGAAAGAAGTTAAAAGATAAGAAAGTTTGTTTCCAATAAGCGTCTTTAAAAATTATTGATTCATATTGATAATAGTAAGTACAGATTTAAAGAATTAAACACTTGCATGCAAAATGATAAAGATTTTGAGGATTTTTGTACATTGATGTTATCTGAAATGGGACATATTGATGAAAATGGACAGTTTAAATGATCAGCCATAAAATATTTTATTATAAAATTCAGATTATTTTATTTTTCAGTCTAAAAATTAAAAAGGAATTATGAATTATCTAATTTGTTTAGGAAGTTCTAAATAATAATAAAATCATATAAAAAACCTTATGATTCATTTTGTAGAAGTTGCTTTAATATGGGCACTGCCAGCAATCCTGATTAATAAATTGATCTTCTACATGATTTATAAGATTGGTGGAAATCATGAATGTATAGTGGATGTAGCCTACTCCATAAGTCATTTAGTTGCAGGGATGGTCTATTTTATATTCTCAACAATATCAACTCCAGGAAAGATAGTAACAATAATACAAAAATTTTAAGATTAATATCCTTCTTGTTGCATTTTGGTCATTAAGGCTTGGTGGGTTCTTGTGTGTAACTAGAGTTTTGGCTGGTTTTAAGGATGAGAGATATGATAATATCTTTAGAGAATACAATGCAGATAAATTTAAGAAGGAGGTAATGGTCCTTGTGTAATTTATGTTCTAAGGATTGATAGTATTCGTAACTAGCATACCATTATATTTTTTGTTTCTCAATGATCTCACTTGGAAACCAGAAGATTTCAATGGTTTGAATGTGATGAATTATATTGCTTTATCGATAATTCCTTTCAGTATTTGCTTAGAAGCAACCGCTGGTAAATTGCATTCATATTTTTAGATATACAATTGGAGAAGTTCAAGAAGTAGAAACAATAGGGATTGATACCAAGAGAAGATTTAATGGAAACTGGACTTTGGAGAAGGAGTCGTCATCCTAATTTATTTTTTGATTTGGTTACTTGGTTCTGTTTTGCCTTAGCAGCAATTAATGATGCAATAAGTTTGTGTGCTCTGATAGGTCCAATTGCTCTGTTTTGTGTAATGGAATTTCTCACAACTCCGTTAACTGAAGCGCATATGAAAAAGAAAAGAGCTGACACTTATGCTTAATATGTTGCTAGAACTAATAAATATTTGGTTATGTGATGGTTCTGTGATGATCATTATTGGTTGTATTATAATTTCAATTAAAACTAAATTAATCTTTTGGTAGTGGGGTTTTTGTAGTTCTCAGATATTCACTTTTTGAATCTCCAGTGGTTATGGGATTTCGAGATAAATTATCTCTGGATGGGAGATCCGAAGTTTTTAACTATTGCTTGTAAACACAATCTGAATTGTTACCAGGTTCAGCAACTTTGATACAATGAGGTTTGAAGACTTATTCTTTTCGATTTTCTGAGAACTAATTTTTAGTAGAAGAAATTTAATACATCGAAGACACTTGTGGCTTGGTTGCTGAATTAAGTTGTTTTTACAGTGGGTTTGTGAAGAGTAGGGGCATTGGTTATTAAGCTAGTGACTTAAAAAAGGGGAGTCGATTATCTTTCATTTTATTTGTTGGCGCATTTCTCTTTGGCTGCTTGGTAAAGAACAAGATCAGATTGCTTTGGAGGTTTATCAACTTAGTTGACTGATTGATTAATAAAACACTTAGAAGACGAAGTTTTATATTAATTCACTGTTTGAAAATTACTCTAATTATCCATTTTAGCTTGTTTGTTAATTAAATTATAAATTACTTCATACAAATATAAAATATTATAATATACATGAAGTTAGTAATGCTATTTTTGTTAATGTGTATTTATTTGGTATAGAGTGACACTTCAAACATTAGTTTAGGTTCACCCTGTTAGTGCACACAGTTATTTGAATAAGATTGCTATAAGAATTAAATTTGTGTTTGGAATAAATTGTAACTAAGATGTGAAATCAAATCAACGACTGAAGAATCAAGCACCAATACTAACACTAAACATTATTCATATTGTACTAAGTTCGGATCCGACAAATGTTGGGAAACAGACGGATGTGCCTACGTTTTTAATGAATGTGTCTAATTCACATCATGTTCTAGTTATCCTTTTAGCGTTCAAGCACTTTGCCAAATGGTTTCGAGTAAGTGTATCACTGATGGCGAAAAATGTGTAGAACTTGGAGATTGTTACTAATATTAAACCCCTATATCTTGTGTAAAAAATTCAAAGGGAAAATATTGTTTTTGGGATCAGTCATGCATAGATGCAACAGATTGTAACAAACTGCCGGTTTCATTCAAGACAGACGCGGAATGTCGAGAATAACTATCCTATTGCACTGTAAATCCAAGAGGGGGATGTCAAGTGAGTGGATACAATTGCGAAGATCAAGAATTCGAGATGTAATGCTATTTTAACTAGAAATTGGGATAATGTGCATGGGTTGATGGAAAATGCAAGGATCGCTCATGTGAAACTGCACCAAAATCTATTAGAACAGATACAGCATGTTAAGAATATTTCCAGAGTTGTACATTAGAGGCTGAGGGAGGTTGTAGATAAAGAACACAATGTAATGATGTAACATTAAAGGAATCATGTACATACAATGCAAACGGATCAATATGTTTTTGGAATGAAGGTAAATGTTATGACAAGAACTGTGAAAATGCTCCTTAAAATATCATATGCTCTGAGTTCTTAGAAAAATGTGTTCCAAAATCTTTAGGAGGATGTATGAGAATCTCTGAATGCTCAAAATATAATTTAAAGGAGAGTTGTGTAATAGATACTTAAAATAATAAATGTTTTTGGACAGGCAGTTATTGCATCTAATATACATGTCAAAATGCTCCTTTAGATTATGTTACCCATGAACAATGTGCTGCTTACAAAGAAGATTGCACTGTTAATAATACAACATTTAAAGGGTGTTCAGAGAGAACATGTGATAATGCTCCCACCACTTCAACAACCTTTTTGTAAACTAATTATGATTGTAATAAATTCAAAGAAGGTTGCATCACTAAACTTGGAGGAGGATGTAAATAAATAAACGAATGCAGTGATATAGATGTTGAAATTGCTTGTGTGGTAGATAAATATGGAAGAAATTGTTTTTTTTATAAAAATGAATGTGCTCTAAGAACTTGCGAAAATGCTCCCTTGTCTTTTAATACTCATGAATAATGCTAAGAATTCAATAAGGAATGCACAGTAGCAAGAACCTTAGTTGGATGTGTCAAAATGACATGTTAAGTACTCACATCTCAAAATACTTGTAAAGCTGATTCAAGTGGTAATCGTTGTTTTTGGACTGGCCTTTGCTACTAAAAGACTTGTGCTAATGCTCCATTTGAATATGATACAGATTTAAAGTGCAAGACCTATCTAAGCTCATGCACAATAGCAAATAGTGGTCGTGGATGCATAACTAGGCCAGCCCTATGCAATCTGTTAGTCCTGGAAGATTAGTGTTATATAACTTCAAGTGGCTAAATTTGTGGATGGTTCGAAGGAGCATGTTATGACAAAGCCTGTTTTACAGCACCTTATACATCTGACTATGACACCTATGAAGAATGCGAGACTTATTTGGCTGGGTGTACAGTTGCAAGTGAAGGCAATGGAGGTTGTGTTCTTCTGGATGCATGCACTACTTACACAGCATAAAGAAGTTGTCGATTTAATAATTACAATTAACTTTGTGAATGGACTGGCAATGCTTGTTATGATAAATCCTGTACAACAGCTCCTTAAGATGGTGATCATGATACAAATGAGAAATGTGAGGCCTATTTAGTTGGATGCATCGTAGCTCCAAGTGGATAGGGATGTGTTTAAAAACCTAATAGTTGTGGATTGATGAGTACAAGTCTTTAATGTACAGAAACCTCAACCAACTCCCTCGGAGGACCTTGTGTTTGGGTTGGAACTTGTGTTAATAGAACTTGTGCTAATGCTCCAGTTTCGACTAATTATGATACTCATTAAGAATGTTATGCCTTCTTAGCTACATGTACTGTAGTTCCCACAGGTCTTGGAGGTTGTATGACATAATTGAGCAGTTGTAACTAATATACGACATTTCGATCATGTTAATTGGCATCAAATGGCTAGAAATGTGCTTGGTAATATAACTATTGTTATAATCGAATATGTTCATATGCTCCAGATACAAATGAATTCGATTCGGATGCTGAATGCAGTGCTTTCCTTAATTCTTGCACTGTGGTCAAAAGAATTACTAATTTAGGTTGTACTCCTAGATTAGGTTCTTGTCAAGACCTCACATAGCAGTAATGCATCACTGATAGTTATGATAATTTATGTACTTGGGATACAACTCTAGCTACACCTAATTGTAAGACTAGATCCTGCTCTTTTATGATTGGGTATGATTTTACATAGCAAAATTGTAAAAATTGGATATCTGGCTGTGTTGTTGATAATAACTCACCTCATACAAGTTGTATAACTTAGAGAAATTACTGTTATCAATATGGCAATTAAGATAATTGTGAATATTCTAATATTAACGGATACTGTACCTGGGATGGTTCATCCTGCTCTACCAGAACTTGTTCGACAACTTAGAATATCACTGACTTTAATCATTCCACTTGTAATACTTGGTTGTCTTCATGCACAGTTGGTCCTCCTACAAGTTGCATTTAGAAACCAACAAATTGTGCTGACTATGTTAATTATGACTAATGTTATAAGAATTATTCAGATTATCCTTGTACTTGGTATAATGATGCCTGTATTGAAAAGACATGTACTAATCATGGCTATGCTGTCACAGTGTTTAATTAGACTAATTGTAACAATTGGTTATCTTCCTGTTCTGTTAATCCAGGTAACTCTGCTTGTGAAACTACTAGAACATGTGCCAATTATACAGGATCTACATTCACACATTCTGATTGTAATACTTGGCTAACTGATTGCACTACAAATGGATCATAATGTGTATATAAAACTTGTACTAATTATGGGTCAAATGTGACTACATTTAATAATTCAACATGCTCAACTTGGTTTAATGAGTGTACAAATGATGGATCAATTGCGTGTAAGAGTGCTAGAACATGTACCAATTACGGAAGCAAAATTACTATATTTAATCATACAAATTGTACAAATTGGCTATCCTCATGTACGAATACAAATACAGCTTGTACAGCTAGAACTTGTACTAATTATGGTTAGAACATTCTATTCTTCACTCATAATACTTGTAATACTTGGTTATCCTCATGCACTGTCAGTTGGGATTAATAAAGTTGTGAAACTAAAACATGTACTAATTATGGTCAATAAATTACTTCTTTTAATAATTCTAATTGTTCAGCATGGTTACCTGAATGTCAATCCAATGTAAATGGAACTGCTTGTGAGTCAACCAATACTTGTACTTCTGGAGCATATACTACTGCTGCCAATTGTAGCAGTTATCTCGAATTGTGTACATATGTAAGTGGATCATATTGCACAAATAAGAATTGTGCATCCCCTTCAGGAATAACAATTTACAATCATAAAACATGCGCCAACTTCTATAAATTGTGTACTAGTAATTCAGCATCTAGTGCTTGTGAGTGGAGAAATTGCTATAATCACAAAGGATTTATCTCTTATTTTACTCATGAATCCTGTGAAAATTGGTTATTTTAATGCACAGTCAATAGTACAAATACAGGATGTACAGTAAAGACATGCACTAATTATGGTAGTCGTGTCACATCATTTACAAATGCAGATTGCAATAAATGGCACCCCTCCTGTAATGGAGCCTCCACAACATGTTAAGAAAGTAGAACTTGTACAAGTGCTCCGACAGGTTATCAATATGATCATAGTAATTGTGAGGCTTATTCCTTAAGTTGTACCAAGAATACATCTACAACTTGTATGACAAAGACTTGTTCGAAAGCTAGTTTAGTATTTTCAACATTCACCCATGCTATTTGTTCAGAATGGCTCAGTACTTGCACAACTGATGCTACAAGTTCTACTTGTACCAGTAGAACTTGCACAAACTATAAGGATTAATTAACCTCAATAAATCATACAACATGCAATGGTTGGTTATCAACTTGTACTAGTAATGTTGCAGGTACTGCCTGTGAAACCAAAAGCTGTTACAATCATGGAACTTAAGTAACAGTAATAGACAATACAAATTGTAATATTTGGAAGAGTGGTTGTGTTGGAGGAGGATCTACTTGCAGGGATTCTACAAATACATTATGTGGAGCTTTTTCAGGATCTATTACTCATGCAAATTGTACAGGTTATTTAAGTACATGCACAAATTCTGGAACCACAAAATGTATAGTTAGAACTTGCTAATTAGCATCTTAGGGTATCACAATATTTAATCATTAAAAATGTACTGAATGGTATTTGGAATGCACAGCTAACTCAGATGGTTCTGGATGTTAATATAGAACATGTTATAATTATGGAGATTATATAACTACATTTACAACAGCTACTTGCTCGAATTGGCTATATGGTTGCAATGTTAATTCAACAAATGATGGATGCATTAGCGAACGTACATGTTCTAATTATGGATCTTATATCAAAGAATTTACTCATGATAATTGCAGTATTTGGCTGAGTACATGCACAGTTAATGCTGGTGCCTCAGCTTGTATTGATAAGACATGCACAAATTATGGAAGTAATGTGACTGTGTTTGATTACACTAATTGTAATGCTTGGCTGGATGGTTGTACTGGAACAGGCAGTGCATGTGAAGCTAGATCTTGTAGTAATTCTCCAACAGGAATCGGTTCTTATACTGAGGCCAATTGTTAGAAATGGTATTCATATTGCAAGGTGAATGACTCTCTTACTAATTGTATAAGTACACGTACCTGTACTAATTATGCAGGTAACATTACTACATTCAATCATACCAATTGCAATTCTTGGTTATCAGATTGCACTGTCTCAGCAAATGGACTCACTTGTGAAACTAAGACTTGTACTAATAGTAATTTAACTGCAGGCAATTTCAATTTAAATAATTGTAATTCATGGCTATCTGGATGCATTGCTAATTAAGCAGCAAATAATTGTGAGACTGTTAGAACTTGTGGTAATGCAATTTCAAATTTAACTACTTTTACTTTAGCCACCTGTTCAGGTTGGTTAAGCACTTGCACATACAATAAAGCTGGAACTGTTAGTACTGGAACTTATTGCATTGAATATATATGTGCTAATGCATAATTAACTAGTTTCACTCATAACAACTGTTAGAATTACAAGAACACTTGCACAGTGAATTCTAGTCATAATGGATGCACTGATTTCACTTGTTCAAATGCAGTAAACTCTGTATCCTCAATCTCGCATTGGAATTGCAAATCCTATAAAGCATCGTGTACAGTAAATAACGCTTATAACAATTGTGAGGATATGACTTGCAGCAATGCTTCTCGTACTTTATAGTATTACATAAGTTGGGGTGATTATGCTCATTCCGATTGTTAGGGATGGCTATCATCTTGTACCATCAATAATTCAGCAAGTGGATGTGAAACAATGACTTGTTCAAATGCATCATACACTCAAAGTATAAATCAATGGTATAGTTGTACAAACACTTGGATGTCTACTTGTGAGTTACACACCTCGAATTCTTATTGCCTCTAAAAAACTTGCTCCACTTATAGGGGAACATTATCTGCTGCAAATTGTAGTAGCTATTTAGCAGGATGCACCTATTATGGAAATTATGATAATACTTCTACTTGCACAGATGTTGTTAGAAACATGTGCTAGTGCAGTTACAGCTCATAATAGTGGTTATAACGTTGTTAATTAGGCAGGATGTGATTTATGGAAACCCAATTGTGCACATAGAGGCTCTGGGTATTATGGTTGTGAAGAAAGATCGTGTTCAAATTATGTCAGTGCAAATCAATCTAATCCTTCATCCTATTCTTAATGTAACAATTGGTTGTCAAAATGCACTTATGATAGTGTAAATTAAGTATGTGTTGATAAAGCTTGTTCTAACTTCTCTTAATCTTCACCATCCTTTTTAAATTGTTAAGCCTGGAATTCTATTTGCACAGTTAATTCGACAAATACAGGTTGTGAAAAGAGAAATTGCACTAACTATTCATATGTTTATCAAGTCTTTAATGATACTAATTGTTCAGGATGGTATTCTAATTGTAAAGCAAATTCCTCAAAGACTGCCTGTGAAGCAAGTTGCACTACAACGACTGGTATTTCTACATTTAATTTTGCAAATTGTCAAGATTGGGATACTATGTGCTCTGTTAAAAGTGATAATACCAATTGTGAAAAAAGAAGTTGTACAAACCCTTAACTAGCATCCTACACTGATACTACATGTTCAGCTTGGTTGCAAACTTGCACAAATAATGGTACTACAAGTTGCAAGGATAAAACATGTTATAATTATTCCACTAATCTATTAACTTACTCTTCGAGCACTTGTGAAACTTGGTTATCAGTGTGCACTAATTACAAGACCTTAGGTTGTATGCCTAAAACTTGTGATAATTTTACTGGTGTAGTTACAGATAGTAATTGTTCAACTTATCTATCATATTGCTTAGCGAATACCACGAAAACAAAATGTGTAACTAGAAGAACCTGTACTAATCATGGGTCTTCTGTTACAACATTTACACATGTAAATTGTGAAACCTGGAATAGCAATTGCACTAGTAATAATTTGAACAATGCATGTGTTGAAAAGACTTGCAGTAATATAAGCACAAGCGCTGTAATATAAATAAACTTATATACATGTACTGCTTGGAAATCTACTTGTGCTTATATAAATGGAAGTTGTGTAGATAAGACTTGTAGCAATTCAGGTTTGGTTGGCACTGATGTCACACTGGCAAATTGTAGTGATTGGTTACCATATTGCAAAGCTAATAATGCTATTTGGCCATAATATTGTGAATTAAAGACTTGCTAAAATCATTCTTTGGGAACAACAAACTAAGCCAATTGTTAGAGTTGGTTGTCTTATTGTAGAGTAAATTCAGCAGGAACAGCTTGTATGACTGATCGTACTTGCAGTAATTATGGGATTAGTATAATAACATTCAATCACATCAATTGCGAAGCGTGGTCATCTTATTGTACTGTGAACACCACAAATAATGGATGTATGAATAAGACTTGTTTTAATACTAATTTGAGTGTGTTTAATGATCAAACCTGTGGGTAATGGTTAAATACCTGCAAAGCCAATTCCACCAATACTGGATGTGAAATAAGGACATGTACAAATTATGGGAGTTAATTAACCAGTTTCACTTCTGCGACTTGTTCATATTGGTTATATTAATGTACTAATAATGGATCCACAGCTTGTAAGACAAGTAGAACATGTACCAGTTATAGTAATTTAATATAAACTTTCACATTGTAGACATGTTCAGAATATCTGAGTTCATGTGTTCCTGATCCTACTCAATCATCTTGTGTAGATAGAACTTGTAAAAATGCATAAGGGTTGCCTTCGTATACACTTTAAAATTGTTCAAATTGGATGAATAGTTGCACGGTGAATTCAACTAATGATGGTTGTATTGACAGAACATGTTAAAATGCATCTCTATCATACTACAATTATAGTAGTTGTTCTAATTGGTTAAGTTCATGCACTGTAAATGGTACTAATGATGGTTGTACTGCTAAGACTTGTAGTAATAGCACTATCACTTAATTTACATAAGCCAATTGCACAGCTTGGTTAAGTACTTGTACAAATGGTACGAATTCATGCATTAATAAGACATGTGCCAATTATACAGGTACAATCAATTAGACTAATTGTGTAGCATGGTTATCTTATTGTTATGCTGATTCTGGAACTCCAACATAATGCTCTAGTTTGAGGAATTGTTATAATCATAATTTAAGTACATTTACTGTTAGCACGTGCAGTTCATGGTCTCCATTATGCACAGTGAATACCACGAATGATGCATGTACCGAAAAGACTTGTTATAATTATGATTTAACAAAGTTTAGTCATTCACTTTGTTAAGATTGGTTATCAACTTGTACAGTCAATATGGATGGAACTGGATGTGAAATTAGATCATGTACAAATTACGGAAACAACATAATCTTATTTACTAATGCCAATTGTTCTGGATGGTAGAAATATTGTAAGGCAACATATTTGGGTAATGCATGTGAACCATACACTTGTTGGAAGAATAATGTAAGTGTATTCAATCATACTAATTGTTATAACTATTTAGATTAATGCACTGTTGCAGATTCAACATCTTGTGGATCTACAAGAACATGTACTAATCATGGAAATGCAGTGACCATTTTTAATCATGCTAATTGTTAATATTGGTTAACTAAATGCACTGTAAATGCTGCAGGAACTGCATGTGAGGAAATGACATGTGAAAATCATGGAGTTTAAATTTCTAAATTTACTCATGTAAATTGTCAAAATTGGATGTTTGATTGCACTGTTAATTCAACTGGAACAGATTGTGAATTGAAAACATGTTCAAATTATGGTGCCAATGTAGTTGTTTACACTCATGCTAATTGCTTAGCTTGGTTATCCATATGCACAGCCAATTCAACCAATAGTGCTTGCATTAATAAAACATGTCTAAATACTACTGGTATCAGCACATGGTCATAAGCCAATTGTGAATCATGGTTGAGTGTCTGTTAATTAAGTAAACCTAGCACTTGTTAAAATAATCTCAGTAATTGCTCATCTGCAACATATAACCAGTGTGTTAAAGATAATAATAATGATGTTTGTGTATGGCATCAGAATGCATGTAAGGATAGGGCATGTAATAACTTCACTGGAACAGCCAATCATACTAATTGTGAAAATTGGTTAAGTAGTTGTACTGTCAATACAACTAATAATGGATGTGTCACTAAACCTACTAATTGCACTACAGGGGGTGTCACTCAAAACTAATGTATTGTCAGTAATTCTGGGGTTAAATGTTCTTGGATTGCTAGTTCCTGTGTAACTAGAACATGTACATAATATTTTGGTACATTTAACCATGCTAATTGCAATAGTTGGTTAAGTACATGTACTGTTAATAGTGCATCGACTGCTTGTTAAACTTTATCATCCTCATGTTCTTCATATACTATTTAGGATTAATGTAATTTTACTAACTCTAGCACAGTTTGTTTTTGGGTTAATAATGCTTGTGTTAATAGAACATGTGACCATGCTCCACAAACAACTGCTTATGATGATCATAATGAATGTATCAATTTTTTGAATACATGTACTGTTGCTAGATTTGGAGGATGCACAGATAAATTATCAACATGTTCATCATACAAATAGTAATCATAGTGTTACTAGAGTTCATTAGGAGTTAAATGTTATTGGAATACTCTAACATCTTTATGTGCAGATGCTATTTGCACAAATGCTTTATCCACACTAACCACACATGCAGATTGTTAAAGTTTCTTGAATACTTGCACAGTAAATACTCCAGGAGGTTGTATTCCACTTGTAGCTTGTAATCTATATACAACAGCACTCTCTTGTGTTATATCTAATACAGGAGATACTTGTGAATGGCAATCAGGAACTTGCAATATAAAATCTTGTACAACTGCTGCATTGGATGCCACAAGAGATACTCATGAAGAATGTCAAAGTTATCTACCATATTGTACAGTTGCTGCTGCTGGAGTTGGTGGATGTGTTCCACTAAATGATTGTAATACCTATACTTCAGAGAGATAATGTAAAATCAATGCAAGTGCTTTATTGTGCGGATGGAATGGCTCAGTGTGCGCGAATAGATCATGCTCCACTGCTCCTCCAACTGTAACATACAGTAATGATAGCGCATGTGAAGATTATATGGATGGGTGTACAGTAGTGGAGACTGGATATGGTTGTCAATCTAGAAAATCAGAGTGTTCTGATTATTCAGTAAGTAAATAGTGTGTAAAAACAATCACAAATTAGTTGTGCTATTGGAATAAGGAATTGCCAATTCCAGTTTGTGAGATTAGAACATGTTATAATGCACCTAGTAATTCTCTTACTCCTGCCTTATGCGAATAGCACTTCAATCTATGCTATTCCAATATGCAATATTGCAGACTCGAAGAATGCGAAGACCTTCAAATGACTACAGATTTTGATTGTAAATATTACAACAGTAAATGCACTACTAATGGTACTCACTGTGTAGTCAGAAAGAAATGTTAAGATGTATAGAGTAGTGCAGGTTGTGTTATGGATGATTAATTCAATGAATGTGAATGGTTCAATTAAGAATGCGTATTAAAGACCTGTTATACTGCTCCAGAATTTACTACTGAGTAGGAATGCAATCTCTATAAATAAGGCTGCACAACTAAATTATTTGGTGGTTGTAGGTAAAAGACTACTTGTTCAGAAGCTAATGTCGAGTAAGCATGCACTACCTCCATCACTGGCGAAATCTGTGTTTGGAATTAGGGTATTTGCAGATCTCAAAGATGTGAGGATTTTGACGGTAGCTATGATGAAATTTGTGATGCCTAGAAAAAAGGATGTGTCAGTGATGGAACCTAATGCATTTTACCAAGGCTTTGCTCTTAAATACTAGTCAAAGAAAAATGCGTTAAAGGTCTCGATGGACCATGTGTATGGTATGAATTGGGTTGCTCACTCTTTCTCTCTTGTTCAAGTGTTCAAAGCAATTTAGATAGAATTTGTAAATCTGCAAATAGGTTATGTACTACCGATGGACTCAAATGTGTGGGATTGGAGAAATGTGCTAATTATAGATTATAAGAGGCTTGCAAAGTTGGATTAGATGGAAATTGCTAATGGATTGAATCTTAACAGAAATGTCTATTGTTTGCCAAATGTTCTGATTTACCTTTTCTAACTCACGACGAGTGTTAAAAATCATCATCTAAGTGCACTACAGATACTTTGAATGGGTGTGTTAATTTAGAATAGTGTTTCAATTACACACAAAAAGAGCAATGCAAAATCAGTTCCTAACCACAAAAAATACAGAACAATTAAGTAATCTAAACAGGATATTGTGCTTGGGTCAATGGCAAATGTAGGGATCAATTATGTGAAGATCTAAGTGGTGAAACACATGAGTAATGTCAAGCCAAACTCAAAGGATGCACTTCAGATGGAACCAATTGTGTTACCATGCAACCTTGCTCTTAATATACTAATATTATTACCTGCAATCTTGCATTAGGAACTGATGGGAAATGCCTATTTTCTACTGCTGGTTGCAGAACTCTCGAATGTGCTGACATCAAAGATGGAACCAATCATTTTACTTGTTAGAACTTCAATTCTACTTGCGTTTCTAATGGGGATAAATGCATATCCTAAGTCAAATGCGAGTATTATCCTAATTAGCTCGCCTGCACTTATAGAGGATTAGATGGACAATGTGCTTGGGATGGAACCAAATGTTCATTGATGAAATCTTGTTAGGATGCAAATAATGATATGGTAGCCTGTCTAAGAATGAATGAATTTTGTAATTGGGTCTCGTATGCTAATGGAGCTTCCTCATGCCTCGCTCACACTTGTTAAACCAAAGGAGTTCTCAATCAATGCAAATATATCAAAGATTTCAACAGTTCAACCATAACTACTTGTTTATGGTTAAATGATTCATGCTAAGCTGTTGATCCTCGAAATCTATTAAGTTCTGAATGTAATGTTAACACTTTAAATACTTATCGATGGAATCCAGTAAACAATACCTGTGAGTTATGTTCTCCTTCAGAAGTTAACAATACCAACACCCCAGTAGTCAACTATCTTTAATTATTATCGATCGTGATAATATAAGCAATAATATATTGAAAAAATATTCATCATCAAATATATATTCATTATTTATATTTAATTAACTGTTATGTATTTACCCAGACCTTTGTAGCATTATTATCCAACTCAATACCCAACATTACCAGAAATTCCTTAAAGGGAACAACCTAAGTTGATTTATGACTCAAGATATGAAGTAGAAGATAAGTATTACAGAAACTAGATCTAAAACTAAGAGGATTTCGCTTAATCTCAATAAGAATATTAAAAAATGGAGAAAACTTATAAAAAATACAATGGATATTAATAAAATCCTGCTTCTTTGAATTAAACATACAGCAATAAACAAAGTAGCAATTAGCAATAATAACCTCCTATCTCAGAAAGATATAATCAAATAACAGATTCAGATATTAGGTTCGTCTCATATATATTTTAAGAGGAAATACAATTTAGAAAAGAATTTGTACAGATCAATAAAAAATTAAAATAACACAACCCAAACTTATTGTCATTATTTTATATATTTACATCTGATAATCATTATGTAATAACTCATTTTAATTCTAGAAAATTGAAAAGTTTAAATTTTTGGAAGTGTTGTAATCCTACCAGGATGATGTAAAGGTTTGTGATTTGGAATTATTGTTCAATTATTTAAATAATTGGAAGCGCTCATAATCTATTACTTATGGCCAATTTTTACAACTAATCGTGCCTTATGTTAAGTACGAATAAATGCCTGATCCAGCAGACCTAAAGTATCAATAGGATTAGCCTACACAAGAATAAATGGAAATATTTTGTAGGTTAATTAAAATGAAATTGTAAATGATGTCCACCCTTGAGTACTACAGACAAAAGATTGATAAATCTCTAATTAATTTAGTACAAATTTTTGAATTCATAGACTAAGACAAGGATGGATTGATCAAAGCATTTGAAATCACTAAACTGTTATGTAATAAAATAAAATTATAATTACCTAGAATAGTTTGGTTATTTGGTTACAGTTGAAGAGGCCTAGTTAGTGTTGTAAGATATAGATGAAAGAGGATAAATAAATATTAATTAATTTGTCCACTACTACAAACCAAAATCTTAGGCTATTTATTTATGATATATAATTATTAGACTTTTAAATTACATTACTTATTTCATCAATTTACAATATTACTACTATGAAATAGTTGATGTAGGATTTAGTTTCATAAAACTGCTTTTTTAAGAAAGGCCATTAATTAATAGCAAACATACATAATCTAATCAATCAGGCAGTATATTTTATGTTGAGAGTTCTCCATGTTGGTTAATAAATTCAAGGATTTCTGCAAATTGCCTTCGTTCAGGTTAGTATTTTGGTATATCTTCTCTACTCGTATAAAGTCCCAAAGGAGCAATTCTATTTGATTGCAATGGAATGAACTCGTCGTACTCCTTTCCCCATCCGTCATAATGAATGAATAGTTCCTTTTTACCAATTTATTATATTGTTGCTACGCACCATATAAATTATTAATCCATTATATCAACTTTTTAGTCGATTGCCATATTATCTACTCTAATGGAGAAATATTTGAATACAATTTAGATTTATTCCATTATTCCATCTCCTATCGTCTATTCTAAAAATGTTCTATTTATGCTTTATCTCCATATTAATTAACTAGATCGACGATTCTATTATCAAAACTTTCACAATATTAGAATGAGTGTGTTTTAATTTTCACTCGACAAACAGGACATTCCTGTTATTAAAATAACTATATACTGCTTTCCTCATTAGACTATCAAATATGCACATCTCACAAAATGCATGGCCGCATTATGTAGTTGTAACTTTTTGAAAGATTTCCAGACAAATTGGGCAAATCAAATCTTCAAATTTAGGCCTAGAATGTTGTTGTAATTTAATTTCTAAGAGAAAATTATTTAAGTGATTTATACTTTTCCTTCTTTCAGTGTAATTTTATTTGATATTTTCTCTTTTCCGCATCTTCTTTAAAAAGGTTTCCTACAACATATTTTTGTTGATCAATTATAAATCTGCTACTTATTCAATATGTTCTTCAGATGCATGAATCATTAAATTATTATAAACAATTAAATAATTTAATCAATCATTAAATTAAAAATGTCTTATACAGAATGGCAGTCCTTGATTAATGATTCCTTTCATTTTAAACCTTCAACAAGATGATATGTTTATATATAATTTAAAAGGCAAAATTTAATTCATTATTAATGTTCAATAATTCTTACTTGCTTTTTGCCTCTGATAATTCTTAAGAATTCTGACAATTTATCACTCTCTTGCTCGGAATCTTTGGGATTCAATTACATATAATTAGGAGTTTGTTATCTCAATTGCATCTAGGTTTATTTTAGACTTGCTCTAATTTAATAAAACAATAAAAATTACGCTCGTTGAGTATGTATAGTTGGGATACGATAAGTGTCAGCAAATTAGTCAAAATAATGACTTTCATATTCCTTTAAGTCTTTTTAATAAATGTATTTTATTTTTTAAACTTTTGTTGGGCTTTAAAATTTAATACGAAAACTGGGGCTCATCCTCAATGGTGTATAAGGCTACTAGATTTTTTCGTTTATTTTGAGTTCAAATTACTTTTATCTTTTCATTTTATATTAATTTATAATAATAAAAGTCAAAACCTAAAACTTATTTCACAAAATTATTTATAAACTTTATAACTTTATAGATCATTTCTTTATATACGATTGTTAGAAGCAAGGGCATTCAGATTTTTCAAAATAAGGAAATTTATCAGTATTTCTCAAGCAATTCAACCAAATTTATTTTGTCAAGTACTTAAATATCTTGTATTTTTCAACTATAATTTTAAAACTGAGTTGTTTAATCATCAAAGATCGTAAATTATGTGATTAAATTACTGATTTCAATTCTACTTCATCTGTTGGATCCGCAGTCAATTTAAACAAATTTTCAAGCAATTTAGCTAAACTAATCAAAGGAACAAAGCTCTTTAGAGTATTCAAATTGAAATTTTTCCAAGTCTCAACATAATTCTCAAATTCGACATTAGTCTTACCTTACCTATCAGACTGAATCTACTCCATCTGTTTTAAGCTTGATATTTCATCATGTTAAGATTCTTTTTATTATTTTATTTAATTGACTTGTTATTATTGAGTGATTGATCTGGCTTATGATTCTCTTATATCATGAACATCATTTTAAAACTACTGACTTTTAATGAAACTTTAATTAACAATTGGATTTTGAGAACCATGCTTACCCCACCAAACTTGCAGTTTCTTTTATGTAATTTATAATTCATGTATAAATTTGATGCTATCCTTAATCTTGATTACACTACTAATAAGATCTAAATTGTCATCTGGAAAGAAGTAAATTATTTAAGATACTGCCCCTATCAAATTCAATAAACTTATTAAGACATTAGGAGATTTTAATATAAAATCATAATTTGCCAATTTTTTAATGAGATTACAAATTATTTCACAACTTTCTCTATTCAGTTTTCCAATCTCTGGGGATATGTTGAATAATATTTGGGATATTTCTAATAGTTTACTTTCCTTAATAGATGATAATTCGTTTAAAACTGTATCACAAAGTGCTGTCACCAATAAATCACCCCAACTACCAACAATAATCGGAGCATCTGTAAAAGTCAAAGTAAATTCTTGATTTGCACATAATTGCTTATTCAATTAAGGTTAAGAACTTAATAATTTGATTAACTTTAATGAAGCTTTTTTGATATATATTTTTGGATTAAAGTAAGACAATAAAAAAACAATCATTAGATTTGGGACTATGTTATTTAATTATAGATACCATTATGAGCAGTCTTGGAAGTGAGATAGCTTAAGAAAATAAAAGAGTTTTCAAATTGGGATAATTACTTTTCAAAGGATCCTCTAATAAATTACTATTAGGATTTGTAATAAGAGTAAAACTTCTGTGATAGTTATACTATTATTCCTTCTTATATTTATTAGGGTAAATCAATAAACTAAGGGAATGGGTGGTTGAATAGCCGAAAGTACTCTTTAGTTTTGATCATCTCCTCAAACTCTTTCCCTAAATGCAAGACATCTTTGTAAACAAATCCTATGATTTATATTTATGTTATTACCTTATCCGCCTATTATAAGAGATGCTAACTTTAAGCATACACTTTAAAGATTATCTTCTATTTAATTAGATATATTGACTAGGCCTCTGAGAAATTACTTAATTCTCTCTGTAGGGAATATTGAAAATGCAATCAGTGAAACTAATAATTCTGGAAATAATGGAATTTTTTGTAATATTAACAAAGCTGCGTTAGGAGTTTAAACTAGCAACTTTTAAGTTAATCTTTAATCTTTGCTACATTATTATTCTTAATTATTTTTCTCTTTAAATTATTCATCTATTTCTTATTCATCTGATTATTTCTACTCATTGGATTTTACGTTTTCTTTCTTTTAAAATTTGTCTTCATTATTTAATTCTTCAATTTCTATTTAGAAAAAAAACTCTGATGAAAATAAGGAAGAACTCACTATAGCAAATATGCAGGATAAAACGAGATATCGATTTTCAAAATATTTTGCAATATCATTTGGATACTTGCATTGAGGATTGAAACCCTTCCATACATGACCAAATTGAAATTAATAAGAGTTCCATATGTTGTAATAATATTATGCAAAATATTATAATAGAGTATCATTCTTAACAACTGACTCCTTTTAAGATTAGTAAGTATAAATACATCATATCCTAAAGAATCTATTGTGAACCCAAAATGGAAGCACATCTAAAATAGTCTTGTAATTAGTGAAATAATCAGAGGAGGGTCTCGTTCCTATGTTTCGTTGTTTGGTTAAGCAATTTTGGTATTCCATAGTATCTCTTTCATTTGCTCCTTAAAATATTCTTCATACAGCACAGGAAATATTGATGTCAATATTCTCAAGCTGTTCTTCCATTATCTATATTGAATATAAGATTGCAATTCAGATTATGTGTCGCAAAGAAATTTATGTAAATATTGGATTATACCCAAGATCCTCTTAGGAGATTATTTCAATATATCCCTAATGTCAGAAGGATAAAAAGCATTCAGATAATCTTCTTAAGAGATGTCAAGAAGCAAAATGGACTTCAATTCCTCTGCTAAGTTATTTTCATCCTCTTATTTCAATAAATTGACAAACTTAGCCTTTACATTAATTTAATTTCCCATTTATTTTATTCTAATTAATTAATATGAATAAATAAATTTATATATCATGATAATAAAGATTATTCAATTTTTTAGCATGTCGATTCCAATAATTTTAACAAAGATTTCTCTTATTTCTCTCTTAAGAATTACTCTTACTAAGAAAATGGATAGAATAATAATGTACTTCTAAATCATTTTAAATAGATTAATCTAAGTCTTGCAATAATCTAATAGTTGTTTCGTATGATTCTTCTGAGATTCTTTTTTCTTCACTCAACTATTCTTGTAACCTTAAAATTTCTTCCCCAAACCCTCTAATTAATTTTTCAGCATTTTGATCCCTTATCTACTTTTCTTATTCAAAATAGTATCTTAATTCTTCAAGTTCTTTTTCAATGTTTTCAATTTGCTTCTCCTCATATTCAGTCCTTTAGACATTATCTTTTTTTAATTCTCCCTTCATTGCTTGTATTTTATCATCAATTTCAGCAAAAATCTCTTATTCATTCACCTTCCTACTAGAATATTCTTCATTCAAAGACAAAGAAAAGTTTTTTTCAATTAAAGTTAATGATTTCAAACTTTTTTCACAAATTAACTACAATTAATTAATATCTAACCTATCTTTAATCCCTTTCGCTGTATAATGTCTCCTCTAACTTTTCGTATTGCTCATAAAGTAACTAAGGAATTACAATTAATAAATACTCTGAATTTCTAATTATCATTGATCTCTCCTTTTTGAATTCTCTCCTCTAACAATTTTATTTTTTGGAAATACAAATCTCTCCTACTCTAAATCAATTAGGAATGATATTTACTTTGTCATCTTTAACATTTGTAGATAATCCTTGCAATACTCGGTTCAACTCATTAATACGATCTTGATTTTAACTAGGTGATACATTTCTCTATTAGATAATGATCAAATCTATACATTTGAATAGTCAGATTCATCGTGTTTCTTAGTCGCAGTAGCACTTTTGAACATTATTTTTAAATTTAATTTAAGGTTAACTGTTTAAATATGTATTATTTATTTTATATTAATGTAAGACGAAGAAAAAATATTAGAATAATTAAAAGAACTTGATAAAGCATAAGACAAAAATCCTGTATACCCTATCAATCTAACTTAATATAGGTAACCTTAGCATCCTTGAAAACTTTGAAGTCTGCAATCTATAACAGAGATGTTGATTTATAGACTGTCGTGAAATTAAGAACCTTAAATGAAACCACATTGAAATCAGAGAATATTAAAATTTATTTCTGTTCTCTCTGTGGAAAGAAGGCTATTGGAGCAAATATCGGATTAGATACTCTTCCAACCAGAAGATCAGATAATAGCATTGCCATCAATTTAAAACAAATATTCGTCCGATTGTTCCTGAAATAGGAAGGCATCAAATATATAAAGCGATCTAATTGTACTATGATGTCATATTTTAAGCTGTTGAGAAACAATATCGTTGGTGCTGTGAAGAATGTGGGGTACATGTAGCTTATCAATGTGTGAGCTACGAAGAAGGTGCTTAATTAATTTAAGGAAATTCAGATATCTAATTATCAAATAAACCATATCTATACGTGCTTAATGATGCAATTGTGTTAAATTAATAATTTTCAAAAGTACATAGTGAAATTGCTAAACTCAAAGATCAAATGGAATATGAATAATTAAAATGAATTTAAATAGATTTTTATGTCTTAATAAATAAAATACGTATTCCTATTGTGTTTAAATTCCAAATAGAAGTTTTTTAAGATATATAATATTTATTGTATATTTATCAAAATTAATATTCAAATCTCATTCATACTATTAAAGGCTCAATTAGTAAATATTCGATAACAAAATCCCTAAGATTATTGGTAAAATGTATTTGAATAACGAGGATCCTAATATTATTAATAAAATCAAACCTTTCTTTAATTTTGAGATTTCAATTGTATTATATATTTGTTCTCTCTTTCTTTTTTCTTCTGCCTTTTATCATAATGGATAAAATATTACTAGATCAGATTCAATTTGCTTGAGTTTTTAAACACATTGCACTTAATTATTTAATGGAATAGGTTAAATCATTGACTAATAAGAAGGCTATAGCTCTGTTCTACTGTTTGTCTATGAAAAATGCTTAACATTTATTTACAAGAACTGATGTATGACTAGACGCTAAGTTATTACCATAGATTGGTATTTTTTTGCCAAATTCTTCTTTTAATACCCCTGTATATAATTTAATATTAAAACACGTTTAAGATTGAAAGAGATTCTCAATTTCAGCCATCTAATGATATAATTAATTTTACTGATTTTTTCTCTGGAACACCAATAGCATAAATTAAAAATTTTTAATTGACGATATGCTTTGGGTCTAAATTCTTCCTATATTCTTATTTATAATTTACTTTTGCTCTATCAGTTGTGCTGAATTCAACATTTTCAGATTGGAGAGGCGAAATTATTCCTCGACTTTGTTTGACAGAAAATAGTTCTGGTTTAGTGGATTTAATCTATTAAATAAGGTTTTTCTCAAACTTTATAAGCCAAGTATAGGGATGTGACATTCTTTAAACTTATGTTGTAAGGAATATAAAGGTCATTTTTTAATTCGAACATAATCTCAGTTGATGAAACTTCAAGCATATTTAAAATAAATTATATATTTTAATTTTTCAATTAGAAATATTTTATTCTCTTTTTTTAGTAAAATATTTATTAAATTAATAAGAAGTACAAAAGTTACAATTTTCTCCTCTCCAAATTATCTTATTATGGATTTGATTATTATAATTATATTTAAACTATCAAGATTATGTTATAAAAACATCTATTCAATTAAATATAATCTATTATATTAATTAATGAATTTTAAGAAAGAAACTTTAGAATTACTTGGATATGAAAGCAATAAGTGCTCAATTCCAAAAACTTTACTTGATAACTTTACTGCTTTTTTTACTGAATAATAACAATTACCTCTAGCGAATGAACCTCCCGAATGTAATTATTTCTATACAACTGACCCTAGATTTTGAGAATGGATTAATATTTATGTCAGCTATAAGCTAAAGTACCACGCCCTAGGTCTCAGCCTAATAATTAAGGTCTGTGCAATCTAAAGGTTCCAAGGGAAAGATCAGAACTTTTTTTCCTTAAAGTAATTATCATCCAACACCTTAATTAGAATGGCCCGTTCACAAAGCTAACATGAGTCCCTTTTCATTTTCAAAATATTCTCACTTTCAATCTTTGACAAGCCGATATTGGTACTACTTGGACAATAGTAATACTGTATAAGGTAAGATCTATTCTAAAATTTAAGGTCCCTTTTCTTGTGTGGAAATGGATAACTGGTATCGAAAAAATCTCCTCAATCTTGATCTGTTGATTAGCTACAAGTCTCATGATCTGACTTCGTTTGTGAAAATTCAAGATATCTTAAAGGATTCCGAAAATCCTAAATGCGATAAAATGTTGCGTCAACTTTATAAAAGAGCATCAAGTGCTAAAAGAATTAGTATATTTTGTATTTACAATTAGAAGATCAAAATTCAAGTACTTCACCTGTAAGCAAGGCGTCAACTGAAATATCAACTAGCAACAACAACAGCTGCTAAAAATCTAGATAACCCATTTGGGGAGTTGATACCGAGTATTTTTTAGGTTTTTGATTATATATCTATTACATAAAAAATCACAACCCCATCTTAAAACAAGAATAATATTTATATTTCTTTAATTTTATATTTATAATTTAATAATTTTAAGAAGGGTAGAAAAACTATAGGGGTTTAATGAACAAACTCTAAAATTTAAAAACAATATTGTTGAATTTACATCAATTCAATCAGGAGAGTAACTTTCTTAGAATTCTTCTAAAATGGGTCGTTCCATTGTCATCGACAAGTTATTCTTGAAATTCCTTCCATTAATTTAAATCATTACGTCTAATGCTATGCTTATTTATTCTGGCTATTATTTGTGTTATTCGAATATCTCTGTATTTTTTCCTTAGCATTCTCCAATTTCTTTTGAAATTATGGTGCGTGTACCAATGACTGGACTGAGATCATTAAACTCCTATTCATCTCTTTATTGCTAACAGCTTATGTTATATATTTTCTGTAATATAGCATCAAACTTTACCTAAAACTCATCGATTATTAGGCTTGCTTTTCCTACGCAGACTCCTGTTTAGATTGTTTGGAATTCAGAATATCCTAAAACTGTTTCTAATCTTGCAACGTTCCTTGCATGATCATCTTTAATAATTTAGTCGAAACTCCATCCTTAAGCCTCTAAGGTGCCTTTTTTTGTATCTCTACTGAATCTCCTTTGGAATTACTGTCAAAGGAAATCTTATTCCTATAGTTTCTTATGTTACTATTACAGTTCTATGGTATCGATTTTCTTTTGCAACTTAATAATATCTTCAGCCTAGGAATTTTTTTGTTTTATGGCATTTTCCAACTATTATCTTGTTTATAATAATGAATTGTGCATTTCATTTCTTTCTTGCATCAACTATTTGACAGTACATTCTAACTGGTATTCTCTGGAGAGAGGATTAAAAGATGAACTTTCCTGTTGTTATAATATAAAAAATAAGAATGATATAATACTAAGATTTTTGGGTCTCTAAAGTAAACATCAATTGCTGATTAATTTAAGTAAGAAATTATTATTATTTCTCTGAATCATGCTTATATTTCTGAAATTCAATTGTTAAATCTTCCTAAAATTGTTAAATCAACAAAATTTACTAATTATTTTTCAAGATTCTATTTCAATTAAGCCATTTCGCTCTTTTTTTAAGTATAAGATAGTTTCAACTTTTACAACTTTTCTCTTTCTTTTATTTGATACATAGAAAACTAATCTTTAACTGTCACCATGATTTAATATATTTCCTACACCTTTTCTTATTCAATTTAAAGTTATCTCCTTAATTTTGACATCACTTCCTGTATTTGATAGAGTACATGTGGATCTTCCATTTTATCCCCTAGCATAGCCAATAATTTCTCAACATCTGATATCTCCTCATTTTCTTAAGTTGATTTTATTAAAGTTTATTCATTTTCATCAAATTTTATGTTTAATTCATCTTCGTCTGTTTAAAATGAGAAATTATCTATATCTAATAATTTATTGGATTTTGGCGATGGAGGTTAGGAATCTAATTGAAATGATACATTCTTTTTCTTATTCTATGAATTTGCTAATTGAGTGATTATTTAATCTGAACTAAGATCCTTTATTAGAACTGAATCTAATTTTGTTAGTGTTTCTGTAAAATTAATTATGCTTTAGAATGTTCTTTCCTCAATATCCTTATCATATTGCTCAGTCATGAATATATCCTTAGTTGATTCTGAATCTGAAGGACAATAATTGAATTAATTCTTGAGATTGAGATTAGCAAGGAAGAAATCCAAATCTTGTTTTGTTGAGGAGAGAGCCCTACGAAAATCAAACAATTTTTATTCATTCTCTAAAATTTGAGTTTTTAATTATTCATTTTCAAAAATGAATTTTTGATTATTTTTTAAGCATTCAGACAATTATTATTTTAAATGTTCTTCATTGAACTTCTATTTAACAATCTTGTCTTATAACTCATCAATTCTACTTTAATAATTTATTTAAAGAGCAGCCATTTCTGTTTTTTGGAATTCTAATTCTTCTTGTAAATTTACAACTAATTTATGCTCTTTTAATAATTATAGAGAAGAATGTTATTTAGATTAAGCAATATTTTATTAAGATCCCTGATTTGAATTACCTTTTTCGAAGGAAACTGAAGTGTTGTTCTCTACTTTCTCCATTAATTTATTGATAATTTCATCTTATTCTACTATCTTTTACTCTGCAATATCGAGCAAGGCTTGTAATTCCTTAGCACTTTTCTCTGCATTAATAGTAGGTTTATTTTTGATAGCTTTAGCCCTTGCTCCGAATCTTAAAGTACTTATAGTTTCTTTATCATTATATGAACACATTGAACAAGCAACTACTAAAGTGGTTTTTGCATTCCCTCCAAGTGATTCACTTAATATTCTTGTTAATTTAGAGTCTCTATAAGGGATATGTTCCTTTTTATCAGAAGTTAAAGCATTAATAACCATACCCAAACAAGTTAATGATTTATTAATATTCTTGGCTTCCTCTAGTTGTTAACCAGAAACATTGGTTTTTGCTACTTTTTCTGATCCTGCCAAATCCACAAAGTACAATTTGCTTAGCTTACTAGAATCTGTTTTTATATTCTTTTCACTCACTTAAATTTGGAATAGAGAATGGGATCTAGAGGATCTTTCATTCATTCTGGTAGCAGCTATAGTTCTATTATTTGACCCTGTCAACATCACCTATTTCATTTCTTCTGGAGATTCAACTTTAATCTCTGTGAGATTCTATACAAAAATTCCTCTTAGTCTATCTTCCTTGATTTTTAAGTTTGTTTTGTTAGTATCTAATAAATCCATTATTTTCTCGTTGTAAATCTCCAAAAAAGACACCTTTACTATATATATCAAGTCATCAGATTTGCCATTCACAACATCGAATAATTCTGTCATAACTCTTGGTATTAATCCTTTAGTCCTTTCATTGGGATTATCTGGGCCCTACATATTTTCATTCTGTATAGTACTTCCATCGTAAATGTTTTTCCTGATGAAGTTTAGCCATAAGCAAAAATAGTTCCATTATAACCATTCATCACACTATCTAAAATGGGTCTTCCTACTTCTTCAAATACATCTGCTTATTCTGAATCTGGTCCAAATATGCGATCGAATGTAAAATCTTATTTATCATTGGAGCCAACCTAAATTAATTGATAGACTCAGATCTCATACTGTGACAGTAATTTATTTATCGTTATACGTAACACAGCATTCCCCTCCTTGTTACATTTCAAGAGAGTTGAGTGGCCTTAATCTAGCAACGACTTTTATATTTTAGCCTTCCTTCATCCAAAAATATAATAATATATTGAATAGGCTTATTTTAGCAATTAAAATTATACTCATTTCATCATTGATTGTGTATGAGATTTTTTCTAGTTTATTGATTCTAACTATATTTCTATGTGGGACATCCTTTAAATTGTCGATATATTCTCATTTTAATAAATAGAAATAGTAATAATTGATTAATGTCGTAAACTCTGAAATCTTAATACATATTATGGATAAATAGGGGAGGGGTAATAGAATGAATTGATATGAAAAAAATGGAAGATGGCAAATTGTGATAATAAAGTACAAATAAGAATGAATAAATACTTTGACAAAATTTAATTAAGGAGTTTTGTTAATCTAACGACATAATTGGAATTCTTGAATAAAAATAATTAATCAAAATTTTTATTATACATGATACAGATTAATTTAATACTTAATTCTTATAAGTTTGTATGATACTAGAATTTTTAGATTGTTGATGGGATCACATTCACAAAGATGGAGAAATTGAAGCTTAAGTGAACGAACACCACAATTATAAATAATATTGACAGATACAATATTGATTTTTATTCGAAGATACTAATAAAAAATTAGAACTACACAAGGGATACCATTAATGTTTAGTGATATAACGGCAATTTTGTCATTTTAAAGCAGTTATTGAATATTTATATCAAATAATAAATATATCATTCCTTAATTGAAGATGGGCTGTGCTGCTGCTAAACCTGAAAAAAAACAGAGTAAATAGGACTCTCCTTGTAGTCAACCAAAGGAAACTAGACAATCTTCTGTTTATCTGATGTAAGAAACTGAAAAAATTGAAGCAGACTATATTTTCCATGCATTAGAACCCATCATAAGTACGCTATTTATAAAATAACTAAAATAGCTCGAAGAAACTACATTAAAAAAGCTGTTTCCAAGAGCAACAACGCAACTCGAATCGTAAAAAATTTTAACTGTTTAAATCTTGGCTCCGAGGACAAGTACGAGTTAGAAAGCGCAGTGAATCATTTATTACGAATTGTAGATCTCATCATATATATTATAGAAACATCTAAACTTGATCAACACATTATCCTACTATTATAATGACAACAAATTACTATTAGTGAGTGAATTTTGCGAAGGAGGCAATCTATTATCTCGTTTGGATCATTTTAGCTCCCTTTAACAATACAATATGATTGATGTGTTCTGTTAGATTATGGCTGGAGTACAATATTTACACAATCAAGGAATTGCACATGGGTATGTTAGGTTATGAAATTTTAGTAACATCCAGCTGGAAAGCATAGTATTTAAGGAGAAATCCATGGAAAATGTGAAACTATTAGACTTTGGAATTCCAAATTCTGTGAAATCAAAATGTTTATAATGGAAACCCAATGGGGGTATTCAAGAGATATCATTCAAATCCCCTGAAGCCCTAAGAACATCTGGTCTTGCCACCGCTAAATCCGACATCTGGTCATGTGGCTGTCTCTTGTATTTCTTTTTGACTTCTCATATGCCATTTTAAGCAAGAGATGTCTAAACCTTAAAAACGGCAATATAAAGAGGAATAGTTAGTTTCGAAGGCTCGGAATGGTCACATATCAATCCAGAAATGAAACTATTAGTTAGCAAAATGCTTAGTTCCAATCCCTAAACTCGTCCTACAGCAGCAGAAGTCATCAATAACCCAATTTTTGTGAACAGGGGTAGAATATTAACTAAACCTAATAAACAACTCTCCAAAAATATGAAGGATTTTAAGGTATTTTGATTGCTTATTGGTTTAGCAACAATCCTAAATGCAAAATGCCATGCTAAATTATATAGCAGAAAACATGTTGTAAGAACAAGATAAGAAGAAATTAATGGAAGAATTCTAAAAATTCGATTTGAACAAAGATGGTTTACTCACAAAGGATGAGCTTTTAAAGGTCTACACTACCATGTATACATCTGAATAAGCTATTTAAGAGGTAGACGCCATTTTCTCTAAAATTGATTAAAATGGTAGTGGTAAAATTGACTACTAAGGTATAAAATTAGTATATTATTATTAGAGTTCGTCTTAGCAACTATTGATCAAAAAAAATATTTCAATCGAGAAAAATTGCTCTTGCTGTTTCAATAAATTGACAGAGATCATAGTGGTTAACTTAGTAAGTTAGAAGTCAAGAAACTATTGAGGGACATGCAAGTGCCTAAAGAAAAACTAGATCAACTCTCAAAATAATTAGACTAGGATGGGGATGGACAGATAACTCAAGAAGAGTTTCTATAAATAATGTTATCCATTGCATGAAAATGTTCGTTATTATATTTATATTAAGTGTTATTAAAATATGATATAAAATTCTGTAATTTAATATTATGTAAAATTTAATTAAAATTCGTACATTTATAATAACGATGTAATATTAAAACTGGATTTCAATTCCTTATTTAAATATTGAATGAAAGCATCATATCCAATTAAAATATAAGGAACTAAGTTATCAACACTATTTATTTTGAATTAATCTTTTGAGAATCTATTAAATTAATAATTATTGAATTGTATCAAAATTACTAAAAGTAATTTCGAAAAATTTAAGGCAATTATTGATACTAAATGTTGCAATGTATAAATTCAATAACTCACCTTCTTAATTAGAGCATGTTAAGAAGTTGCAATTAGAGTTTTAATTAATCTTATATATAACTCACAGTTATTGTTAATCTTAATTAGATCTAGATATTTAAATAAATCTAATAATTTTTAACAAGATTTTGCTGAATTCTATTATTGATTCTCTCATTAATTATGTTTATTAAATAACTATAATCAAAAATATAAACACGTTCTGTATCGAATGTATCAGGACATTCAAACCTAAGATACTCAGCAATGGCAACTCCGTAATGTAATACTGTAAATGTGATTTGGGATATTAATTAAATTGGCTTAGAATTAGGTTGTCATGATGACCCAATTCTGAACGATGCTTTACAGCTGATTAATAATCATTAAGTAAATCGAGCAATTTTCATATTAAACCAATGTATAATGATTAGTAATATTGTAGTGGTTTCTGATAATAAAAAGTATTTGGGATAACAATCTCAATTATAATTGATAATGAAAGTTACTCTATTGGTTGTATCAAGTGCTATGTCAATTTTGGAAGATGATCCAGCATCAGCATTGCTTTTGTTGCTGGGTTGTGATTAGATGTTTAAGGGATTGACTATTTAATAATAAGCTTATCTTAGAGTACAGATTCTAAACGGACTGGGTTGTTATTATAGAAGAGTGGGTTAATTAGAGAAAGCCCTGGAAGAATTAGAATGCGCATTAGCAATGATAAAAAAATATAGTTTAAAAGAGGTTGCAGTTACTCATTTAAATTTATCTGTAGTACTATCCTTAGTGGACGAGTATTATTGTAATTATATTAGTCTTTAGTCATGAAGGAGCATTAGAAAATGCTAAGAAGGCAGTTACTGAAAGTCATAAAGAATACTAATACTATATACGAAATCATGTATCATTGTAAACTTTCAAATTCTAACGATGCGTAAGTTCATTAGCAATCTCATTCTACAATGTTGGAGTCTAGGAATAATATTTTTAAAAATATTAATTTGCATTATAAGCATATGCATCAGCATCCAAGGTGGCTGAAGACAATCTAGGCATCCATAATTATCTAACACTTCAATTGAAGAACATATATGAACAATTCGCTCGATAATTAACAATGGCTGAAGGTTAAAAAATTGCCATTACTTCTTTGAATCACAAGTTTTAGATTAGAGCAAATATTAAAAGTTAATATGCTTAAAGCGCTTTGAAGAATTAGCCATAAGAAGCTGTTAGAAAAGTTACTGATCGAATATCTTAATCAGGAACCAAAAGATTAGATTAATCCCTTAGACCACAATCAGCAATGATGAGTCATTCACAACACACAAAATTAAAGTCATTTGATTTTACTAAAAGAGAAGGATATACAACTCATAAATAGATATCTACTACCAATCGCACTTTAAATCAATTTAGTGAAGATAACACAAAGACTGAAATTGAAAAATTAGAAAAATCAAAGTTATTGCAACATTGTATCTAAAACCTAGAATCTGTAATTATTCATCATATTATCAGCAAGCTTAAAAAGAACAAGAAAAACTAAAAACAATTTAGGAAGAAAAACAAAAAGAATTATAAAAGTTATAAGCCTTTCGATATATAAATGAATAAATAAGGTAAAAGAAATAATCCAAATACTAAAACTAAACCGTCAGAGATTTGAAGCAATCAATAGATTAAACTAAATAAATTTATAATACAGATCCTTAAATTTAGGAAATTTTAGATTAAAGTGATCCTTAGCCTTTAGTTGCTCATTAATCATAGATCAAATCATCCAAAACAGAAATAGAAGAAAACCAAATGAAAAATCAAATTTTTACTAATGCTAAGAATCTAAAACAAGAGGAATAAAATAAAAGATTGTCTATTGAAATAAAACTTGAATAAAAGGTAGTTTAGGAGGAAACAATTCATAGTTTGAATAGAAAATTGGAATTTGAATAGGATTTTTCGCTTAGAAATAATGATTTATAATAAAATACATCATATAAGTAGATTGAAGATTTAGAGGAAATTAATGAAGTCAATTAAGAATATGAGAATAAATAAAGTGTTGAAAATTAAATATAAGAAATAATTCAATAGAATGTTGTACTTTTTAATGAAGAATAATAATAATAAAGTATAAATAAAATTCAACAATTTTGGAAATTAAGTTAAAAAAAATTAAATGAACGGATTTAAAAGTTGGAATCTAAATATCAATTAGTCACAAAAAAATAATACTTTAGGGTTATGGATGAAAATAATAATCTTCATAATGGGATAATTTTTCTTGGCTACAATCAGAAACATAATATAGATATTTTATTCATTGATTTCTATGTAATCAGAAAATCTTAGAGAATATGCTAAAATATAAAAAAAAAGTTAGAACATATATTAATTTTAACTGTTTCAACCACTTTTAATATAACTAAAGATATTTTAGAAGACTTTGAAAAATAATTATTACCTTTTATTCAAATCAATAATTAATCACTTATAATACAAAGTTTATTGTTAAAAATTGAAATAAAATCTATGAAAAAATCTGTTTTAATGAAATTTGATGTAAACTAATTAAATCTTTATGAATAATATCCTAAACTTGAAGAGAGCATTCAAAACTATCAAGTTCCTACTACAATTGCTGATATTTAATCATTTAATATCGATTCTATTGTAATTTAAAAATCGGCTTCATTAAACTTAGAATCAATTCAATAACCCTTCTAAGAAATCTCTTTAGTATCCGAAAAGATTTTACAAGATGCGAAACCAGAGAAATAAGAAAAGAATTAAAATGAAGAGTAGGAACAGCCTTCTGTTGATTTAGAAATCCATTCAAACTAGGATCAATAATAAAGCAAAAATGGAAGTGACGATGTTGAAAAGGCTAATTAAACTGGATAATTTAATATTAATTTCCAATCCTCGCAATATTTACAATATTTACAATCTTAAAATGATTAAGATAATGTAGAAGAAGAGAATGAAAACTAAAAATAACGATAAAATCAACTCAAGGAAAGCACATAAAATTTAGATTTCACTCTTCAAGACAATGAATCCAATAATTCAATAATAGGCTAGGTTAATAATGTAGATACAGGAAATTAATAATTAGATAAAACCAATAAAAATAAAGAAAAGCCTTTAGTAAATCAAACAATTGTAGAAGAGGAAGAAGAAAATCAGTATAACTATAATAGTATTGAAGAAGGAAAACAGTTGAAAGAATATTATGTAGAAAGCTAGTCTTTTTATTCAAACTCAGATGATAACAAAAAGGATTAATCTAAATAAAATTAAGAAGAATAAACCAAATAAAACAGTCAAGTTTTTCCAGATGAAAAATCTTAAATTAATATTCTTCAAGTACCTTTTCAGCAGTATCAAGGGTTTAGTAAATAAACAAGTTTGCAATTACCAGATTCAATGAAGGAAAATATTGATTCTGATAAAGAAAGTAAGCATTCTATTATCATTTTAGTTTCTTCGATAAAAAAATAAAGATATGAAAATTTAGGTATCATAACTGGAATTAATAAGATAAATGGAACACCGATATTAATTCATATCCTTATCAATAAAGAATAATAATTGTTCCAAGCAAAAACAGACGTAGAAAAAATCAACGTTAAACCTACATTCTTTAAAGTTGAAAATATAGAGAAAACAATTAGGAAGCCTTAAAAGTATTTAAAAGGATTTCTCGTTAATTGGAAAAACTAAACCATTTTAAAGATTTACACTAAAGTCCATTAAAATGCTGTTCTAAAACTTTAAAGATAATTCAAGTTTGATCATTATAGAAGAGATATGAAATTTAAATTAACAAAAACTGACATTGAAGGTACATTACATGTAGGTTTCAAAAAGTAGATAATTTATTTAGCAATTGAAACAAAATCTACATATCAAAGAAATTCTTACACTTTTAGAAAAGAAAACTATGGCCAATTTGTTAAAAATATATCTTTCAGAATCATAAATAATCTTAGATTTTCTGAATAAAAAGGAATTTATTTAGAATAGGAGTCCTAACTTAAAATTTTAGTTTAGAATCAATAAGGTAAATTATTTTTTAATTTAAGTTAAAATTTTTAAATTGGTAAAATCCTAAAATGCCTATGAATTCACAGGATTTGGCTTATTGATTGGAACTTATGATTCGGTACATTAAAAGATAATTATTGCAAGTGACAATCAAAAGGTTAAGGCTTCTTTGGTTGATATTCCTAAATCAATAAATGGGGATCAACTCACTTAATTTACGCTAAATTTATTAAATAGAGTATATCTTTATTTTAATCCCTATTTAGTCTAATATCATTGAAAGAAATAATGAATGCTTTGTAATTTATTATATGGAGAAGGATGAAGACTCTGTTAAGAAAATTTAAAATGCAATATTTAAATATTAAACAATCAAAACTTTAAAAGTTTGCTATAACAAATTTGAGAAAGGATAAATTATCAAAAGAGAGATGGTTTTAGAATTGTAAAGAAAAGTTAAAAGGTATTATGGGATAAAATGCTAATAAAAATTTTATTAAATTGGTAAATTAAAAGATTAGGAGTTTAAAAATTTAATTTTTAACTTTTAAACAATATTAGGCACATTCTTAATTTAAAAAAATAATGAAATAGAAATTGATGTGAATTCAATAATAGAATTTTTAAATTAGGATGGACAATTTTTTAATTTATAAAATACGGAATTAAAGGATTTTATTCTTTAATAATGAAAACTGTTTATATATATCTATCACTTTATTAAGATAATATGATTTTAATGAATATAATATTAAAGTACAAATATATTTGTAAGTTTACTAATGTATATTTATTAACATACAAATATCAATTTATTTCTCAAGTGTGAAAAATTTAAATTAACTCTTCTGATACAGCAGATGGAGTGAAAACTCCTACGTCTGTAAACAGTAATGTAATCAAGTCTGGGGGAGTATAATCACACAAAGGATTGATGAGCTGAATTCAATATAAATAAAAATACATCCAAATTTTCAGGCAATTTCAATTTTTCTGAAAATGATGGTTCTTCTTAGCTATATCTGATTGAATCGCTTAAATCTTTTTGTGACAATGGGAATAAACGAGTGAATTTAAAACTTTCAGCTAATACATAAAATGGTTTTTTCTAAAATTTCGCACAAATAGCTGTTGTGTAGGTACCCACTCTATTTATAATACCTCCGTTTTCTACTACTGCTTCAGCTCCTGTCAAGACCATATCTATATTCTCCATAACTTAACCAATGGCAGAATCAAATATTAATTTACAAGGATATCCAATCTCTGTTAGTTATCTATATGTTTCTATTCCCTCTGATTTTGGCCTGCATTCAGGAATATAAATTTGCATAACAATCCCAGCCTTGAATGCTTCTATCAAAGAATAGATTACAACGTTAGAGTAGCCAACAACCAAGACTTTCTAAAATATAAATTTTCTTATACAAATCTATTATTAAAGAATTTTAAGCATTATGTCTTAATGTTATCTTTGGAACGATTGATAATGTCTATTAACTCTTGTGAAATTTCTATGAGAGATGATTTCAATGCTTCCATACTATCAGCCTTTGAGTGTTACAAACCTTTACTAATGTAATGCTGATAAATAGTCAGAGTTGATCTTAGAACTAATTCTGATCTTCCATGACCAGCTTATGCATGATTAATCAAATATTCTCCTGCTGTTTTAATTTCATGTGTTAAACCCTGCATTGTCATTTCTTGATCAAGACATAAATATACCTTTACTATTTGTGATCAAATTTATCATCACTTTGATCAAAATCACAGCATAATGTTCTTTTGTGGTTTCATTTAATAGAGTAAACTCGTCAAGTACTATAAATAAATATAAAAGTAAACCTTTTTTCAAAGTAATTGACATGGAATCAGATTTTGATGATAAACTTAAATTCATTATTTTATATAATTATATAATCTATGAATATATACTTTAGAATTAATAATAATACCAATTAATTATTAAAATTTACTAATTTATATATTATATAGTTCAATTTCTGTAGTGATGCTTAGAGACAAGAATTGATTATAATGATTTCTCATTCCCAATTAATGGTACTTTCCAATAATTTATTGTTTATGAAGTTTTCTAACTTTTTAGGCACTATTCATAAATATTTTTAATATAGGTATCTTTTTCGAAAGTGTGCTATTTTATTAATTCGGTTTACATTTAAAATGTAAACTATGATATTAGAATAAGCAAAATTTATATGTAAATTAGTTTTTTTGATAATTTAGGTAGAAAATGTTTAAATAAGTCAAAAAAAATAGAGTAATGCTTGATATATCAATTCAATAATTGATTTATTTATACAAAATTGATGATATTAATATTTATATGAAATAAAAATAAATTTATTTTAGAAGCTCATTTTCCTCGTGTTTTACAAATTTAAGACTGAGAACTTAAGTCCTCATTTTGTAAATTATTTATTTAGTAATCATCACTACTTTACTCACATGTTTGACATTAATAATTTAAAAAAATATAATTAACACTATAGCTATCGATTCTTAGCAGGTGTTAACATAAAAAGAGATGAATCGAATATCTGAGAATTATCTATATTAATTTATTTAATAGATCAATAATGGATTTTTTTAAAGGGCTCAGTCATTAAATGCCATAAACTCATTGTACTTTGTAGCTTAAGATAAAAATTTGAAATTTCAACAAAACCTTGATATTTGCCAAACATTTGTTAGTAACCTGGAACTAATGTAGCAGATTGAAACATCATTTTGTTTTTGTTATGGTATAGCTGGTGATCCTAACATATAATATGATGATAAACTTAGATTGAGCAACATTCTCAGTATCACATCTACAATTTAATCAAACTATACTTAATTGTATTATTCCTCAAACACTGATGACCAATTTTACACATTTAAGCCTTGTCAAAATGTACCACCGGCCTGGATTCCTAAATAGCGGCCATGGTATAAATAACACAATCAAAGTAATTTAGAAATTTAATACACCTCTGCATATATTGATTTTGGAGGAGGTGTGTGTTTAACTCAGACGAAATCATTAACAAATGAGCAAAATGTCTCTATTGGTATCGTTGCGAATGATATGACGATGGCATAGTTTTCAACTTTTACATATAATTAAATTGCCGAATTTCTTTTAATTGATTTTAAAGGGTAAATTTTACTCAGTAATCACTATGTTAAAGGGTAAGAAATAGTAGATTACTTTTAAAATGTAACAAAAACTGGTTTTAATGAAACTGACTTTGGCATCCTGCTTAACTATTAATAGAATAATTCCTATACAGATCTATGCTAAATACCTATCAATAATACTTTTTGTTTATTTGATAAGTTAAGACAAAAACTATTTTATTTTAAATTGGGCCTAATTATGAATAATAAATACATTGTAGTTGCTAAATTTGATCCCTTTCTTTACTCAAGTGCAATGAATTCCTTGTTGTAGGAAATCAATGATAAAAATGATTAGATGGCTACACTTTTAATAGGCATGATAATTTTAGCCTTTTTTATCTTTTTTATCTCCTTCATTGTAACTACTCTAGTATTGTAACGTCCAATTGAATAGTTAATGTATTATTCAAATCGATAAAATAAATCAGGGAAATTTCTTTAGACCTAATTTCCAAAGATTTAAATGGGAACAAATATTGGTGAACTGAATCTAGCATTTTTTAATTTATTAAATTAACAGCGTAGTAATAAAAAAGATTGCTAAGAACGTAACAAATAATTATCCTAAGAAACATACTAATATCAGAAAAATATTAATTGTATGTATTTGAATATCCCCGATAAAATATTCCAAAATTTACTAGTAATTTATGATTTGAATATTATAGAATTTAAACTACCCAATATTATCTAACTGTTAAAATAGATTGATGTTGAGACGTGAACAAATCATAATATTTAATTTTATTAGGATGATCAATTATAAAACCTATCGTTTTGGTGAATACAAATCTGAAACTAATTTTAATAATTGTTGAATAACTGTTGAATAATTTATTATTTTTTTTTAGTCTATATAAATAGATTCTAACTTCTATTCTATTAAATATAAATTAGATAATTCAATTTAAAACCTAATGGGAAGTGATGGGCTCCTCCTGATTCTGATTTAAAAGACCTTGTTCTAACTTGTAAAAATGGCCTTTTAAGTTAACTAAATGGCCATAATTGCCTTGCTCAATAATTTATCCCTTATCAAATACATAAATGATTTTACAATTCTAAGGATAATTAAAAGATTTACCTTTATTGTAGACATCCTATGAGCTATTACAATGGAAGTCTTTTCTTTAAGACATTCTTCCAATTATTACTATACCAAAGATTCAACGTTAGAATCTAAAGCACTTGTTGACTCATCAAATAAATAAATTTTTGAATTTCTCAACAACGCCCTGGAAATAGCAATCCTTTATTTTTGACCCCCTGAAATTAGACTACCTTTGGTACCAACCTTTTTATTAAATCCTGAATTTGTTTGATCCTCAGATTGTTCATCCATAATGAATTCATAAGCATGTGATAATTTTGATTTTTAAATGATATCCTCTTCAGTAGCATTGGTTTAATTGTATTTAATATTATAAGCAATAGACTCATTAAAGAGTTACGGCTCTTAAGAAACAATCGAGATTTATTACCTAAGAAATCTGAGATCGTAGTCATATATTGATACACCATCCACTGTAATTTCTCCAGAATTAACATCATAAAGTCTGAAAAGAAGTTAGAATATTGTTGATTTACCACAACCAGAACATCCAACTAAACCAACATTATGGCCTGCATCAATTTTAATACTTAAATTTTTCAAAACAATTATGTTTGGTCTTTATGGATAAGAAAAGATAACATTCTTAAATTCAATATTACCAAGGATGTTTCTTTTAATTCTTGGATGTTAGAATTTCTATTCTCTTTAATATTCATCTTCAGTCTCTAACAGACTAAAGTAATAGGCAATTGAATTCTTGGTTTTATTATTATCCGATTAAAAATAAATAGTTTTGGCCCCTCCAACAACAGAAAATATAATGGCTAGAATGGTTTAATAAATAGCCAAAATTGGGAGATCATCATATATGTTCAGAAGGGTTCCCATCAAGAATAAATACCCATTAACAAAAAATGGTTTCATTTAGGCATACCCAGAACTGAACCCAACTTAGGCACCAAACTTTTTGACTTATTTAGGAGGCCCTTCTAATTGGTTGGCATATTAATTGACTATAAAGGTCTCTGCTCTTAATGAATAGACTGTCCTAATATTGGTTAAAGTATCCATCAACAACTTGTTACTATTTGATATATGCCTTTTGGGCAAATGATTGCTATGAACCCACAACATACCTTTCACTTAAGCATCCCCCTATATATGATATTGGAGCCAAACCAACAGCCAATAGTGTTAATTTCCATGATGATACAAATGATAAGGCAAATCCTACTATGATTGCTGAATAATATTGACATTTAAATCCTATGATATTTTGAAAGAATTATTAAACTACTCTGGTATCATTGGTTACTTTAGGAGTTAAGAAACCTATATTATGATTTGGGTTGTCATAAAAGCTGATTGGAAGTCTTAAAAATTTCTAATAAATTTCATTTTTCATTCTAATAGTTAAGCGTTCTGAATAGACACTGAAACAAAAGCATTCTAAAGTACTGGTTACGAAATATATAAACCCTAATATAAGTAGTGTAGTAGCACTGTTTTTAATAGTATCATCTAAAGCAATAATAAATTGTTATCTCTCATTTTCATCCTTAATGGAATTGACTCTTTGAGGATTATGAATCAATAAATTATCTATAACATCAGCTAAAATTTATGAAAATATTGGGTAAATCGATCCATTTCCTAGTGCTGCTATAGATCCAATTATAAGATATGGTAATTCTTTATAATTTAACATTATTAAACTCTTAATGCTTTTCCAAAATGACAACTCTGATCCATTCTCTGCTGCTTCTACTTTCACTTCTTCATTACACTCCTTATCTAACTATTATTTTACATCAACCTAAGTGTTTATGACCTACACTTTAGATTTTTCAAATTAATTATTCTCTTAACTAATTATTTTACTTAGTGATCCTCCAGGTATCTTTCTTTATGTTTCCATGTCTAAAAACGTTAGAGTTCCAAAACCAGTCTCTTCTTTCTATTATTATTTGGATATCAAATAGGAGTAATGTTCACAATTTTATAGTAATTCATTATGAGTGCCTTACCCTATGATTTCTCCTTAATTAAATACAATGATATTATCACTGTCTTATACTGTAGACAATCTGTGAGCTATTACAATTCTTGTGGTTTTGTTGAATTTCTCATCAATAATTCTAGTTATTAATGATTCATTTGTTCTGTCTAAAGCACTAGTAGCTTCATCTAAAATAAGAATTTTTGGGTTTTGAAGTAGTGCTCTAGCCAAAGCTATACGTTATTTTTAACCACCACTGAATTGATTCCCATTAAATCCCACATTTGTATCCAAATGATCTACTAATTCCGATGAATTCATCAAGTTTAACATTGTTATCAATTCCTCATCTGTTGCTCTTTAGTTGCCCAACTTTAGATTTTCACGTATTGTGGTATTAAATAAGGCTGGTTCTTACGAAACAATGGAAATTTGCTATCTGAATTAATGTGTATCAATTTAACTCAAAGGAATTTGATCTGCTCCTATTAAAATCTACCCATTTTCAATTTCATAGAATTTCAAAAGGAGCTAGCCAATTGTAGACTTCCCAGAACCACTTTCACCTACTAAAGCTATTTTCTTTCCTTGTGGTATTACAAATGAGATATTCTTCAATACAACGTGATCTGGCTTTGATGGATAACTAAATTAAATGTTTTAAAGTTTGATATCACCATCAAGATTTTCAAAACTTACTTAATTATTTTTCACCTCCTGTTCTTGACTCTCATCAATTACTTGAAATACTTCCATCGCAGCTAATTTCCCCTTTGCAAAACATGATAGACATGGACCAATCTTACCCAATGACAAACTTCCCATCAATACAGATATAAAAATAGTACAAATACTCCCTGAAGTATATATGGGACCTGAGTAATCAGGGGCAATCTATAATTAATTAATAGTCTTACTTAATCAGTCACCAGCACTCCACTGTAGAAAATACCGAGAGCGTAGGTAAACTATTAAACACCACACATCGATCCAAAAGCAAGCCCATAATACAATCCATATTTAATTATGGATTTGGATGAATGTAATATGACTCTCCTAAATTTTTCAGACTCGAATTCTTCACCATCTAGTGTTTTAACAGTTTTAATTGAACTTAATACCTAAAAATTAATTTGAAAGTTACTTCTTCAACTAAGGATGAGGATTCAATATCCGATTTTTAAATGAATTACTCTCTCCATGATGCTGATATACCAATAAGGGCAATAGTAATAGCTAATACAGGAAGAGCAGATGTAATCACCAGAGCTAGTTTCCATCCTCTATATTTATAAATTTTCTGTTTACTTAATATATCCTACTAAAAAACCGCTCAAGAATGTTGCAATTGAAAATCCGAATGTAATAACCTTGTCCCCAATGGCATCTGATATTGCTAAGATTTCTGAATTCACTTTTGTATTTAAGGAATTTGCGTTTATTTCGTCGTACCATTTCACTTATTTCGTCAAAAGTGATTTTAAGTATTGTCTTCTCAATCTTTTGGTTTAATTTTCTGATGTTATTGAGAATGTTGTATACATAATCAGAGTCACCAAAAGAGTGCAGATTCCCAACACAAACATGTAACTATTATACTAAACCAAAAATATATACATGGTATTAAGACCAGCCTTGTTTAGTTTGGTTTCGGCATCCTCATACGCAAAGGAGTCAGTCAGATTCCCAAAAATAATTGAGTATATTGGCATTGATAAACCATTGCATATTGCTCCAATAATGCTTATTACTATCCACACATAATCCATTTGATTGGCAAATCTGTAAAGTTACAAATAGGATACTGGCTTGGTTACCTTTCTTTTGGTTTCTAACTTTAGAGGATCAATTTCATTCGCTTAAGTAATCATCTTTTATTTATTAATAAGATGCTACAATCAATTAAATGTATTCAAAATAAAACGATTAGAATTCGTCATATCAAATAATGCTTATAATTAAATACGCATCAAATTTAATATCAGTGTTGCAGAATTTTTTCAATATTTATTTTTAAATTACTGGAAATCTAATTCGTATATAATATTAGAAATTTAAATTAAAATAGTTGATGTTGAAATTCAATTATTCGAATTTGTTTCCTTAAATTTCAAACTTCTATACTAATTAGATAACCAATTTGAAGTAAACTTATGATATCATAGTTATTTTATGTAAATAACAAGATTAAGGTACTTACTGTAAAAGAAGTGAAATTTCTAAATATTGAAATAAATATAAATTAAATCATCAACTTGTGGCTACATACCCTAGTAGAAAACAAAAGATTGCGGAGAAAAAAACATGTTAAATAGAAACAAAGATTTACGAATCTTTTTCTTAATAATTATTTAAGAGTGAAAGCTTTTACTATTCTAAACTCTTTTTTTCAATTTGTGATTTCTCGAGTTCATTTTACAATGATATGATTCGTTAATTCAACATTTTTATCTAAGGATCTTCCTTAACCTCATATTTAAAGCCATTCTATTTTTAAGGTTCATAAGAATGTGCTTATTAATTTTGAGTTTAACCATTCTAGATATTATTTTGAGAACCTGAGGATTGTTTTGAAAAGGTTTGGCATTGAATCTAGAATGTTGGTTAAGTAATAAACTATTTTTCGTCACCCTCCAATACTCTACTACTCTATTAGGATGATTCTTATATTAATTATTATTATTATTATTATTATTGTACTTATCCAATTCTCATTAGATGGCCATTTTAATCATATGTAACCTCTTACTTTACAAACATTTGATCTTCGTAATATCTAAATTAAGAAGCTGATTAGTTGATGATACTTGATTACTTTATTAATAAATTTTAATCAATAGTAACAATCTCAATTTTAATTTTCTCTACATATGGGTTACTACTGTTGGCCTCAAAGTATTATGTTAATGACTTTGGGTCAGTCTTATTGAAGTTTTGATCATTTATATCAGCGACCAAGATTTGCAATTTCGCATTTCCTTCATCATCAATAATACTGCTTACTTTAGAACTTTATGCATTTTACTGTAATTTTGCAATTTTATCCCTTAAACGAACCGATATAAGGTAACACCTGTATGTCTTGAGTGTTGTTGGTTCTTATCTTGAAACCACAATGGCTATAATTAAGAAATACTAAATACTGAGAAGGATAATTATTTAATAATGTTAAAGTTCCAATGAAGTGATTATCAATCTTAAAGCACTCTAATCTATCTCCCTATTAAATAGAAATCATAAATAAATATATTAAAATATAATGAATTTGGACTGTTTCAATTAAAATTTATTTTTGTATTTTTTTGTATGCAACTTGAATTTGAATTTCATTTCCAGTTATATAATTGATGAATAACATATATATGAACCATTCAGCCTGCATAATCTTTATATAAAACAATTAAAAGTATTATTAGATTATGTAAATATACTGATTATTTTAACAATAACAAATCAATCATTTATTCTATGCTATCCATTCGCTGAGATCTTTATGGGCATCCTTATATTCTTGAGAATCAACACTAACTGTAGCTAAGACTTCCTTCAATAAATCTTCCACTGTTGGACTAGCATAAAGTTGCTTTTCTTTTATTACATTTTGTGTATATAATGCTTTTTCGTGCTTATATTCAGCTGCCACATTACTATCTAAGGCATCATCTGGGTTTGGATCAATTAATAAACTTCTAATAGAAAGGAGAACTGAAAATACAGACAAGGCAGGACTCCATTGATCTTTTAATACATCTAAACAAACTGCTCCTGAGGCTTTGCTTATATTTGGATGATGCATTTTAGTAAAAAATGAAATTTTAGGAGGTTTGAATGGGTAATCCTGAGGAATTACACAAGTTAACTAATAGATTCCATTCTCAAATGGAGTGTTTTTTGGGCCTAACATTAATATTTTCCAAAGTCCAATATCATCAGCAGTTGGATAAATTTTACATTCACCATAATTTTTAGTTAGAGCATCATTTAATTCCTTTAATACTCTTCTTTCTCTTCCATTTCCGCAACCACCTATAGCCTTTTTACCTTCAACAGCTGTTTTATTAGCTGCCTATTGAATATCCAAAGCTTCTGCTTCTTTGGCTCTTTTTATAATTTCTTCTCTTTTCATCACTGCCTTATTTGATACGTCTACTGTTACAACCTTCATTCCTTCGGTATCAAATGGCTTTCCTTTGATGGCATCCAAATCTACTACATTAGTTGGATATTCCACCTTTTCTCTTCTACTTGTACTTAAAATACTTTCAATTTCAAATAGAGACATTCCTTATCCCAAGTCTCTTGGACAATAGCATCTTCCATTACTAGCATGTGTCAAGGTCTTTAAACCAACACAGTTATCTCCAACAACAAATGAATCTATGATTATTTTATGATCAAAGATCCTTTAAACTAAAGTATTAGGTTTACTGGCTGAAGCATTATCCTCTCCATCAGTTAATGCAAGTATTCTCAACACAATATCTGGATACTTTTATTTTACTTCCAATAGTTTATTAATGGCATAATCGATTGCATCATAACATTTTGTTGAACCACCAGGATTAGCATCATCTACCAGTTTTATAAACTTATTGAAGTCACTTGTAAACTCACATTTATCAAACAATGTTGATCCAAACCATACCAATTTCACGATGTGGTTGAATTCAAAGGCTAAGGTCTTGTCAGCAAAGGCTGAGAAGAAGGCATTTACTGCCCCCATTCTTGAAAGCTCTTTATCTCCAAAGAATTATGAACTCATTGAACCTGAGATATCATAAAGTACAACAATGGCTTCAGCAGGATCTTATTATTAAATTATTTAAGGAGATTCTGTGACATTATCTTATGATTGTTATTATTATTGTTATTATTGTTATTATATTATGTTATCTGCTACCTTTTCGACTAATTTGACGGTGTCATTTTATTTTAATAGTTATCCAATTATATCTGATGAATTAAGCATAAAATCATCTGAATCATTGCATTAAACATTATTTGGAAACAAACTTATTCCTTACTCTTATAATTTTTGTAAAATAATTTCTTTGAGCTTTTCAATTGTTTGAGTAGGATCAGGCACTGAAAATTTAAGTTTGATATCTTTGAAAATCAATTTTAGAACTAAACTATCTTAAATCATTTTTATTTATTAAATCTGTGTTGAATATAAAAATTTTATTTAGAAATTTTCTACAACACTGATTAATCCTGATGAGTTATTAGGATTATTTTTTTCAATTAAATTAACTTGGCAATTTGGTAACATTCATGAATAAAACATCTCTGAAAGATTGATCATAGGTAATTATAACAACTCTACGTTGATCGTTATAATATAAAAACCAAATTATTATATATATTAATAAGCAAGATAGTAATTGGGAATTAAAATATAACGTTAAAATATGAAATGATACAATAGAAAACTATTTGAATCAAAGTGATTTAAAATTAATCTTGAAGAAAATCCACTATGCTATTTCTATAAATTATTTAATTTTTATAAATCTAAACAAATTAGATAAATCAAAAAGGATTTTATTATAAGAATCTAAAAGAATGGATGTTTTAATGAATGGACCTCTAATAGACAATATCTTAAGTTTTTTATAATTATAAAGGTAAGGAAATATTCAGAAAATTGAAAAGCAATAAAATATGATTTAATTATAGAACAACAGTTTTCAAAACTAAGATTCATATAAAAATTTGATTATTCTTTTCTAAATTTTATAATTTTTGTAATAATTCTCATCATATTTTTCAATTAATATAATACTCAGAATCTTAAGTAAAAATACTTTTATTTTTATTCAAATAATCTAGAACCAAATCTTTATTATATAATGCTACTTATTTTGCGGTACAAAATGTATCATCAGGATATGTTCCATCTGGTCTTGGATGAAATTCTACTTGAAAAAATAATTATAGATTTAAGTTTGATGTGTCTTTATAATGATTAACCAAACCATACGTATGAGAGTTAATAGATTTAACTTTATCTACCTCAATCTATCCTTGGTTTGTCTTGTTTTTTTATATTTTTATGATACTGATATGATCGATAAAATTTGCAGAGTTTATGAAATCTTAAATTGGAATTGGTTTTTCATCAGGAGCATTCCTACCAATTAAGTTTTTCTATATTTTTTCATCTTATTTAAAAGCCACTTTTTTTTACTTTTTGCATTTCGCTTTGCATTTGTTGTTTTTAATCAATACATTTGTTGTATTTAACTATTATTGAATTCTTAATTTTTTTGAAGGTTTTGTTTTAGATGACTCTCTAATATCAATTTAAATGTTAGACATTCGTTCTTCTAATGAATGTATGTCAAATGATTATTACGGGGAATCTGTATGTTTTTTGACGATGATGGATTTAGACAAATTTTATGATTTTTTTTTGTATTTCTTTGAGGTTTTTTTATTTTTCTTTTGTTTATTCTAAAATCATATGAATATGTAAACTTGGGTTTCATTATTGATGGCCTCAATAGGTATATAAATTTCTTCACTTTCGTCGTGGTGAATTATGATAGATTCCTCCTTCTTAGGATGTTTAGATAGATGCTTTGCTTGTTCCTTTTTCCAATTATCTTGTAGTTAGATATTTATTTATCTTTTTGTGAGTTTAGGATTCTTTAACTTGAAATCCTCAAAACAATGGTTGATATAATCCTCTACTGAAGTATATTTCTTAATTATCGAGTTTTTTGAATTCATTTTTTGAATTTTATTTTTGCTCTTCATTCTTCGAATTTTACTTCAAATTCATATTATTTAAAGAAAATTTAATAAAATTATTTACTATTTTTATAAATGAATTGAAGTAATTTTTAAAAAGATTTGATTGAATCAAAAGAAAGATTGTGAAGCACGCCAACAACAATTCAGTTAACTATCATCACGACATTCCAAATCAAAGTCCTCAAAGATGTAAGTTAAAAGTATGTCACCCATAAAATGCCATGCTTCTGAATTGTTTCAGGAGCAATTTAACGACAAAGATTGAAAGAGTTAAGTTTATACTATAAGATCTTGGGTTTAATATAAGATACAGGTTAATTTTGTAATTAAATTTGTCATTAAAGTGATTTTACTACTAATAAGTTCTGATGCGAAAATTCTATAGTATTAATGATCCACCCAAATAAAATTAAAAATTTCAAACCTATAGTAGGTAAGGGATAAAAATGATACTATATAAATTTAGATTCAGGAATAGATTATGTGATTTCTTATAAATATTATCCTTGATATAAATCAACTACAGTATTAGGAGCTCTTAGAACTGTGTAGATTGGTTGCAAATATGACATCAGTGATCATAAAAATTTAATTAGAAATTAACAGAAGAAAGTTCAGTGGCTAAGAAATAACAATAATGAAATATTTTCACTTATTAAAAAATAACATATTTTTATATCATCGTCCAATCTTTAAATAGAGCTTTTTTGTATCTTTTGTTAATTGAAAAGTTGAGTAACATAAGGTTTCTACCTGACTGACTTTTCTTGTTAATTCAATACATTTTAGAATAGAGATTTTAATATATAAATATATTATATTTATATGCTTAAATCAATTAGACGTAAGTTATAATCTATAACAGAATATGAAAATGAAAATTATGAGGTATAAATAATTAAGATTTAGATTACAATAGAATTACTTCTACGAGGTGAGTTGAGTAAAACAGAGTTGGAATTTTTGATGAAAAACTTTGGGAATTTAAAATTCTTTGAGGAATAGAAAGCAAAACTTCCACTTTATCTTTATACTCAAATCTACAAGAACCTTAATTATGAGAATGTTAAAGCTTATGAATCTGTGTTTAATTATGGTATTAGTAAATGTTATGACTAGGTGATATGGGATCCACGTATTATATAATTCTGAAAGGGGAGGTCGTGGTATTGCTACCAAAGCCTCAGATACAAGAAGATCTCTTTAATCATAGATTGACAGTTGATTAGATGAGATAGCGAATTGAGAATGAGAAAAGGAAATAATTTAGTGATTTTAATGAATTCTTAACAATTGCATATTCAGACTTCATAAAGGTTAGAACCTTAAAGGCTGGAGATACTTTCGGTGAGTTGGCTCTTATAACAAAATCAAAGAGAACAGCAACTATAATATGTAGTGTCGACTGCCATTTTATGACTCTCTAGAAAAATGCTTTCGATCGTATATTATATGAGCATCATAATTCAATTCACAAGTAGCAACTAGCCTTCTTTGATAACATTCCTTATTTGCATGGGATACCTGACCAGCATCTGACTCAATTGATGCATTAAATGATTGAGATATAACCTAAATTAAACAGCACAATTTATAAGGAAAATGAAGAGTCACACTCAGTTTATTTTATAATGACTGGGGAAGTGGAATTATCATATCAAATAAATAATCGATAACGGATTGTAATATCTTTAATGACTAAAGGAGCTATTTTTGGAGAAAATGAAATTCTTAAAGGAGTTAAAAGGTCTCAAAAGGCTACATGCAAGAGTAATGAGACTATACTGATGACATTGAGTGCTCAATAGTTTCTTTCAACTTTAGAAAATCATAACTTAACTAATGATTGTTCCAAGAAGTCAGAGTTAAAGGCAGAGAGACATTCAAAATAAATACTCTTGAGGAGGAAGGCAACTGAATCGTTACTTACTTGTCGTCCTCCAACCAAGACCATTTTGAATTTAGATTCAGAAATAACTCGCTTTCATTCGACTAGACAGATTTCTTTGAGCAATAGACTCAGTAATCATCCACCAATTACCAGCACCAATTGTCTAATCCCTATTGAAATTCCACATTATATCAAATTGATGCCACAGTATCAAAGATAAACTCATTCAATTTTTAAATTAAGTAATAGCAATAGACTAAAAAATCTACTAAAAACAGAAAGAAGTGAATTAACTTAATTAAAAGGATCTTCTTACTACTCAACTACTTCTCAATAATCTCCAAAGCACTGTGTTAATATACACGTGGAGAGATTAAGAAAATCTAGACAAAGATGAATCTTATTTCTATAATGTATATACATATCAAGCAGAATATATGTTATTAATTAACTCATCTTACATTTCATCTACATTTTCCTTGAGTGGTAAATCTTGAGTCTCCCTCAATTTCTATAAGGTCAATAATCCAAAAAGTAATAAAAAAAACATCCCTATTGATGAATTCAATCCAAAGGCATGGCAAAAGATCACATATGAATCTTGGAAAATGAAGAGGAATTCAGTCAAAAATGAAAGTCCACAAAATCCGTAATGTCTCAAAGAAGTTGGGAATATTTCTAAGGCGTAGACCTAACGATATTATAGGATTATAATACATTGATAAATCCATAGGCGAAACTTAAAGTCAATCTACACATAACTAGGACCATCATAATAAAGGTGTATACCAATTTATCATAGAAGGTTATTAAATCACTGGCTGTTTTATTTAAAATTAATAAAGGCAGAGCAGCAATTAAGAAATGAAATATGGCACCCAAAATTAGTATTGCTTTGATTACTTCCTTCCTTAAGTAATTTAGAGAAGCGTAGCCACTGATTAAATAACCAGTAGTAGATACTAATGATAATAGGAGATAGGTGTGATGTCTTTCTAATCTTGAAAATCTCTCTATTTCTTTGGCTGTTTAGAATTAGCCTAAAACTACTATGCTATACAAATATAGAAGACAGAACATTCTAATTCTAATTGATTTGTATCTGAAAATAGAGGAAAAGTTGTATCCTTTTGCTTATTCATGGATCTCCTCTTAGAGTAGGATATTTTTCATTTTATCCTTCAACTCTTAAATTCTGACCTCATCTTCTAATACCCAATTCTCTGGCATTTTTCTTTCATTTACACTTGCAATGTAATTGATTGCTAATCTTGCCTCCTCAAATTTACGTCTGATTACCAAAATTCTTGGGGATTCCTACATAAATTTGATCAACACTGAAAATAACACTGCTGGCAATCCAAACAATAGGAGCATTGAATATTGCCAATTTAAATTAAACATTTCTATAAGTCTTGGAGATATCACTTCACCAATTCCGTAACATGTTAATAATAGAGCTGGTCCAAATTTCTAAAGATTCTCACTTGATATTTCAAAAAACAAGATCATCGATGAGTTAAAAAATCCTCTTGAAAAGAAATTAATCGCGAATAGTGCCACACTCAAAATATAGGCCGAAGGGGAGAGCATACTTATGCAACATACGAAGCCCATCATTAGTAATGTTTCAATCATTACAGTGCTAAGTGTATAGATATTTAAAAGTACTATCTGCCCTATCTGATTTCCATTTATTCACCGTAGTACAATGAACCCATGCTGCCTCCAATATAATAGGATGTGACCAATATGAATATTTGAATTTTATCACCGCACACCATTAAGAAGTATTTGATCAAACTACCTAAATCTGAGTGATCCACTAATGACACCTTATTTTCCTTCGTTTTGTATTATTCACAAAATGCTCCTTCAGTACAATTCTAATAATTCAGATCTTCTGAAAGGCATTTATATTGCTATTGATGGAAGAATAACTCTGTCATTGCTATGTGGAGCATCCCAGCAATCATATACTACAACCCCATGATAATGAGTGCTCTTCTTTGAAATGAGTGTCCATTCCCAGCTTTTATTAAAGCCTATTCAATTGTTAATACATCAATGTATTTAGGCATTTTTAGTTTTTATAAAAATGTTCAAAAAAGAACACTATCAATTTATACAAATGTACATTAATCACTAAACAAAAATCTTCAATTGAAATTTTGCAACAAAAGAAATAGTTATAAAAACAATACCTCATGATATAATTGATAATTCAAGTATCTTTCTTTTTATTGTGTACTATCAATAATTAGTTCTTTAATTAATGATTCTAATAATTGAACTACACAGATGACAATTGTAAATTGAATCTTTAGTTGATGGAATACAAAAATTTGTATTTATTTAGTATCCCTCATTATAGTTAAGTATTAAAACTAATAATTTAGAGGAATATTGATCTTGTGAGAACAACTAAATAAAGGTTTCTTAGAAATTTAAAAAGTATTTACAACAAAAAAATAATGGTAAAGATCAAAACAGAAAACATGATGATGATTTAAATAGTTACTTTATAATTTATAGGTGAACTATTAGTTTATCTTCTAAAATATTAGTGATTGCAGAGTTAATTAACCAAACTTAAAAAATAAAAATAAATTTTAAATAGTTTATCTCGATATTTCCTTTTATGATAATAAACAGAACTTTCCTTTGAATAGATTAGAGAAGTTAAGTTTACATAAATAATTATTTCTTTAATGAGTACTAATATCACTGGCGAATCCTCTTTAAATTATATAAATTATGCATATCAGAATTAATAAATTATTTATTATAAATTGAGCAAACATATATTCTTTGTAATCATACCCATTTAGAAAAAATCATAAAGGCAACACATCATTCAATTGATTAACCTGGTTTTGGAAAGAAATACATTATTGATTTAGGTTTGAGGAATAAAATAATTTTGATAATTGAAACATCAATTGTACAATCATGGGCCATTTGAGTATTCTGTTCATTCAAATTATGACAAATGATAATATTATAAATTTAATAAAGAATTATTATTTGATATCTAAATTCAAACATTAAAAAAAATACATATATTAATATTATGTAAGTATAGAGATAAGAACATAGCAAGTTGGCAATAATAGGTAATGTTGATTCAGGCAAATCAACGTTGGTTGGAGTGCTAACAAAGGGAATTTTAGATGATGGAAGAGGAGGAGCAAGAGAGGTTTAAATTTTAATTTATGCAGCGAGTTTTCAATTACAAGCATGAAAAAGAGAATGGAAGGACATCATCAGTAGCATAAGAAATAATGGGATTCGATGAGAATTTAAAGCAAGTGCTTCCTGAAAGATTCAATTAAAATAAAAATAAATATTGGAGTCTCGTAGTTGAAAAGAGTAGGAAGATAGTTACATTTTTGGATCTCTGTGGTCATGAAAAATATCTAAAAACTACAATATTCGGTTTGGTAGCTATGATACCAGATTATTCTCTGATTATAGTTGGAGCCAATATGGGAGTATCAAAAATGACAAGAGAGCATTTGGGAGTGAGTTTATTTTTGAAAATCCCATTTGCAATAGTTTTAACAAAAATTGATATAGCTCCTTAAAATGTCTACAATGAGACTATCGAAAATATAAAAGGCTTGATTAGAAGTCCAGCAATTAAGAGAACAGCCGTAGTATTCGATGAAAAAACTGGATTGGATGAAATCGATAAATGGGCAGCACTTATGCATGGGAATAATGTTGTTCCAATGTTTCAAGTCTCCAGTGTGACTGGAATTGGATTGCAATAATTGGCTCGTTTCATAAGCAGAGTACCAAATAGAGATGAAATAAACAAAGCCTATTAAACAGTAAATGATCCATTCCAATTTGACATACAAGAGAATTTTAATGTTCCAGGAGTTGGTGTTGTTGTAAGTGGAATAGTAAGAAGTGGAAAAGCAGGATTGAATTAACATGCTCTATTGGGACCAGATAAAGGAAAAAGTAAATATTTCATTTATTGTAATTCATAGCATTCAAACCAGTAACCATCAAATCTATACACATAAATAGAGTACCAGTTGAATCAGCATAGGTAGGAGAATTCGCCTGTTTTGCTCTTAAGCCATCTAAGGCTGGAGATAAATTGGACAGAGCTGATTTCAGAAAGGGAATGATTTTAATTGATCCAGCTGTGAAACCTGAACCTGTTCTAGAATTCGAAGTATATAATTGTAATTAACTTAGGCTAACATTCATGTACTCCACCATCCAACTACAATGAGTCATGGATATTAAGCAGTTATGCATTGTGGTGTTATTAGATAAGCTGTAGAAATGAAGAAAATATTCTAACATGAAGTATTAAGAACTGGAGATGTAGACACAGTGAGGTAAGACATTTCAATAATTAAAAAGATTACGATTTCTTTATGCTGCCGAGTATCTTAAAACTGAATAGATCCTTGTGATTAGAGAAGGCAGAACTAAAATATTTGGATATATATCTAAACTTATTACAGATAAACAATTAGAGGATGAAAAGAAAGTTCAAGGAATTCCCTAATAATAATAATAATAATAATAAATATAATAAGTTTGATTATTTTATAATTTATGATTAAAATCATTACTCCTTAAGATAGAAGATATTTTGCATAACCAAAACAAGATTAAGTAGTTATGAGGTGTGATCCCTTAGCTATTGTACTCTTTAAGGAATTTAGAGCGAATCATTGTAATTATTGTTTATAGGGATCATAAACAAATCGTTGTTCAATTTGCAAATAATATTATTATTGTTCTGTTTCTTGTCAAAAGAATGATTGGAAATAACATAAAAATGAATGTCAATTATTGAGTAAAATTACTAAGGAAATGCCATGTAATATTTTAATACTCATCAGATTATTTCAGAATAATATCGACATCTAGAATTTTTATGGGGATGTGGACAAAGACATTGATTAAGAAACCTATTAACAAGTTTTTGATTGTGCTGCTTATATTGTGAAGATAGCTTAATTAGAAAATGAAACTTTTGCGAAATTGTTGTCAATACAAGTAAAAATTCATCTAAATACATTTACTGTAACTGACATCAATGGTGACACCTTAGGAATTGCAATATATACTCCTGCTAATTTTTTAAATCATAAATGCATCAAAACATCAGCTAATTAAAAAAATGTGGCTAATTGCTCTCATTTTTTTAATCAAAGATAATTAATAATAACAACTAATAATTCTTTTGTTTAAAATGAAAATGATCCATAGGAGCTCTGTATTAGTTATGGAAATATTGTTAATTTTAAAGATAGATAAAAGTTTTTAAAAGCATAATATGGATTTATTTGTGATTGTGATAGGTGTATATAAGAATAAACAAATAGTGAAGAAGAATCGGATTTATTGAATATTAAATAATAGGAATATCTAACCCTATTGAATTAATAAAAATTCAAAAAAGCATTCACTTTACTAGAGGAGATTATCGCTCTGATGCCTAAGTATTATGATAATGATAGACATCCCTATTTAGGATGGAAAATGAATGAAGCATCAAAATTGGGATTTCACTTGAACTATCTTCTAAAAGCTGAAAATTACAGTATTCAGGCTATTAAATTATTGGAACCCTTTTATAGTGAAAATGAATAATATAAAGAATTATTGGGTAGATTGAAAGATATCAAGGCTGAAATCAAGATGTAGAAATGATGACATAATATATTTTATGTATATAGTTATTGTTCTTAACTTTTATGTCTAATTTTATATATAAAAAGTAAAGCTATATTTTATTAATAATAAATTCTTGAATAAATGAGAGAAATAATACATATAGGTTTGGGAAATTGTGGAGTTAGAATAGGATGCAAATTTTACGAATAGCTCATCCAAGACTATCAAATAGAGAATAATAGGACATGTGAAAAACCAGCTGAAGGAATTGAAGTACACTTTAGTGAAATTGGGGACAAAAAGTTTGTTCCTAGATCAATCTTATGTTCAAGAGATGTCGAGCAAATACTGGCTAATCCATAATCACTAATTTTTAATCCTAATAACTATTAATTGGAGTTGGATGAGAGTTTGCGTAAAGAGATGGAAATATGTGATAACTGCCAAGGAATATAGATTACTCATCATTTAAGCACAGACATCAGTATGTTATAAGATCTACTTCAACATTACGATAAAGTGATTTAGACTTTCACAATCTTTCCAAATCAGGAGTATGGACATGATATTGTTAAAAGTGCATAAAGTTTGAGGTTTCTCGAAGGATTAAATGTGGTTGCCTTTGACAATTCTGGATTGAATGAATACTATGCAAGATAATATAAATCCACTTTGACCTTTAATGATTACAATGCCTTAGTGGCAACTGTTATGAATTCAGTAACATCTCCAATGAGATAGAGCAATACATACAATTTAGAGAAGATGTATTCTGTGTAATCGTAAATGAATGTGGAGGTTTGTAAGTTGGTTTAGGATAAGCAATCTCAAATCAATCTGTAATAGATGGGAGATACGAAACTATTGATTGAGACAAATTAGAATGTGAATGAAAAGATCATTTAAGCCACTCTTTTAGCAAGAACCAATCAGTTAACTCCAAATCAATTGCATTAGTAATTGTAATCAACTGCGAAATCATTTTACAATAACATTATCAATTTAAATTACTAAATATCTCCATACAAACAGGAGATTTTGGTGTCCTTGTATAAATCCTCTCACATAAAGTTTAAATTGTAATAGTTGAAGAATAACACCTAATTATTATAAACCAGAAAGGCCTTTAATGAGGTGTATCAGTGGGATGAGAACCAAGGCAATCTTGAATATTTAAATAAATTGGTTTCATTGTGTGATCAAATAGTCAATACTCACTAAGAACAGCAATAATAGCAATAGCAATAGAGTTCAGTTTAAGCATCAAGTCCGATATCAGTGTCTGAGAACAAGATGGACAGACAACGGGATTACATTAAATCGTCAGAATAAGTTGAAGCGTCTCCAAAGAAGCAAATAACTGTATCATAGTCAATTGCTCTGGGATAACCAAATGCTATACAACAGTAGAATGTAGTGGGACAGTAAGTCATATCAAGAAATGGATGAAATTAATAAAATTTAGTTTAAATTTATATATATAATAAAGAATATGAGTCAAACAATAAGAAGAACAAAATTTCGAATTAAGGATGTAATTGATAGCAATCTCAATAATCAAGAGCAATCCGCTTAGAAAGCTATATAGTCTACATATATCAAACAAAACGTAGATGACTTCAATTCTCTAAAATAAACTTTGGAAGATCGCAAATTAACATTTATAAAATTTGCATTTCAATAGCAGGAACTAATAGAAGATCGAAATTTGGGTCCAGTTCTCACAGGATTGTCCAGACACCAGAATATTGGGTCGATGTCAGTTAGTGAATTGATACCAAAATCTTAAATCCACACTTATCTGCTGTAGGCGTAGTAGGACAGACCGAAGAGAGTGTTGAAACGATTTGCTCATTGGGAGTGGGACAAGGATTAAGGTCGAGATAAGAATCCAATGAGTTATTAGTTCACATAGAGAAATGAAGCTGAGATAAAATCAAGATTAAAAAAAAAGGATGGGGAAATTAGTTTGAGGAAGAGGATCCTGTAGAAATGGTAGAAACATTTACCCAGCTTGACAGGACTGAATGAATTTGGAAAACAATTTACAATGGATCATTCTTCATTGAAAAAGCCTTTTTCATTAAGTCCTTCTCCGAAGCAAGAGTCATATCGTCAAATTACAAATTGGTTGCAGGAATTGGAGGAGTTGAAACTCGACAATGAGAAAGTGAAGAAGTATAAAGTGATTAAATTAGAAAATTGGAAAGGACATTGCAGAGTTTACATAGAACATGACTAAGTTGGTGTTTATTTTTTGAAGAATTAAATTTATATCAAGCTGATGATCTCTCTTAGAGATAAACCTTAACGTTGGATAACTTGGTAGCTAAGATCTCCTCGACTTATCTGATGATGGAGATTTCTAATTATCTGTGTTCAGAGTCTTCAGCATATTGAGTTCTCCATGAATCGCATTCGGCTTCCTTTTATTCCTTTCCTGATGAGGCAGCGTTCAATTCGTCGGTGGCATCTTCCTTTCTCTTCTTTTATAAGTCCAAAGCTTATTAGTTGTCTTGGAGTTATCTTTCAGAGTCTTCTCTGGCGGCACTCAAGGATTCTCTTTATGAGGCGATTTCGACGACCAAAGCTTCGAAGTCTAATTAGGCTTAGATTTCGGTTTATCTGGCATCTTCAAGGGCTTCAGCCAATTAATTGCTGACTTCACCTAATTTTCCGAGGACGTTGTTCAATTGTTCAGCTGAGAAGGTTGAGGCAACTTACATAAGAGCAAGGATTGGGTTGGATGCACCAATCTTGTTTAATTAGGTCAAGGCAGCCAAGACTTCTTAATCTGGTTGGATTGAGCTCAACTTTTAGATGATGACTTCAACAGCCTCAATGACGTTTTCGGTTTCATTCTCGAATCTGATGAAACTTTCAGCATCTTCAGCTCTTTATTCTCTGATTTGGGTTTCTTATTCGTTCAAGATGTCTAATTGGACTTATTTGTTTTCAACATCTTAGGTTAATTATTCAACCTTGGCACTGAGGGTTTAGATTTCTTAGGTTGATTCGGTGATTTCGTTGGAAGCGAAGTCAATTCTTCTGTTGTATTAGTAGATTTCTGTTTCGCAATCAACTTCATCTTAAGCGTGCTTTTAGTCAGCTTCTTATTAGTTGAGGATGAGGTTTTCTCTCAATTATTGTAACATTTTGGCAATATCTCCCAATGGGGCCTTGTTGTTGTATTAGAGAGCAATTGTGTCTAACAATTTTCTTCCTAATTCGTGTTCTTCCATGGCTTCCAATTGTGTGAAAACTGCCTTGCTTGGATCGTTGGATCTCTTAACAAAGACAGCTTGTGTGAGTGTCAATCCCAAAAGAGCAATAAGAATCAATTTCATATTTAATTTATGTTTCACATCAAACTATTATTCCTTTTTACAATCACACTATTCGTTTTTACTAAATTATTTAATTTCTTTTATTTAACATTTAATCTCATCAGATCATAAATAACTATTTCTAACATTCTCAAACCAATTCCAATATTAGATACTAATCCAATTTCTTAATAAGTTAAACATTGTAGTTATGCATGAAAAATAAAAAAAATATCTTCTTATTTTAAATAAAAAACCTTTTTAATTGATGAAAAGTGTTATTCTAATTAACTCCATTAAGGATTAACAGAATCAGAAACTCAATATATGAAGAGAAAAATTATTTAAATAAATCTTTTCTATGGATTATTTCCTTAAATTTAGAATAAGTTTAAGACTGTTAATATCATAATAGTCTTAAATATTTTAAAAAAAATATTACTATTTTGAATTATTGAATTCTGCTATAGTCTGGATTTATTTGAACAAAATTTTAAATGAATTAGATTATTAAACAATGAATTTAAATTATTTATTCGATTATTAGTATACTAATACATAAATTTATGATTGGTTGCTATTATAATATATGATTATTATATATTTTTATAATATACATTTTCACTTAGTCAAATCTTTCCTCTTGTTAAGTATGGCTTGTCTCATTTTGGCTACATCTTTTTCCCCAGGGTATTCTCCATCTTTCAAAGCAATGTTGGATGCTATCTTATCCCAAGAGTTTTTCTTTGGTAGCATGAATAACACAATACATATTCGCTCTTATTTTGAGACCTGAGTTCTTAAGCCTGTTGATTTGCAGTCTTTCGTGCCTCAATGTCTTTTTTCAATTCCCTTCATATACAATATACATATAGATATACGTTTAGAACTGAAGTAAATATTGTTAACCCTTCTCCTTTCTTTATTATTTTTAAATTCTTTCTTCCTAATCTTTCTCCCTTACAAGTTTGATTCTTTCTTCTTCTAACTCTCTTAATTTTTCTCTTCTCTTTTGTTATTCTGCACTCTAAATAGGAATTAGTCTGCCATTAATACCACTAAAGTAACTCCAGCATTAGGTGCAATAGGGATTTCAAATGGTTATCTGGCTTAATTAAGAATTCCAAAGTACCATACCTGCATCATTAAACATTAATGGTTGAGCTGCAATTTCAGGCTCTACATATGTCTCAATTGTGCCAGCTGGATCATCGAAAAATTCGTCCATTTTATAATTTAATAAATAATTTATTGGAAAACAAAAAAAATGTAATTGGTTTTTTGAATGATTATTCGAGTACTAAAATCTGAAAATAATATTGGTATCCTGATTAATTTTTGCATTATATGTAAATCCTCATTTTCCAAGATACAATGCATCCATACAAGATTTACTGGATTCAATTCTAAATCTTTTACCCTCGAACTCTTCCTTTCCATATAGAGTGAACACAGCATCTTTGGGTAATTTGATACTTTTAATTTATCCATTGTAATCTAACTTAGCTTTATTATCACAAATCTTGACCTCTTATCCTTGATAATCACAATCACTATATAAATAAGCACAATTTTAATCATAATATTTAACTTCTTGATTACCAATATAAAATCCATAAAAGCTAAGTGATTTAATGGTTGATTCGTCCCCTAATTATATATATTTATAATTTACAAGTTCCAAATTCAACTTTGATTTGATTGTCATCATTCTCCTATTCTTCATTTACTTCTATTCTAATGTGATCGCTTAAGGATGTAAATCCTGAAATACCCATCAATTACACAAAATCTACAATGTCATTTGGGATTTCATATGAAGAGACCAATATCTTTTATGCGTCTTTAGAAGTTGAAAACCATGTGTGATCATCAGAATCTACAATGATTCCCAAATCATCAGTCTTGAAACTGTTCTCGAAGTTGGATATAAGAAGACAAAGCTTGAATTCTTTGGCACCACTTGCTGCAATTTTTACAATGTCTTTATTTAATTCGACTATTTCCTGATTGAATTATTTCTTGTCTTAAAAGGTGGCTCCAACCAAATACGAATTAACTAGAGGAGTTGTATCACTATCATAATTGAATAGAGGCAATTAGATTTCTGATTCTTATGACTTAACATATTCAATGTGAACTAAAGGATTATCAGTGGCCATCCAATTATATGAGATTTAATCAATATGATCTCCTTTAACTCTTATGGTGAAACCTCGTTTAATTTTAGCTTAGTACCTTATTAATTAACATTCAAAATTTCACTCATGAATGAAGAACCACTCATATCCAATAAACTAATCGAATAAGCAATCTTCGGAGTTCTTGAGAATTGTTTTTTGAATTTGATATTTATATCTACATCTTTATTAATGATATTTTGAATTGAAACTCCTGTCTCTGATTCGTATAGAAAATGCTCAGCCTAACACAAATAAATCAAACCTAGAATGATTAACCAATTCATTTCCGTTTTTAATAATATATATTATATAATTATACACTAGTTTATCATATCAATATTTTAGATGTCAGGTCTTTAATCACCTATCCTTTCTATAACTAATAATCCTCCATGTAATACACTACTTAATCTAAAGTAATATCAAAATGAGTTGTGAATAAAATAGTGCTATTTTATTTGAGTAGGTATTTTAAAATCGAATAAGCCAAGGAATGACCATCAATAGAACTAGTTCCTCTTCCCAATTCATCAATCAACAATAAGCTATTTTGGGTATCAATCATTCTTCGAACCTCTTGCATTTCCACATAAAATGTACTTTCTCTTATTGTATCATATGCACCCATTCTACAATGTATTTCATTAAATGTCTTAAACTCCATCTATTAACATGGGACATAACACCCCAACATAGCCAATATCACTAGTAGCCCAACTGATCTTAGAATTGTTGATTTTCCTGCCCCATTATATCCTGTTAAAACGATACATTTTTCAATCGTCAGATTATTAGGAACACAATTTTAGATTAAAGGGTGGCGGAAATCTCTTAAAACTAATTAGTTTTAAGTTGATAAAGTGGGGAGACACTTGTGTTAATCATTTTCTAAATATTTGGACATAGCTATTAAGACATCCAGATCGCTAATTTAATTGATTATTTCTTAAAAATACTCTTTATGTTTCAATATATTCTCAATTACTTATTAATAGAATAACTGAATAAATATTTTTAATTAATCCAAAAGTTTAATGTGTTATTATTATTTCTTTTAAAGAAATTGAGTAGTGTATTTTCTATAACCCTTTCTTTTATTTGAAAATAATAACTATTAAGGCGTCTTATATTCTTCAGGCATTTCTATTTCAAATGCTTAATATGTAATTTTAGGGTCATTCTCATAAAGTTGACTCTTTATTCTTAAGTATTCATCATTAGCCTCATCTTCCACTTTTTCTAAGCTTTCTAATATCTAATTATACTAAGTTCTTTCTTAATTTTGTGGTACTAAAACATCAAGATTTTCACCTTCCCACACAAACTCTTATGAAATCTTCTACAAGATATTATCATTTAGTTCTTAAAGGTTTCTTAGTTGTTCACTTTGATAATTTTATTTGTTAATATAAATCTTCTGTTTTAATTACACCAGAATATATTTTACATTATTTAGGAATTATTTCAATATTGAACTATCTTTTGGGGCATTAAACACTCTAGCCATTTAATGTTGCAAAGATCCAACCCTCTTAATTTCAGCTAAAAAACTGTCTCTGAAGACTTAGTGATTTCTCATATCCTATTATGCCAATTATCTGTCCATTATCCCATCGATTGGAATTTTTCTTAACGTCATTTACAATTTTCTTTAACCCTCTTTAGTTACTGGCTAAATCAAGGGTTTGAAGAATAACTATTTTATTGCATTATCAGATATTAAACAGAATTTTGAAAACAATGGAGAATTATCAATAAAGGTGATCTATGATATTCCATTAATAAACCTTTCTTTAAAGAATATCTCTAACTATTCGAAAGCACTATCACCTTTAGCTGCATTTTTTATAGCCAAGGTCTTTATTTTTTCATTTGTTATTATTTCAGTAATCTTTATAAAATTTAAATTCTCATCACTCGTTTTATAGGCTACTTTGCTGATGGTATCTAGCACAATGGCTTCATTCTTATATAGTGAAACCAAATAATTAGTTTCAATATTTTATAAATTCTCTCCCAATATACCAAAACCCAATAGTCCCTTGCTATAGATTCCAGTTATAAAGCGATCTCTTAATTAGTTTTATGTCATTTGAAATAAAGATTATTCACAAAAAACTATTTTTCGATCTGTTTACATAATTAATGTATGAACATGTTCTATTACAGATGCTTCATTTAATCCTATCATATAATTTGGAATTTTCCATTATAAATCAATGTACCTTCTAATAAAGTGAGCATCCTCTGAATAGGCCAAAAAAAAACTGCCCCTCTATAATAATACGAGATCTTATTGATAGTCCTTTTTGATTTCTTAGTATTGAGCTTCCAAAGGTGTTAGATCAGAGATAGGATTAGACTTCGATTTAGATTTCGACTTTATTAATTGTTCACAATCAAATAGAGCATTATCAGAAAGTTCAACATCAAAGCAATTTAACTTTTTAGTTTTCATAAAACCTAATTATAATTAATATAGAAAATGAATATTGTGTCTTGGATTATATTATCTAATATGAGTAACCAAAACATTAGTTTCTTGTTTTGCCTTATCAACCTATGATTATCAAAACTAATTCATCAAAAGTTTATAATATTTAATTTGAATAGTAATTTTGAGCATGAGTTCAAAAAATTAATAATAGACTTATTCATAGATGTATTCAGAAGAGAAGGTAGTGACTCTATCTAACATGGAAGTTAAGTGGTTAAACTTATTAAAGTAAATTTCAAATGATGACTTGGATATGTTGAGGAGATAATTTGAAAAATAAAAATAATCATTAAAGGATATTGAAGAAAAAAATGAATAACAAACAATAGAAGAAAAGTGATAGAATAAAAAACCTTCTTATCTCATAGCTTTGTGATTTTAATTCATCATTTAATTTTATATATATAAACCTTGTTTTTCAGCTTCAAAGAATAATATAAGGGATTAAATGATTATATACTTTTTTAATTCTTTTATTACTTAAATTTTAGAAGATAAAGCCATCTTTTTTAATTTTAAGTTTTTAGTTAGTATAAGATTAAAAGTTACATATAAATTTTGAAACAAATTGAACTCTATATTATGTCATTTTATTTAGAGATGATTCATAATAATAATATCTATAATAGATTTATAATGATTGAGTTTAACTTATTGAATTTTATGTTGTTCAGGAATAGTTGAATTTTTTGCAATAAATTAATTTCCTATCTCTCGCCATTTAAGAGAATCATAACGATTATTTATAAAGGAATAAGAAACTATTAAAAAATGTAAATATTGAACTTAGAACTATTGTTCATAATTTATTTTTTTTAATAAATCAATTTCTTTTGCTGATGAATTGAGCGGTGGTTGATAATTTCTCGCTGATGTGTTCTTAAAGTCTATCAACGATTTCATTTTAAGCAGCTCTAAAGAAGGATATTATTGATGATACCTTTCAGCAGTTTAGGTTTTCATAGATTTCTGATTAGACTGCATACCATGCTTATTATCCAGCAAGTCTCTCTTCACTGTTTTCTAATTCCAAGGTGTGGAATTCGATCCATGATTAAGCATCTTCAATGGTATCCTTTTATTCTTAGATTTAGACTTCCAATTAAGCTTTTCTTTCAACCAATCTGGTGTGTTCATTGCTCAAATGAACGCTGAATTCAGCCCAGTGTGCAGCTTATCTGTCTTCAACGTCCTTTATAATTGGATTAATTAAATACAGTCTTGGTAGCCTTTTCTGAGACTAATTATTATCTGATTTCGCTCAAATAATTAAGCAATCTTGGTCAAAGCCTTTTGGTTGACTCCGTGAGTGGCTAATTCGGTAAGAGCAATAACGACTGGCTAAGATGGATAATAGAAATAAAGAATTTACTTGTAAGAGTTGGCTGTGTGATGTGTTGTCGGTGAGTCTCTTGTGAACTGTTTCATACTTTGATTTAACTTAGACAAATGAAGCACCTAAGCTCAAATGTTGGATGAGTTTGGCAGCATCATCAATAGCTTCAATAACATCATCGATGGCAGCAACCTTGGCAACGAAGGTTTCGTGTTATTAGTTTCTTGTGGCTTCTTCTCTAGCATAAGTTTATTCATTTGTTGCAATGTCTGAAATTGTAACTCTGATGTCTTCTTCAGAAACAGCCAAAGCTTCGATTGTGTCATCTCTCAATTAAGTGTTGGATGAGATTTGATTTTAGTGATACAAGATTTCCTTTTCCAAATCCTCGACGATCTATTACATTGTTAAATATTCTTACTCTGTTGTTTGTGGTTGTATCAACTTCAAAAGTGTGATCATGGTCATTTTAATCTTATTATAATCCAGCAGCAACACCATTCAATAACATATTAACTTCATTGGCTGGTGTTTAAGCTTATAAGTGTGCCTTGATTGCTGACAACACAACATTTCCAAATGGATTAGAATCAATCTAAGCCAAGCTTGCATGTGTATCTACAAACTTGGAAGCTGCAAGAGCAAGAACCAATGTCAAGATGGCTAGTTTTTGCATATATTTAATTTAATGTTTTAAAAACGGATCGAAAAATGCTTATGTATGTAATTAATTTATAAATATTTATCCCCATTTTCTTATAATTTTCCTATAATCATATATATCAACTTTTCATATTATTCAATTAATCCAATTTTTCTACAATCTCATCCCCTACCTCTCTCTTTTTGCATAATTTATAGTAATTTTTATATATCCTCAATCCTCATCATTACCAAATTTTTATTAAAATAGAATAATTAATTTATTATTTCTCTAGATATTCTTAATTCTAAACAAAGACCAGATAGTAGCATATTTTTATAATTCCCCTCCCATTATTTTCATCTTACTTAACTAAATCCTTCTCTTTAGTTAATCAAACTAATCATCTATGACAGATACACTATTAATTAGATTCTTAGATTTCTTATTATTTACTTTTGAGTCAATTCATTATTTTATTCTATGATTTCTTGAAAAAAACTAGAAATATTAATTAATCATATTATAATATGGCCAGATAATTGCTATATAATTTTAATGAATTTATATTATATAGTCTTTATTAGAAATAGCTAGACTGATTTCTAGTATGAAAGACAAAAGGTGAGATTGCTAGTGGTTTATGAGGTTGTTTTAATTTATTAATTAAAATCTTGCAAATATTCAAAAAATAATTTAATTTTTCTAATGTCAGCTCCATTTTATACAGTGAAAGTATGCTCATGATATTAATTAAAGGATGTACCAGCTTAAGATTTCATTCGCGGTTATGCAGAATACTTGAAAAAAAATAACAAGATCAAGATTCCAGAGTGGGCTTCAATTGTTAAGACAGGTCTTGGAAAAGAAACCTCACCAATTGACTAAGATTGGATGTATGTTAGAGCTGCAGCACTTGCTCGTAAAATTTATGTTAGAGGCCATTGGGTATTAATAATTAATTAAAACTTCAGGGTGTTGGAAATCTGACTCATATGTTTGGTTCAGTTAATGATAATGGCAAACACGAATCTGGATCTGGAAAAGTCATTAGATATTTACTCTAATAATTGGAAACTATTAAAGTATTGAAGAAAGATAACAAATCTCTTTTAAAGAAGGGATCAAGAATTGTAACCAAAGAGGGATAATAAGATTTAAATAGAATTGCAACTCAAGTTGCCTTAGCTGCCAGAAAATGATTTATAATACATCACAGAAGTACATTATTAAACATACAGAATTATAATCATAAATATATATTTAGATAAAATCAAAATTTTCTTCAGATTATTCATTCAAAAAAATTTTGATTCCAAAATAAGCTTAAGTTTTATTTTTAAATATTATATTTCTTCTTTTGCATGCATATTCGAAATCTCTTTTAGCCATGAATCACCATCATTAGATTTAAATGATCCTTCTAAAATTTTATTGCATCACAATATCTATCAATTCTATTGCTCTCCATTCAATTTGCTCATAATTAGATACTCAATCTAAATTAAGGATGTTTCACTTGAAATTTATATTTATGTCCATATTAATATTCTTTTAATTTAATATAATTATCAATATTGTTCAATACTAATGACTTGATTTTAAGATTCTAGTAAGGGATTATTGTAAGTCTGCTAATTCATGATTGTGTCTATAAATGTATATGCTTATTCTTACCCAACAGTAAATGCACCTATTTGAGTAGGTGGGATTGCATTCAATTTTGCACTCAATAGTCTTATATCACTTTGATTTCCACCAAAACCTAATCTGCCCTGATTGTTACCCAAAAATACAGACGATTTGGAGGATAAATGATGAGGTTGGAAACTTGAATGTGATAATTCATTATTGAATCGAGTGAATTTAGTATTTTAGATCTAAAGCTCTAAACCCAATTTTGAATCCCAATTTTTGAATCTATCCAGTCTTACTTTAGTCTTTTAGGGAGATTCAATATAATTTGTATTGTGTTAAATATGAGAAGAATTTTTGTGAATGCTACTAAATACAATTTGTGAGGGTGTTAAAGGGCTATTATAATAATGATAAATACTGGTATTCCCCAACTACTACTCCTTGTAAGCCTTTGCTTTATTTTGGTGATGAGTCTCTGAATATTCTCATTCTGACTGGAGACATATTAGTTGACTAACTGGTTTTAGTGGTATAGCTAGACTCTCCAATTTTACTAATGGCAGTTGATAACATTCCAAGTTAGCTTTTTTTTGGTTTATTAACTTTGCTGGATTCCAAGCTGGCAAAAGATTGAGCGAACATAATTTTATTTATGTGTAATAAAATTTAAGTTTCCCCTTTTATATGAGTCAAATATTATTAACAATTAAAGTCTAGAAAAAACTTATAAGATGCATACTTTATCATGATATTAAATCACAGTTTGGATCCAATGAATTTTAAATATACAGTTATAAAGGACAAAGTGTCAAGTAGAATTTTGTACTAATAATCCTATCGTTATTTGGACAATATTTAAATATCAAATGCTGGCAGAAGTTAATTAAATGATTTTGTGAGTTCACCAATTTTAAATATGATTGATTGTTAATTTTAATGACAATTCAATTCTAAAACAAGATTTGCAATCAAAAATTTACATTTCATAATCTTATCCATTTATGGTTTTTTTGAATTTTTAATCACAAAAATAAGCATCTTTACTTTAATCCATAATAAATGTTCAAAATTATCGATTGAGATTTTTAATAGACTTAAATGTTGTTTTAAGTTTTACAATAAATTATGTGTTTAAAAAAATACACATTTGTTATTCATTTTTTTAACATTTACTATTAAATTTAAGCTTCTAATCGCAGGTCATATTAACAATTGAGCTATAAGATACTAAGTTTTTTAATGTTGGTGATATATTTTAATCTTTAACAAGGGCAATAATGATTAAATATTTAAATCTTTGCTATTGAACAGTAACGTAATATTGTATAGGGTTTAAACTAAAATGAATGATTGATGCATTTATTATTTCAAAATAAATAGTCAGATGATTCTATTATAAAATACTTAAAGTTACATTAATACCAAAATAGTTAATGGTTCCAAACTAAAAACATAAATAAATATGATGGGGTGTTTTCTAGATGACTAGAGAATAGCAATAAATTTAAGATTCATTTTTTAAATTGAATATATTTGTATTATGGAAATCATTTTCTTCCAAGGCTGGTTTATGAGGCTAAGGATCTGACTTAGTCTTTGAACAATTAGATGACAACATCGATGATAGCGTTTTCCTCTATAGATTATTGTGATAATTGGTACCGGCTCTTCTGACAGTTTCGGAGGCATAGAATTCTCTTTTCTCTTCCAAATCAGCGGTGGCTCCAGCAACGGCGTTCAAGGAATCTTTCCAGAGTTTAAGGGCCTTGGCTTATTAGGCAAGAACGGCTGGGAGTTGCTATAAAAATAATAAACATATGATTGTACAGTTTCTAATTTCTCAACAAAGACCGGTTCTTCTTTCTTATTCTGAAGTCAACCAGGCAACTTCGGCATTAGTATCTGAAACGTATTTGGCAAGAAGCAAATGCCAAGCATGGATTTCTTATTCTTATAAGGGTAGCAAGAGTTGATTCTAATTCAACTTATAAATCTTATAAGATTTAGAGGACTTATTCTCCGGTTGTGCCGTCTCTCTTGACTTCAGCAAGTGATTAGAATTTTTAGAGGGCATCTTATTAGAAAAGATGGCTGTAAGCTGATAATTTATCGGCGATTGTTGAAGCCTTTTCAACAAGTTCGACTCCAGCATTGTTTGTGAGGAAACCAGCAACGTCTTGTGTCAAGAGTGTGACAACTCCGATGGCATCGGCGTGATCAGCAAGGGATTTAACAAAAAGTCCATTGGCCCAACATCTTTAGTCTTGGAGTTAATTGTTTCTTCTAACGATTTCAGCAAGTCTGGCTTCAGCCCAGGCCAACCATTAATATCCATCCTTAATGAATTAATTGTTTTGCTTACTCTGACTTAAGCTTCAACATCTGTTCTGACAGCACCAAGTCTTTCCCATTATTGTTTGTTGAGTGCGGCAACGTTAGTCAAATCACCAATGACTTGGGAAAAGATTTCTACACATTAAAATAAAATTTACCTTCGTCTGTATTGTTCTTTTTGTCAGCAGCAGCTTACACATTCACATTCTCTGTTTTCAAATCTCTTAAGAGATTGTAAACGGATTCAACGGCATCATTTCCTCTTGTGCCTGTTTGGAGAAGCACGGCGAATTTGTTTGTGTCAAGTGCAAACACAGCTGCTACGAGGCAAATCACAACGAATGTTTTCATATTTATTTTTAATAATGCCAAAAACGGAATAAAATTTCTTCGTTTTAATGTTGGTATATATAATTGTTTTTATAATTCACACCTTAAAGGACTATGGAAATGTTTCACTTCATATAATCTTATTACCCCATTATTATTCATTCCATCTTTATTAATCCATTCTCACAATTTATTTGACTCAACTAATTCAAAATTAAACAATCCATAATAGAAAAGATACTGTTACCATTAATATAAGAATCTATCAATTTTTAATGAAAATTTGTATATCTTCAGGATCTAAATAAGAATATCATATAATCTATGGACCTCCCAATATCATAATTGAACTTATCATAGTACTTTTTTTCATTAATTTCTCTTTGAAATATTAAAAATCTTATGTATTAGGTTTTAATTAAAAAAACATAATAGATACCTCATCCAGCTATCTGGCTGATATTAAATTTAATTAAAATAATCCGCCTATTAAATGATTGATTCAATATCAAAAATTTTAGAGTTAAAAACTATATATATGTATATTTAAATTAAATAGAGATAAGAAATAAATCTAAAAATTTAATATTTTTGCAGATGTTGATAAAAAATTTAAATTTAATATATTTTGGAAAAACTTAAGTTGTATTTTAGAATTTTATAAAATCCAAAATTTTAAGTGATATTTTGAAATGAATTGAAATAAAATTAATATATATATTAAGATGATTATGTGCACTCTTTGTGAGGACTATTTAATAAATGATATTGTTATTCTTATACAATGTGGACATCTTTATCATATAGATTGCTTGAACAGACATAACGAATAAAATTATACAAAAATATGCCTAAATTGCTAAAATGGGACTGACTCCATTTAAATTCAATTTTTAATACATTAACCTGATTATATTGCTGAATAGTAGTTAAACTAATTAAAGATTAAGAGTAAATCTTTTTTATCAAAAATTGAATAAGAGATAGAGCTTTTAATTAAAAATTATAAATTCCTCTTGTTAGACTATTACATCATTGTAAGTGATCTGTAATAACTCACCTCAAATAAAAATAGGCAAATCAATTATCAAATATTAAGCTCCAAGAACAAAGCAGATAGGATTATAGATGATTAAGATTTATTTTTATCCTTCCAATAATAAAGTAATTGGAATAAAAAAGAATAAGATTACTATTAAAGTATGTAAGATAAATATAATAAAATATATCTTAAGAAGATAGACTATTAGGCAATTAGTAACTATATAGATAATATTGAAAATTAAAATGATATTGTTATTTATTTCAAAGATATTTGTTTAATACAAAATCAAGATGAAAATTCATATGATAAAAATTTAAGGTGCTTTTTATTTTAGATTTTTTAAATTCAGAATAAAGTTAAGAATGTTGAAGAAAAATTAACTCATATTCAAAACATTATAAAGTAATAAACTTGTATCCATAAACTATGCACACTTTGTTCTGATAAATAGACCACATAAATTGCAATTAGAATGAGTTGTGGGCATATTTATCATATAAAATGTTTGGAAATGGCAATCAAACAAACTTATTTTTGTCTTAATTGTTTAAATCACTTCCATACTTCTATTGTTCAATTTTAGGTTTAAGATTCGGAATAAATCAAAATAATATAAAATAAAGAATCCTTCAAATGGACTTTAAAAGATTTAGAAATAAGAAAAATATAATTATAACTTGAAATATCTAAACATGAAAAAATTGATAGGGATTATGCTAAAGTTATAGAGAATTTATGTGAAAAGATTAAAGAATTGATGAAAACATCAAAAGATTCAAAACAAGTTAATGAAATCCCTTAAAATCAATAAGATTTAAATATAGATATAATAATGCAAAACAATCCAAACTTTGATCATATATCGAATGAAATAATGTGCCTGAATTCATTATTTGAAGATGAAAACAGAGTTCCTCAAACATATGATAACGTATTCTACTTTGTAGATATTTGTTATCCATAGAATCATTGTTTAAATGCATTAGATTAAAATTTATAAAATCTAATAACAAAAAGAAAAAAATTGAATGAGAGATGGGAGCTTTTAGAGGAATAGATGCAGATGACTTTAGATCGATTAGTAGACAGGTATAAATGGAAATAGGAGTAATAAAATAAAAGGCTTGGAATCAGAAGAAAGCCACCTTAAACAGAAACTAAAAGTTTAAATGAAAGAATGAATAATTTTCTAGGATTTCCAAACAATATGAAATAATACTTTAACAAATTTTAATAGAAATAAAGTGATAGTTCTGATGAATATTCATAAACAGATAATTTTTTTTGATATTATCATATTATTTTTAATTAATTAAAAGAGACTCGTCATGATTCACCATTGCATAACTTTATAACTTTTAATCAATTAACTTATATATTTATGAATGCCTTTACTATATTCTTAATAAATGCATTTCACTAAAACAAATTGATTTATCTTAAGATTAAAATTCTTTTTGCGAATTTCATTTAATTCATTATGCAATATACAATGACATTATATGAAATCTCTCTTGCAATTACTTCATATTTTTAAGCTGTATATTTAAAACATGATCAGCAATGATTTTGAAGGTAAAGAACTGTTCATTAAATTGAGAGCAGTATTTTTCACTTACAATAAAAATTCTTTTCTAATTAGATGTTTAGTTATTGAGTAAACCTTCTATTACATTTAATCACCTATTTTTAAAAGTTGTTAATTGAGCAATTTGGTTTCAAAAGGAACTTAAGTAATAATAAATCAATAGGAATCGAGTAATAACATAAAGTGAGACCTCTACTATTTTGAAATGCTATTTTACATTAAATTAAATAAAAATATATAAAATGGAATACCCAGATGGGTACCTACTACGTAAGAATGTAACTAAGCAAGCTCTATTTTCTTGGGACCCTAAACGTACAAGTACTAAATTGAAATTGTGCCAAGACTAATTATAAGTGCTAGCTACAGATGGATCTGGATTTAAAAGTGCCATTGGTGATTAGGTATTAAGATTGCTACTTTAAGGAATTCACTCCAGGTTATAAATATTACTATGAGATTAAAATCTTGAAGGGTAGTTTAATTAAGCTTGGCGTATGCACCAAGAATGGGCTGTTCTAAGATGTAAACTCAATGCTCCACCTAAGCAAGCTTTCAGTGATAACGAAGAAGGATGGGCAATCTATAATGGTGAACTGAGACACAATTCTAATTCCACTGGCAATAAGTATGGCAAATAATACAAGAAGGGAGACATTATAGGAGTTATGCTTAATATGATTGATGTACAAACTAACTAATTCAATTTTAAAAGGGCTAGTTATCTTTTTCAATAAACGGAGAGAATCAGGGAATTGCCTTTGAATGCAAAGAGCTTAAAGAAGTTCCATTATATGCTGCCATAGCTCCAATTTATAAGGAAGATGGCATCGAATTGCTAATGGCAGTCAGGGAAGATTGATTCTTAATTAATTTAATCATTATTCAGGGAAATCACACCATAATCCTATTAGCAAATTTATTCTTTTTGCTTTTAAATACCAATCAAAATCTAAAATTTAAAAATATTTATAAGTTTTATAGAGAATCGCTTAGATTTAAAATACTGTGATAATTTAATTTCATCATACTTATGGATTATTATTGAGAAATGCTCAATTAAACTGATAAAGTATACCCTCATATTATACCATGTGAAATATATTTGATCATTTCCAATCCTTCTTTATTTTTTAAGTCAAGATTCATTTAAGATCTGTTTAAGAGTTCTTAGTTTATTTTGGTTTTGGAACTTAAATTAAATCGCTAAAGTCAGTTTTCTTATTTCTTAATTGTAGTGATGTGGTTTATTTTGTTTCTTAAAATTGCTATGGTTATTATTATTATTATATTAATTTGGTTGAAACTACTCATTTCATTTTATTATGAAATATTTCTTTGTATCTTAAAATGCGGGTATGATAAATTCAACTAAATACAACTCTCTTTTCCTATGGATATCAATTCAAATCATTTTAATAATTAATATTTCAATTCTAATAATAAATTAAAATATAATTTGAAATAAGTATATTCCCCCATTAGGTTCCATAATTTTAACCATTTGAATTGGTTTTGTTGCCATAATTGTAATATTTTGTTTTATTTATAATATATCTAATTAAACTATGAACATTTAATAAGATTAAGTTTATTATTAATACAGTTTCAACTTAGGTATGAAACTAGAGGTTTTATGAATATTTCGTTTCTATTTGAAAAACTAAAAATAAACCATTTAAAGAGCAACTTTTTTAATGGCTTGTAAACTCATTTAATAAATTAATGTTTCCAAATCTAAATCCATCATCTAAATCAAGAGGTATATGATAACCTAGTCGAGGACAGCCCGTTAGAGTTATATTCAAGAAGAGAAGGCTAGACAAATAGATCGAGAGAATCAATTGTTATTTCAAAAAATATTAGGCATTACAATGAAACAAAGAAACAGTTCAACAACTCCAACAAAAACAACATTAAATTATAAAACCAGAAAAGACTTTCAATAGAAGATAATGGATGAAAATTAGAAACTGTTCACTAGAATAAAATAACAAACATCGTATTACAAAATTTAGAAATCTTAAACAAAATCTTTATCTAAATAAAGAGCAAATTCATCTGTAAATATTTACAAATATATAAAATAGTATTTGCCAAGTAAGAAACTACAAGAATTATATTAGAGTAAATTAGAGTAGGGTGGATTAACTTATAAAATAAGAGTTATCATAGATGGACAGTATAGAAATTTAATTTTTTTAGATTATTTAAAATAATGGCAACGACAGAAGAACAATCTTATACAAGAGTGTTAGAAATGATGAAGAGTGATGGTAATATAGGGTGTAAATTTGAATAGGAATTCTATTGTTGAAGAATGTGTTTCATAATGATTTTCAAAAATTGATAGAGAGTTTATAAATTTCAGATAAGATTACAATCAAAGGGATATAATTAATAGAGACTCACGGTAAATTTGGTTGATAAATATATATACAAAAATCAATTTTGTTCATCACTATCAGTTTCCCATTCATCATCATTGTTTTCAGGTCCAGTGATTGGTCTGAAATATTCTCGTTCTCCTCTTTCGTGAAGTTCACCCTACATTTCCTCATACATTTATTCATATATTTGTTTTTCTAATTCGTCTTCCTCATTATGAGAATCATCATCCTCATTATGAGAATCCTCATCAACCCAAGACAATTGCTCATCTTAATGGAAATGCAGATTCCCTTATTCGTCCATAAAGCATTCTGTTTTTAATTGAATTTTCTTATTTTGCTCATATTCTACGTTTAGATCTGGATGAGAATCATCTTTATAAATGAGATCCGCCATGGTTCTATATGAAAAACTAGCAAGAATTTCTTAGGCTTGCTCCTTGGAGAGTTGATTATAGGGCTTTTTGAGATTAGTCGAAAGTTATGGTTTATCTCTTTTGAACCACTTGAACATTAAAATTATTTTAAGGCTAAGAATTATTAAAATTTTTATAATATGTAGGGATGCAATAGATCGTAAAAAATCGCCATCTGTACAGTTGGTTTGCCAGCTCGAGGAAAAACGTATATTTCTCGGAAATTGAATCGTTATTTTAATTGGTTGGGCTACAAGAGTAGAGTATTTATAAATGGGAATTACAGAAGAGAAATATGCGGTACGGAATGCAATTCACAATTTTTTGATCCCCACAATGAGACAGTACAATGAACAAAAATAAATATAGGCTTAAAAAGCAAGGAGTGATTGTGCAAAAATGGCATTACAAGATTTAATATAATTTCTTAAGAATGGAGGAGATGTAGGAATACTTGACGGAACAAACATCACAAGGGAAAGAAGACTCTAGATTGAGAGTGATTTGAAACAGTCTTTTAATGGAATTCAAACTCTGTGGATCGAATCCATATGTAATGATTCCAAAGTGATTTAAAATAATATCCGACTGACTAAAATCAACAACCCAGATTACTGCAATGTGAACTCTGATGAGGCTACAATAGATTTCCTGAATAGAATCAAGATGTACGAGCAAATCTATGAAACTATAACAGACGATGAGAATCTCTCATACATCAAGACTATTAACGTCGGAGCAGACGTACAAAACATGTTTCCATGCTTAGATTATAGTTCATTAAGTCTATGGCTTTCTGTTGTCCAAGATCGTATCCTTTATTATGAATCTCCACACCTATCCGAGACCAATCTACTTATCCAGACATGGAGAGAGCCAGTACAATGTTGATGATAGAGTAGGAGGGGATTCCGATTTATCTGAGTTAGGCGAGATGTATGCAGACAAGTTGGCAGATTTTTTCTTTAAAGAGTTCCCAACTAAAGAAACGAAAAATGAAATTATTTTCTTTACATCCACAATGCGAAGAGCTATTCATACATCTGATGTTGTGGCTAGTAAATTAGATATTTAACCATTGCAATTAAAGACATTAGATGAAATCAATGTAGGAATATGTGATGGAATGACATATACTGAAATTGCATAGAAATTTCCCAGTGATTTTTAAGTATTCATTTTATAATATTATCACTTATTAGGAAAGGAAAATCAATAAATTAGGTTATAGATATCCAAGAGGAGAATCATATTTAGATTTAATTAGCAGAATCGAACCAGTGATATTTGAGATTGAAAGATCTAGACAACCAGTTATGATAATAGCTCATTAAGCAATTTTAAGATGTTTATATGCTTACTTTCATCAAAATGAGATACCAGAAGTACCCACTCTGGATATACCATTGCATTGTGTAATAAAATTGACTCCGGCTGCCTACTTTTGCGATGAAAAAAGAGTGCTGATCAACCCTTAAACTGGGGAAATCTCAATTAAGGAAGAATATGTATAAGAATTTGTGAGATCAAAGAGCAAATAGAAGAGCTTTATTGATTTATGATTAGATTCATCAAATGTTAATGGAGTGATCATCATTCATAATAATATATTTTATTTATATATTATGTGAAAATAAATATTCGTTTTTCGATTTTTAGCACAAAATAATCCTCAGACGTATGTCAATAATAATTTACAATAAATGTTAAAACTAACTCTTTGTGTATTGTTGGTGCTTGGTGCAACAGCCATCAACGTCTAATCCTCCATCTGGACTAGTCGTGACTAAAAGGCTCTTGCTTAGATTCACTCATCTGGTTGGGGCAAGTTCATTTTGAATTATGCCGAACTCCACCATGTCAACCGGAGGTATTCTCTCTGAACTCAACAGCGAAATTGAAAAACTCGTAAACCCATATCACTAATAATTAAGGTTGGTGAATTAGAAGAGGAATTAGCTGGAGTCCATCACGAATATAACAGAAGAACTGACGTTCATAACAGAGAAGTAGCAAGACTTGAATAAGAAATCTAAGACAAGGAAAGAGGTTACCAATAGTTTCTGATCCCTTTTAGAACTCTTCCAACGCTCACGATTTCTATGATAATGTCCTCATCCCATAAAGAGATAGATTTGCTGCCTAACTTGAATAATTATAAGAAAACACTCGCCTAAAACAGAAGAACACTCCAAGAATCCACAGTCTAAAGAGAAAACGATCACGAGACCTTTGAAGCTTAAGTTGTCGAACACAACGATGCTATTGGTGCCATCGATGAATGCCTCTAATTATTGAGCACAATCGCTACCCCATCTCTTGCTTAAATCAAGAAGGTTTAAAAGAACCTCACCAAAATCCAAAACTCTTTGAAAAAGCACAACTAATTCCAAATCTTTGTCAAAGTCCTTTTGGAAATCACAGTCGAATCCAACTTCGCCGATCAAGGTGCTCTCAGAGACGTATTCTATTTTCTCATTCCTAGATTATTGTCGCCTTCAACAACTTGAGAGTTGAATTAGTTGATTCTCTCAACTAAATCACAGCCGATGAAGCTTAAGCTGTTACCGACTTCAACGCCCAAGTTGTCTAATTGAACTAAGAACACGCTGAATTCTAAAGAGCTGTCGTTGTTAAGAATGCTGAAATCGAAGCCAACGCAAGTACGATTAACATATCTAATCCATTTAGCCAAGATTGAATAAACCCTTGACCTCATCGATGAACTCGATGCTGATTTAGCAACCCTCAACGGATAATTATAAGCTGAAAACGATGACTTTGCCTTTGCCACCGATGTCTACAATTCAACCGTTGCAGAATACAACAAAGAAATCAATGCTGCCAACCAAGCCTTAGAATTGCTCACATTAACCAAGATTTTAAGATTATGTTAAATCATAACTCAAAGGAGCATGATCTATTCAATAATATCATTCAAAAGTTATCACCCATTCTAGCAAATTTTTATTTTTTCTATTCTCTTAGACTTACATAATCTCAAATGAATATCTTCCACTTGTAATCAAATTTTGGATTGACATCTCATTATCTTATTTTATCTATAAAAATTTCACAAAACTCTGATTTTTTAATCAGATGACTAATTTTTAGATTTTAGATATTACTTAATTTAGCATAGTACCAAATTAAGAAAGATGTTTGAAATATGTTGATTGATCAAACTCTTTAGCTATTAAAAACCTTCTCTATTTTGCAATTAATTTTATACATTATTTTTTATAGACCTAATTTATCATATCAGGAGAGTTACAATTTAGCAAAGTACAATTAGGGTCATTTATGCCTGTTAACGAAATAATCGAACAATTTAATAGCTTATATAACTCAATATGAGAGGTCCAAGAAAATCCAAATATATTCCATAGTTATTAATATTCGAGTATTGCAGCAATTTGATTGTGATCATTCTGATAAGCTAAATCGACTAATTTATCATTTCTAAATAAAGATGATCTTTTTGATTAAATAAATCCTGTGAAAATAAGCATTTTTACTTTACTACCAGAAAATAGGATCTTAAGACTATATAAACATTGGTTACCTTTGGATTAGATTTCTAAATTTAAAGTACATCGTGAATTAGAATTACGATATCCTTATTGAAAAATTGTTTATAGCAAACAACATTTTTTATTACTGATAAAAATAGGGACTGTATACACTAGTAATAGACTTAAAAAATTATAAAAATGGTGCAATTCAAGCGAATTCAGTAATTAACATTAGATTTGTTAATTCTAATCTGAAAATAGTAAATATCTTGCTACTTCTGGACCTAAATCTAGATAGCTTTAAATAAGAATCTTTAAAAATTTATGAATAAATTGTATTGTTTATTTTCTATCCATAAATTTTATTTTATGTCCAAGCATAGCCGTTTTATATAATAGTTATGTGGAGTAAGACTAATGTTTGTATTGATATAATTTATTAATTAAATTTGAAAGGATATGAATATATGTCTTCATATATATGTGTTGTAAGGTGAAAGTATCTAATCCCAAGATTGAATTAATAATTTGTTTAAGATTACAGCAGTTATTACTCTTGTTCATTTATTATTTTAATTCCTAATTATAAATTTTAATAAATTTTTCGTTTAATTTTGAAGTATTTTGTTATTATATAAAATAATAATTTGTTATCAAGATGGACACAGAAGAAGAATGTTTCTCTGGAGATGAAATAGATCAATTTAATTGTCCTAAACATTCATTAATTTATACTAGTATCTTTAATTTTTAATTAATTAGATTACTGTACAACTACATAATAATTGCTGTGCCAAGAATGTATGATCAAATGCAGTTTGAAAGTATAAAACATTATTTCAATAGAAAAAGTAAGATTCTTAATAGAAATTAGGCTTTGAATAACATTAGCTAATAAAATAAATAATAATTGTAGAAAGTTCAAAAAATCATTAAGAATTTTAATACTTTAGATGATCAAATTCAAAAAGAAAATATTTAAATAAATAAAATGTCTCAACTCCAAATTTAATCATTAAGTTCAATTTGTACCTAAATTGTTGAGATTGTATAATTGAAATTTCAACAACTGATTGAATAAGTTGAAGTCCATAAAATTAAGCATTAATAGACTTTACAGGATTCCAAAGTACACCTAATTATTATTTTTAAAGTGCATAATTGATGAATATAGGGGAAGAGGAACCCAATTGGAGAAGAATATTGTAAATTAGTAGAACACCTCTGGTTTTGAACAATTGAAAAAGTTTCGAGAATATTACACTATAAATTGTAAGACAATCAAAGAACTTGAAAACGAATATGATAATTTATCACAAGCACCTAAAATTTAATACTAGTAATTGTAGATCAGAAATGCAAATGACATTGTTAAACAAATCTCTAATCTATTATGTATTTTAGAAAGAGACTCAGACTATAGAATTAAAAGAGTATCATCTAAATTGTTTTAATAACCAAACACTACAAGGGCAAGTCCATTTTCCAAAAAGGGGTTTACTTAACATAGCTAACCTCATTTTAGTTTATAATCATCAAAGCACCAAATACGAAAGACAGAAGTCAAACAAATAACTTTAGATATACCAACAGATATAAGTTCAATTTTAGACAAAGCATCACCTGAACAATCAATTATTAATGATTTCTTTAGTAATAAGTAATCATTAAGTGAGCATTCAATTTCAAAGATGGAGATACCTATTTAAAATCAAACTCAATTTTATATTATCGGAGGGTTATTGAAGGGTCAAAGATAAAATCTTATTGAATTATTTGATATTTAATCAAAGTAATCTAGTTAACATGACTTTTTGGTATCGAACCGCTATGGATTTTAAATAGCATATCATGGAAATCAAATTCTATTGATAGGAGGGAAATAAGAAGGTATTAGAACAGCTTTATGTGAATCGTATGATCCAAATTTAAAACAATCCAAGATCTCTTAATTGATACTGACCAAAGGAGTTAGTGGGTTGGCATCAAAATAAATAGGAAATAAGTTATACATTTCAGGAGGGAAAACAGATTCAGGGATTTAAGACATTTTTTAACTTATCAATTTAGATACGTATTAAACCAAAAACTTATAGTCTGTTCCTATTAAATGTTATAATCATACATTAGTTTAAGGCAATGAACCAAATACTTTGTATTTATTTGATGAACAAGGATGTTTCAAATACGATATTACAACTAATCAATGGAAAAAAATCAAATCTCCTAATTAACCAAGAAGAAACCATGTTTCTTTGACTCTACCTGATGGTATTTGGATTTTTGGAGGAAGATCTGGCAAAAAATACATTAAATAAATTGAGAAATATGATGAAACTGATGAATAATTTTACTAAATGGGTGAATTGGTCTGTCCTACAATTAAATTTGATGCAATAGTTAGTGATGACTATTAGTTTGTGTATTTAGTTGGAGGAAAGACATAGGAAAATATTCCTAGTTCAAATATTTGGAAGTATTTATAATTTATATATAAATCTCATTAGGTATTCCATATTGACAAATTAATGTTTACTTCACAGTTAATTCACAAAGCCAAGATATTCTCATAAATTGATACCCAAGAAAGGTTGACTTTAATTAATAATGTTTATTTAACTATGATAACTTTCAATTCTAATAAATAGACATTAATGTTACTTTAAAAATCTTTTTAGTAAGTAAATTAAGATATCAAGCTATTGTTGTATTTATTTTTTTTGAAACTCTTTTTTCTTATTATTGCTTCAGATTCATAAATATTAAAAAGTCTATCAGCATTAATTTGCTAACATTTCAACTTTCTTTAATTGAAAATTTATAATCTCTTGACTTATAATATTTCTTTTATATGTTTTCTCAATATTGTTATTCATTTAAAAATCGATTCACAATTCTGAGTTCTAAATACAATTCAATAATTTACATTAAATAAGCAACTATAACTAAATTATTTTAAAATTAAAAGTTATGAGCAAACCATCGCATAGTCCAAATGAATTGATTGAATTTGAAAACCACAATCGAAATTCCTCCTTCGGAAAGAGTAAAATCATTATTTGAATGTAGAGTTATTGTCAACGGTTCCAAATGTTCCTGCCTTTGGCTTTGGAACTTCTAGTAGACATTAGGCATAACAAGTATACAGAGAAAATAGACTGATGGAGAAAGGTAAGCATAGCCCAGGTCCAATCTATAATCCCACAAAAAATTTTGATTAATAAGCAGCTAGAGCTCCTAGTGCAGGAATGGGAACATCTACAAGATAGAGTTTAAACTCAAATCATTATGATCATTATAAAAGAAAAGATGTCGATGTATTGTTATTTATAATCAGTAGTTTGAACCTTAAAAAGCTGAGCATCTTAGAAAATGGTCTGCAGGAACAGTTAGAATTGGGTAAGAACAGCGATTCCTATAGAAAGAACTGACAAAGACCCCAGGCCCCAATTATGATGTAAACTAGAGAATTCAAGGCCCTAAATATACTATGGGTAATAGAAGAGCTCATTCTGTTTCTTTTTCGACTCCAAGTAAGGTTGGACCTGGAACTTACAAACCAAAAAAAGATTTTTCAACAGAATTGCAAGAACAACCTAAATATTCATTTACTAAAGCTCCAAAAATACCTTAACAAAAGAATATAGATAAAAATTAGACATATTACGTGCAGTATAAATGTATTCTATGAATTTAGAGACAGTATTGGAGCTCAAGTGGCATCTACTAAACCAAATAAACCATCTTTTAGTTTTGGCAAAGGAATTAGAGAAGCTAAATTAGCTATGTACAAAAACGATTTTGTAAAGATTGGGGTTAATATAAAGATCCCACATCCAAAGTTTTGAATTAAAATTGTTTCACAATAATTTTATCAGAATTTCAGCATCTTTAAATCTTTAAAGCATATTCGAACTTTGTAAGACTATCACAATCGCATCGAAGTCATCAGTTTTATAATAACCACTGAAACATGGACCAGCATTTGATGTTATTCCAGTTTTTATGCCCTCCCATCCTTCTTTTTTCAATAACTTATTTGTGTTTTTCCATTTATAATAAGTTCCCTAATTGCCTTATTCAGTTACTGCATAAGTCTTAAAACATCTTGTGTTTACAATTTCCATGAATTCTTTAATTTTGATGCATTCCTCAACTAATTTAAAGATGTCCAATGCACAGGAGACGTTTAATGTGTCATTTAATCCATGAACTGAATTATAATTAGTTTTATCCATTTTTAAATTTTCAGCATGATTATTCATCATCTATAAGAATTAAGTTCTTAATTAAAATTTATTTTTTTCTATTTCTAGTTCACAATCAATATAATGTCCATTGCAATATCTTTGAATGCTATCACAAGTTTTTAAGAAAGCTATTGCATAACTTAATACCAATGCTGCATCATTTCCAGATGGTAACATCATTGCAAATAGTAACTACCTTACATTCATAATTCCTCCTGCATTTAAGAAGGCACTCGTACCATCTATGCATTCAGCATGTCCAGGTATCTTTATTCTTATTGATTCCATATCAATTCGTTTTTCTTCTAAAAATTTTAGTGTTGTGTAGCAAGTCATCACTTTTGTAATTGATGCCACCTCACTTTTTTATTGATCTTAATATGCATATATCTTTTTAAATATTGTTTCCCCTTTATTTCTTTTGAAAATCGCCCATTTTTTAGAGCTAACCTTGTGTTTTATTTTAGAACTGACTGGTATTGAAATTGACAGGACATCCGTTTTACTTCCTTAACTAACTATGCTCTTTTGACTCATTATACTCAAGGCTGTAGAAACTGGCTTTTTTGGCTGTTATTCTTTTCTTACAAAATACTCTTATATTAAGTCATTAGATACTTGTTACTTCTCTCTACTAAATTTCTGCATATTTTTTTATTCTATCCCTCATGACTTAACCAGGTAATATTGGAAAACTATTTATTTATAAGGTTTGAATTTGTTTTTTCTTTTTCTCTTCTTATGCATATCGTTACAAAGCTTCCAAATAAGTTTCAATGTAAGTGTAGTCTGAATGATTTTCACTTCTTTTCTAATAATTGTATAATTCTTACTCTTTATTACATACTCTCGTTTATGTAGTATCTTAAAGGAGTCTGCAATGGTTTATTATTATGAAGCTTAGGTGTAGCGCTTTTAAGACTCCTACCTTTTAATTCAGGAAGGGCCATTTAGGAATCATCGGAAGTAGACTGAGCACTTTTGCGATGAAATTTCTATAATGATACTGATAATCCTTCCTTTGGATTCATATAATTTTTTTTATTATATTTCTGTAATATAAGTTTTATTTAAATACATAATAATAGATAGCATGTTTATATCAAATTGGCTTTAAATACTTGTTATTATAGGAAATTTAAGTCAGATGACACACTTCGATTTTTATGTATAGAAAAAAATAAGTTTATTTAACGTATGTTAAATCTTTTTCAAGATATCATAAATAAAGTTTATTTTTGTGAAAATTCTATTCAAAATTCTATTCAAATTCTCCTTATTATTTTTAGCTAATATTCCATACTTCCCATATTGATTAAGGAATATTTAATCAAAGCGCTAAATTTCAATAATTTATCAGAATATATCAAAAAGGAAATAATTTTTATGATAAACACACACTCCCTGCTGTTTCAATAATATTCACTCAAAATTTATTTAGGAATGCTTAAGGTTCATTATTAATATAAAAGATTATTAAGGATTAATTCAAGATATATTAATCGTTTCTTTTATTTAAAGTAGAATTTCTGTCGATTTTTAATTAATATTTATGATTAAATAGGCTTTAATATTAAAAAATAAATGGAGTGCAAAATAGTAGTAGAAATGAGCTTATCAATTTATGCTAAATTAAAATTATTTTAAACTTATTAATTAAACTTTGGTCGATAACCCTTTTATTTCAATTTTTATTGCTTTAAAATTTGTCACAAAATGTAGTTGTCCTTTTTGTTAAATTTAGGATCATTATAGAAATTTGATAAATTTTGATTATGAAAAATATGAAGTATTTGCAAAAAATAAATTAAATATTATCTATGAAATATAACACGCAAATAAAGGATCAGGATATATTAAAAAAGAGACAAAACAAGATTGTCGCCTTTTCATTTATTTCAATAAAATTCCACAATGGTAAAATTGTTAATTTTTCACAATAAATGTATATATAAATCTGAATACTAAGCTATTTTTATAAAAATCATAAAAAAATTCATAAATTTTATTATAATTATATTACAATAATTAGGTTGATTTAAAAGTATAGCATCTCTATACTCATTAATATTAATGGTAATTTAAACTTTCTTTCATTTTCCAATTTTTCAACATAAGAATTATTTAATTTATAATTCAAATATTATGAATACTTAGGTTTTTCAATATAATCACGGCCTTCCAATAACTTATTTAATGATATTTTAAATCTACCCTTGTTAATATAAAAATAACATAGCCATAATTTTATATTCTTTCGATTTGTGATAAAATTATCTTATAACAAAATATTTGCTTGATGAATAAAGCTACTATATTTTGATTAAAGTTAGATTTATTTAATATCTCAATACATATATAAATTAAATTAGCAGAATGTTCAAATTATTTGAACCTTATTATAAAGGATTGATTTTCTTGCTCTCATAATTTTTATAACTTGAATTCACTTAACCTTAGATATTTTAACTCGTCCTCATAATATTAAACTAGCTATAACCTATTGCCTTTAAATTTTACCCTATTTATAACTCAGGGAAATAATTTGAGCCCACCCTTTAATCGCTTCTTATATCATCAAGACCATACTTATTCTTACTCAGTGAACAGTCGAATACAATAGTAGTCTGTTTTTGCTTTGCATTTTAATAGATGGTTATAACATTCACACTTTACCTAATTTTAAAATCGAGAAATAAATAATTTCATGAAATAAGAGTGTCTAATTTAATCCTTTAATACATATGTCTTTATTATTACATGGTCTCATCCACATTCTATTGCTGGTTATTAGAGATATGTATGTTGAGAGTAACATAACTATATGGTATAGTTATTGGAACCATAATGATAATTGAAATTGGAGCAATTATAATAATCTCAGATATTGTATATTAAAGTGGATTAATTTTAAGAGTTTCTACGCAACTACCCTTAAATAATAATACGGCAAACTACTTCATAAAACCATTAAGAATATTTCAGATAATAATTTTTTTCTTTTTTACTCATTACAAATTGAGTATGCTTTTCTAAAACATTCTCAATATTATCATATAATCTTTGCATATTTACTAGATTTTAGAATTAAAGATATATGCAAAAGAGAAATGTGCATTAACTTCTCTTGTTTTTGCATCTATTGGAATTGCCATTTCAATGGAATCTCTTATAATGTAGACCAGAATTAGCTATAATTTATGGCTATTGGTATCTCTTATAATGATATACTTACTATAGTATATATATAATAGATAATTGCTAACATTATAAACTTTGGATGTAAGAAAATTGAAGTATCTTTATTCATATGTCGAAAGCCTTGATGGGAATGTTCAGTAAAATATATTAAAAATGACTCTGATAGTATTTGAACACTAATAGAATTGTTTGAAGAATCAGTGTATTTGCAAAAAGGATATGAACATTAAGTAGAAAATATTCTAACTTATTGAAATGAAGTTTGAGTTATTTTTAGAATAGAGAACCAAAAATATCTAACAACTTATACTTGACTTAGCCTAAATATTATTCAGAAGAAGGCAATTTGTAAAGGCATAATAAGTGATCTTTAAGGTTTTCCAATCCAAAGATTATTATCAAAATAAATACAACTCATTCAATATATCTTTGACCACTCTTTGCCTTTTAGATTTTTTAAAATATTAGATTTAGAATGATGTTCTAATCTAGATGATGGAAAGAATGATCCTCACTAATCCAAATAATAAATTAATTGCTGATTCCTTAAAATAATTCTCTATAAATGAAAACAGTGATCAATATATATAGATGAAATTAAAAAAGACAATCTTAGATAAAAGTTAATTTTATTACAATTTCATTGAGCATTCAAATAAGTTATAAGGAGATATAAATTATCCAATCAAAATTATTAGACAATTATAATAATTTCGAAATGAATTAACCGAGAGATATTAGCAATTTCCAAGTATTTATTATAATGTTCTATATAGCTTCTAGCAATCAAAATGTATTAAAATTTTATCTATTAGAAGTCCTAAATAACTACATCGAAGCTTTTGATCTAAATAAAAATAAAGCACTCAATGACGAAAAATATTAAATGTTTCATGATTCTGTCTATAATAAACTATTTGGGTAGAATCCATCGTATATAGTTGCTGAAATTAACAAAGATCTTGATATAGTAATTATGAGGCACTCGAAAAAGGCAATGAACAAATTTCAATCGCTTTATGGATCTAAAAAGAAAAACATTCTCGACATTTCTGTGAATGATATAATACCAGAATATGTGTACAAATAGCATAGAACACTGATTGAGCAGTTCTTCGATGAAGGAACTAATAAGTATTATTAACAATAGAATCTATCATTTGTAAAAGTGTGTGATAAGATTATGCTACCAATAGAAATGATGGTTGGTCTAGATTAAAGCAGTTCTTAGGCTTTTTCATTTCTGGTATTTTTCTATGAATAGATGGATTATAGATCGTATTTAGTAGTGAATCAATCCTTTGATATTATCAATTGCAGTGAAAATATTAGTAACCAAATTTTAGGGAATAGTTAATATTCCCCAGGATTCACTTTTACAAAAGCCCTCGGAACTATATTTAATATCATACCAGACTTTGATTCTATGATTTAATCCAATGAAAAGAATTTCTTTAATCAAAATATACGACTCTTGAGTTCGAATGCAAAATCAACTTCTCAAAGATATCTAGATTATATCTGTAATATCATAATAGAGAGGAAATTTAAAAATGAAAATATGTGTTTCATGATTACTTTAGATAATATTAGAACAAATAATAATAATAGAAATTGCAGTGATTCTAGACTAGAAACCAGTATATTTTAGAGGTAATAAACTCAGGATTAACTCTTAATTTAAAAACTTGAGAGAATGAAAGAAGATATAGAAGAGGATATTGATAAAGTCTTCCCATATCAGGATATTTTTGATATATCTTTAATTAAAAAAGCTAATCCTCTAAATTAAAGTGAAACTCATCATGTGGACTCCAAAATCTATATGACTGATCTATTGGTTGATCAGGAACAAACTAATCCTGTGTAATAATAATTTTAGGCCAATAACAATAACAAATTATTTAGCCCCAAAGAATCTATGTATTAGGAATTTATAAATAAGAAAAATTTTACATTCTAGAATGAGATCAGAGATTTTGCATCTGGTTCTTCAGTAACAATGATTAAAAAGTCAAAATTTTACAAAAAATTTGAAATTATTTATTCACTTTGCAAATCCTTGAAAAGTTCCTCAAAATTAATGAAAGCAAATTACAACTTTGTACTCTTCATTCTCCTAATTATAGTTTATATAATAATTGTAAGTATATTATTTAACCTAGAACTTATCACTGATATCTAATATTCGTAGTTTTATATCTGATATTAAATTGCTTTCAGTAAGATACGATGTAACAGGTCCTTTGGAGTCCTTCTCAGTCTCAAGGTTTACTTAAATAAACTATAGAGAAATGCTTAGTAGGAAAGTGATTAACTCTTCCTATGCAACTTAATTATAAATATTTCCCAAAAAAAATTTGATGTAGTCATTTGATAAAATGAAGAAAAGTATGGGGAATGTACTACTAAGAAGTGAAATTGATTAGATTTCAAATATCACTTATATGCCTATTATGTTGTATGTAAATACTAATAATACTGGACAAGAGTATAATGTAAGCAAACGATCAGTGATAATAATGACTTTGAATTATTAGTATGAATTCAAATTACGCTTAGATGGACTTGGAGGAGGTTTTGACAATCCTTATTATTATTTTACTTATAAGGATTATCAAATAGTAAAGTCTATGTTTGATAATTTGAATGTGGTTATTTTGGATATTACTTTAGAGAGATCAAATTAAGAAAAGTAGAAATGGATGTTTGGATATTTTCCATTTTTGGCGTTAAATTTTTTGATAACTTCAATCATAATTTTATAGGTAGTTCGACATAACAATGAAAGGAATGCAATTATGATATATATATCTTCAATAGATTTAAATGTTATTGAATAAGAGAAATTTAGATTAAATTATCTATCATAAATAGTAGTTTAAGATATGGATATAGTAAAAGGATTCTCGATTGATATCGATTAAGTGGATAAATAATTAGAAAAATCAAATATTAAGCAAAAGACATTTTTTTCGAAAAAATCAAATTCAAAACTTATTAATAATAAACCAATTCTAGGACTCACTCTTAGTATTGGACATTTTCTGCTGTTTGCAGCATTTAGCATTTACTTATTTTTAACATTCAGAACATATTTCATAAAGTATGCAAACACAGCAGTGTTTTATTAGTAAATCTCAGATTTAGGTGTTGATATACCAGCTATATATGCACAAAAAGAAATATTATTTCGAGTTAGCTTTAGATATCCTTTTCTCAACTCAACTGATGTGGATTAAACCTATGCAGTTATTTTTAATGCCATGAATTCAGTTAAGAAGTATTAGCAACAAAATCTTGATTTACGTAATAAAGATTATTTGTTTGATGAGTATTTACTTGACTTTTTCACAACTATAAACACTGGAAATTTATGTGAGTTTTAGAGCGATGAATTAAAATAGGAAACATAATCATTTTGTTCTTAAGTAATGCAGGGAAATTTAGTTCAAGGTTTCTCATAAACATTAATTTATATATTGAATTCTGTTGGGGTTCAATAATCAGATACTTTAAATTTTACTGTTCAACCCGCATCCACATTATTGGAGTTAGAAGGGTCAACGATTTTGACAGACATTATTGAACTTATGATAAATTAATTTTATAACAATATCGTGAATTCAACCTAAAATTTAATCTTAGATTAAGAGGTAAATTTGTAATTAACTATTTTAGTTGTTTTGTATTTTCTACTTGGTGTTTGAAATCCTGCTGGCTGTTTTCTACTTTGCTAAAGTTGACAAGCACAATCATTAGCAATTTTTATACTTGAAATAAAGTGTGTATTTGTTCCCTCGTCACACATTAATTTTTGATGATTCCTTCTATAGGAATTTTAGAAGTATAGTGAACGAAGAAAATTTATTGGATTGAGTGGATTTGATATTTTAATTATTTATTGTTGTTTAATAAATTCAATGTAAAAATTAATTTTTATTATAAAAAATAGATAAGGATCACTTTAAAATGTTAAATGGGAAGATTAATGTCTAAATGAATCATAATTATTTCGTTGACTTAATTACAAAGGCTAATCAAACTGTGAGATCATTGAATTCAAAATTCCAAAAGAAACAAATGAGAGATAAAATGGACAAGGAGTACTTTAACGTTTTGAATGGCAAAATCAACTTCCAAATTAATGATAAAGAATACATAGATTTGATTGCAACAAAAGCTAATTACACTGTCAGACCATTAACATTAAGGTTGAGAATGCAGTAGATGAAAGCAAAAATGGATGAGGAAATTAATGTAAGACATACACATTCATAAGTAGATTTCCAAATTGAAACACGAGAACATCTAATAATAATAAAATTTAGATGACTACTATAAAAATATATTCTTTTTGCACAAAAAGCGAAAAAACAAATTCATCAATAAAACAATGGTAAATCAAGGAGAAACAAGAAGTCCTCTAACTTAAAGGAACTTTACTCAATCTTCCCCTTAGAGATAAACATAATAGTTCAATAAAACCATGTTGCCTTCTTCCCCGCTGATTCAATCAAATAAGATTAAGGTACAACAATATCAAGATTACCTCAAACTCAATCATTAAATCAGTTAACATTAGGGATAATTAAATGTATAGATCTTGAATCTCTTGGAATAAAAAGTGTAAGCAATTAGTTAAATTAGTCACATAGCCAAATCGCTGAAATAGTCATGCACTAAGTCTGGAGTCGATTCCTATGAGCAAGCATTAAAAACAATCCAAGTCCTCAAACAAAATATAAATTAATAGGTCATAAAGGAATGTAATTCCATTTATGAAGAAAAATAGAACCATAAGTTGAACATTCTTGAAAAAACTTATACTGTAAAATGCATTATTAATTCAAGTATTTTTTAAGGGTTATGGACGTAATTTAATAGATGGATGATTAAATATACTAATATATGTTGAACTATAAATCCAAAAACCCAGTGCATGATCACAACTCTATTCTTGAAGATATAAATTAGATGAGAGATGATGCATATAACGAAAAAGTTCGAACTTTCAGTAAATATCACGATATAGATCAGGAAAAGAAAAGGGATAGATAGAAACTCAACAAAGTTAAGGCATATTTTTGAGTTATTAATTTTTATTAAAGTAACTTCAATTAATATAAATTTAACCCAATAAAATCAGGGTTAAATTATCATTAAATTCTTAATAGTTCGAACATTAAGTATGTTTTAATAAAAAAAGGATGATTAATCTAAAGTGATGCTTTAAAGGTTCAATTATAATACTAAACTAACGATATTCAAAGATTCGTAACTCTATTTTTTTATTAGATTTATTAGAGCTCCTTAGAATAAAAGGCTGAACTTCTTCAATGCTTAATAAGTATTTTTAAAAGCAATATTATTCAATTTAGAGAAAAGAATAATTATAATATATAAGATAAATTAGCTTTTCTAAGATATTTAAAAATGAATAATGCAAGACTGTTAAAATATAACAATTATGTATGTTCGAATATTTAGAATGAAATTCACAACTAATTTAAGCAAACAACAAATATAGTTTAAGATTAATGCTCTCATTTCTTAATTCAAGTTAATTGGAGGAGAGACAGTAAAATTAATAACGGAAAAGATACAAACCTGTAATTTTAATGTAAATCTTTTACAAAATGAAAACAACATATTTAACAATCAAAAAATGATAATTAATTAATAATAATTTAACGAATACAATAATATGCAAATATAAGTTCCAAAAGATGTTGTCAAACTTTAATATGATTTCTAAAATTTACTAAACAAATATCATGGATTAGAATAGTTGTATATGAAGTAGTCAAATGAAATATTGCAATTAAAGAAATAAAATGAAAATCTAAGATGTAATGTTGAGAATTATGAATGTTAAAAATGCAAAAAGTACCAGAACTAAATAGAGGAAATAAGAGAGGAAGCAAAATAAAAAATAAGTACAATAAATAGCTTAGAGAATTAATTGAAAGAAAAATAAATTAAGAAAGATGAAATCTAAGCATAGGCATAAATTGAGTTACAGAATAAAGTTATATACTTTGAAAGTTTAAATAAAGAAGTATTAGAAAGATTGGATAGAGTAACTAAGGACAATTAACTATTCGATATCTTATTGAGGGAGAGGGATCAAAGAATAGAATCTCTGAGTGAAGTTATTCAACAATAAGAGCTTCAGATCTAACAGGATGCAGAAAATGATAATGCCTGGAAGGAGAAGTTTATAAAAATCAATAAAGATTATCATAAATTACTACTAGAATATAACTCAACAAAAGCTGATTTAGAAGCTTTATATGTCAGTTAAAGAAGATGAAGTGATTTCGAATGAGTTAAATTATTTACTCCATCAATATTAATTTATATTTAAATACTTATATAATTTAAATCAAAACTTTCAAAAGTTTATACTTCATTAATTGCACCATAAATTAATCTATGGTAACCAAAGAATGTGTAAATCAGAAATTGATAATTAGACTACTCAATTTATTTATTCTCCAAATATACAATAAACAGTTAATAGCCCATAATCAATAAATATATAAATTATAATTTTATGCAAAATACTAGCCGGCCTTCCCCCCATTATACGAAATCTTCTCTAGTTAAGTATGAGCATTATGATTTAGACAATCTATTCACCAATAAGTATAACCGTAAAAGAGTTCATTTACACGATGGCTGCAAAGATTATTTTGCATCAGAGATAAAAATGAATAATAATATATGACAAATATGATGGAAGTATCCAACTTTGATGAAAGTCAATAACCAACATTGAAGATCATTACAAAGTTTAGTTAATATGATGAATATTTTTCAATTTAAGATCCAATTAGAATAATATAAGGAAGTGATGTACTTTGAATATTAATAAGTAGTCATAATATCCATTCGTAGTGAAATTTAATGAAAAGAAATTGCTCGACATTGATGACTTATATAATCAATCACTTCCCCCATTGACTGGATAGGTGGTTCTATTAATCACACAAAATCCACCTTTAGAGCTAATTCACTTTATAGAAACTCAAGCATCTCAGTTCATCATTTATTTATAAACTCCAAACCTTGAGATTCAAGAATACATTTCAAATTCTTCAACTACAAAATAGCATTCTAAGCCTGAAATAATTATTGGAAAGGTTATTGTATTAAATTAGTGTAGTTTTCTTTCAAAAAGAGTTTATCATTAATCGATCAATACATTTTTATGCCAGATTACTCCCACGAAGGTAAATAGCAAGTTGTGGAATGCATTTCCTTGTTATTAAGATTGATACCACACGAAATTGATAAATTCACATTTCTCATTAAATTGTAAGGCAACCCAATTTAAGATATTTTTTCAATGGGATCTAGAATGAATGAAGCATTTATATAGAGGTATGAGAGTTAATTTTGGATCAATAAGATTCTGAGATAATGTTAAAATAGAAATGGAATAGTATTAAAATAGAGAGATCAGAAAAAGACAGGTTTTGAAAAGTCACAATACATGATGTTGAGCAATAGTATTAATTCAAACAAGGGGTTCAATTTAACCGTTGAAAATACCGAGTTTATAATAAATTTAACAAAGTATCAACAAGGGAGTGGGATTATCCATGTATTTTAGTGTAAGATTTTTCAAAAGGGAGTGGAAGGCAGGACTAATAATCATTACGATTAAGCAAAATTATTCTGCTCTTTAATATTCTTAATTAAGGAGTTGAAGGGGTTTAGTCAATATGACTAGGAGGATTTTATCAACTTAATGAAAATAACTTAGTAGTCTTCTTTCTTATCATGTTGCTTCTGCATTAATTTGATGAAACAAGAAGACTTGAAAGAATTAAGTTAGATTAAGATGCATTACAAGAGATACTTGGAAATTCTGATTTGTTGTGGAATCATAACAAATGAACAAGATAGTTACGTATTGTAATCCATTTTCAATAAATGTTTGAATTGTCCAATCTATGATGTTTCTATACCGAAAAGTGAACACTTGGGCTCTGGAGACAACTTCTCATAGCATATAATCTAGGCGGAGGAAGCAGGAGAAAAAATATATTCAGTGGATTACGATTATGCATTATCTTAGAAATCTTATCAAATAGTTCTTGGACTTTAGTAGGATTTGAATTATAGTGAATTGTAAATTGAACCACAAAAACGATTCCCTTATTAGGCTACAACATCTATATAAAATTCGTTCATTGAATGAAAATTATATCTGTATATTTTATGGGATTTGCTATAAACTCAATATATATTATGAGTATTATGGTTTAATTTTTAAATAAAAAAATAACAAAGATTTTAATTAATGAAGGGTTAAGCTGATTAAAAGAAGGAAGCAACAAAAACAGTCAAGAAAGTTAAGACAACCAACAAAAGCGCACCAGTGAGGTAGAGTTGAAATACTAAATGTAGATTATGGGTGAAGGCTGCATTCACAGGTTTCAGAAGATCAAAGGTTTAATAAAATGAGAATTAAGCATTGCTCAAAATTCAACATGTGGAAGATGTTGCTTCAAGCAGATTCTATTGGGGAAAGAGAGTTGCATACATTTATAAGGCCCATTCACTTAAGAACAACACAAAATTCAGAGTATGAAATTGATTTAATTCAGACTATTTGGGGTCGTATTAGTAGATCACATGGATCAAACGGAGTTGTGATTGCTCGTTTTGGCAGAAATCTCCCACCAAGAGCTATTGGATCAACCCTTAGAGTATTCCTCTATCCCAACAGAGCTTGAAAATACACACATACACAATACAAAATAATACATTAATCAATTTTAATTATTTCAATATATATATATATAAATTAAATAAGCCAAGAACCCAAAGGCTTCTAATTAATATTAAAAACATTCTGAATTTTTTACATTAATTTTAATCCTTATTAATAATCAAGAGTTTGAAATATAATATTATGAATATTTTCTTATTATTTTTTTATGGGGCCATTCCACATGTGTAATCAAATGATACTCTAATAAATGTCTAAGCTATTTGGAGACATGGAGCAAGAGACTTCTATTATTGCAATTGGGGATGTGATAAAAATAATATTCCTGATGGTGATGCCTAAATTCTTACTCCTGCAGGCATGAGACAATAATATGTTTTGGGAAAATGGCTAAGATAAAGATACATAATTGATACTCAACTTCTGTCTCCCTAGTTTAATGAGAATGAAATTTATATAGAAAGCACAGACTACAATAGGTACAAAATATATCAATTTGAGAACCATTATGAGTGCATATAGCAACTTATAAGGAATGTATCCAGAAGGCTCTGAACTTCCAAATGTAACAGAAGATAAGTTGTTGCCTCCTAATTCTGGTAGTAAATCTCCTTCTATAGGAAATTATGCTCTACCCAATAAAATTTAACTCATACCAATTCATACAAAAGAAGAGGAATAAGACTATGCCTTATCAATTTATTGTTAAACTACAGGATCAACAGTCAAATAAAACAAATAAACCGAGCTATATCAGGCAATAAACTCTGCAAATTAAACTTAGGAATTATTCCAAAAGTTTAATGCAGAATTAGGTCTTGTTGGAGAGTAATAAGTAAATGATATAATTGAATTGGCTAAATGGAGAGACACTTTTACATGCAATAGATATAATGGTGACTAGTTGCCTCCAAAATTAACAGCAAAAACATTGTTTTTTATGGACGAGATTGCATTACTATCCTTTAGTTTGAGATAGTTTTAAAATTGGGAACAATCGAAATTGTATTCGACCCCATATCTAAAATAAGTTATCGAAAACTTTGATAATTTTATTAATGGGAAATCCAAAGTTAGATACAGAGGCTCTTCCTCTCATGATTCTACGATGCTAGGTATTATTTCCTGGTTTAAATTTGACAAGCGCTTAATGTTAAGCTGATATTTATTTAAAATAAGAATAATCAGACATCTTCTGTTTAACTGAGGTATCTTAATTAATATTTTAGAATATAGAATTCTCATCTAATCTAATAATAGAGCTGTACAACAATACCATAAATGGATTATTTATTAGAATACTTTATAACGGGGAATATGTACCAGTGTGTTCTAAGTCAGGAACCTTTTGCTAATATGATAAATTTAAATCAATCCTCACTTAGCAATTTGTGGATTATGAAAAAGAATGCAATTTGAAGAAGGAGATTTAGAGACCAGTAAGAATACATAATAGAATTTATAAGGTCATTTACAAGATTCCTCTTTGGGTCATACTATTTTTTGTATTAGTGTTACTATGTACTTGCGGGATTTTTCTCTTGGTTTTCAAGGTAAAGCAAATGAAAGATCCAGATGTTTCGGAATCTACTATTTCCTAATGATTGTCAAATATTTTATTTGTTATAACAATATTATAATAATTAACTTATTTAAACAAAGATAAGGTGAAGAGTTAAGTTGAAAATTATATACAACATACATTTACTCTTAATCATTTTTATTTTCTACTATTTTACTTTAGTCTTTTGTGCAATCTTGCTAGTTTTCCCAATCTTTTTGTTTTCTTCTTCTTGATGTTTTTTTTTAAATTATTTATTGGTTTTGATTTCTACTCAATCTCCTATATCTCATCTTTATCTATTTCATCAACTGGTTTTTTCTTCATTGCCTTTCGAATTTCTTCTATGATTTTTTCATGCTTTTACTAATTTGATTTCTTTGCAGTAAGGAGAGTTTAGATTTTCTTCCCTTATTAGTTTAATTCCTTCTCTTCCACATTTTTAATGTGAACTGCAGATTTAACTATCGGATTAACTACGACTTCTCCTATTTTCTTAAATAAAAATTCCTAATCAATTCTGGTGAATTGGATATTTTAATTGCCTTTTTAAAATTTATTTAAATTGTTTAATGCAAACTCATAGAAAGCCTTTTCTCTCTGGATATCATCGTTGTAATCTATGTTTTACACATTTCCATTGACGACAATAAAGGGGTCTGTTTGTTAACTTTATAATAATTTGATCTTATTGTTAAATTTCTATTCAATGCCTTCTGGCACTGCCCCTTAATTTTTTATCATTATTTAAAATATTATAAAACATATTTGATAAATGAACTAAAAGAACAAACAAACTTCATTTCTTAGTCTTCTTAACTGGCTTAACATCAGATTCATCATCATCATCATCCTCATCTTCATCAAATTGGTCATCGTCATCTTCATCTCCATCTCCGTCTTTAGCTCCTAATTCGTCGTATTCATCACCTTCTTCTTCGTCACTCTAAACAATAATTAGATATTAGTATTACGGAGAATTGAATTTCTTATCCTTCCTTGTCCTTGTTATCCAACACTGATAATGATGGGAGGAGCTCGAAAATTTTATTGAAGTATCCGGGAAGTTGTGTAATTGGGTTGTCAGCCAAATCCAACTGTTGTAATTACTTAAGTTATTTCAAGGGCTCCACTTCCTACGAATTAATGGGGATATCTTACTTCAAATGTTTTAATATTATTATCTGCAAGACTTAAACATGCTAATTTCTTGAAATTTTTGCTGATGTAGGTTATAGCTGACCCTTCTAATTGATTTGCCTCCAAAATTAGATTTTCCAAATTATTCAATTTTGGGAATCCCTCCAAGTTTTTGAGTTGGCATTCGACAAGACTCAAACTCACTAGATTCTAATGTTATTGAATCAGATTTGCTGATTGAGAATCAAATTGACCAATTGCGATTCCCTCAATATCTAAATCTTCCAATTCTCCATTCTAAGCTTCTTATTGTGCAGTTATTTCTTTTTTAATTGATTCAAGAGTGGCAGCCATTTATTAAAATATTTATTAATAAAGTCATTTAATTCGCTTTGAAGTTAAATAATTAGAATCTTTATAATCCGTATTTGTGGCTTATAATATTTGTTTATATTTTATTAAATATTGGAAACATATAAAGTCGAGTTTATTTTCTTATAAAATTGGATCCCACAACCGATAACAACTACTAATGTTTTTACTCAATTCATGAATCCAAAATTATTTAGTTTCAATCATTGTTATTGATAATAAATAATTGTATATTATTATTATTAAATCTAGTTTATAAATTCTATAATTTAGACAATACTTTTGAAAAGATTAAAATTTTAGATTCCAATTTAAATAAATCAATTTTAATTCAATTAATTACATTCTCATTCAGAATTGACTTTATACATATATACATAATTCTTAATACTGAAAATCACATGCTCCTTCCCAAAACGAAGACATTAATGTATATATTATATATGAATTATTTAATTTAAGGAATCACCCTTAATTGAAATCAAACCTCTCTCCATCATTATTACACTTTAAAATACTCGGACAATAAACCCATATTTTCATCCACAACATCTGGTTCTAGTGTGTTCTTAAAAAATGGCTTAAATATAAAAATGCTATTACATGTCTCAGAGCCTCCTGGCAAGAAATTCTATTGACTGGATTCAATTACAATAATTTCTAATTAATTATTGCCAATCATATATACCTTCAACAAATCCAAACCATCCTAAGTAAGCTATGTGTTTTAGAATTATTAATCCAGCTTCCGTTCCAATTCTTCTTAAAATTAAGAATTCTATATATTACTCATTATATGTTACAGATAAAACTTATACATCATCCTACTTAGACGATATACTGTCACAGATCAACTTCATCTACTGAATCTCGCTATCTCCTGCAAAGAGAGGGGCATTAAGGACCATTTGAGCAAATATACACCCAATAGACCAGACATCGATTGCTGTTGTATAACAAGAAGGCTTAAGTAATAACTCTGGTGGTCTGTACCACAGTGTTATCACTTCATAGGTGTAGGATCCAGGTAGTTACTGGAAGGATCTAGCCATTCCGAAATCACCAATTTTCACTTTGCCTTAGAAAGGAATTTCTACGATACAATACCATCCTTGCTAATCAATATGTTCTAAGGCTTCAAGTCTCTATGCATACACTTCTTTTTATGGCATTCATTCATCCCTTTTAAGATCCCGTGTAAGATTTCCTATTTATGATACCCTCACAAAATTACCTAAATCTTTTACATATCCAATACATTTGATTTCAAATAGGTATCCAAGTCAACATCATAGAATTCCATCACCAATCTGATGCATTCCTAAACATATTCAATTTCAATCAATCTTGTTTCAATTTAATTATTACTTCACAATATTTTCACATTAAACTGTTTATAATATTGATGTTTCTCTCAAGGCTACTTACGATATCCCCTAATCTTGTGACTAAATATAATTTATATTGACAACCTGCTTCTTTATCTTCTTTATAGCAACAATCTTCCCTGTCGAAGTATTTATGGCTTTATAGACATCTCCATAAACGCCAGATCCAACCTTCCCTAACAATTAATATTTTGAGATCTGTGACATTATGAAAAATAAATATTTCAAAAAGCTTATTATTATTTTTACAATTATTTTTCTTATTTTTATTCAAAAGTTAAAACAGGTTTATAAAATAGGTAATTGAACTCCCCTTCTCAAATATCATTAATAAACCAAAGTTCATCTAATAGTATATTAAACATTCTTAGATATCAAGAGTAGTATTGCTAATCCGATTACATATTAGATTTTGAGAATTGTAATTTTAGATTTGTAAGGATAAATAATCAACGCAATCCAAAAAGCATAAAACCATAAAATCTGTCTGGTATTCATTTCAATTTAACTATTAAATAATAGCAATTGTATAAGTTTTATAAACATAGATTTGATTTTGACTACGAAGTATTTCTCAAATAGAACTACCTTAGGAAAAAGCACAATTCACAAATATAAATTTTGTATTTAATAGTAAAACTCATGCAAGATATAATAAAAACAATCAGTCTAATTTTAATTTTTTTGATTCTTCTTTTAATTATTCCTGATTCTACAATTCCGCTGCTTTAATTTCTTTTTACTAACTTTGTTAGGATTCAAACTTCTCCGACCATGCGCCTGTCATCGCCTTCACTAATTCTGGAGAGCGTAAAATATCTATCAATTCAAAATACAATAAATTTTCTCTTAAATTATAAATATTTAATATACTTTCCATAATTTTCAAGCTATCTTGCTACAGATACAGCCTAACATATAGACAATAAGTCATCTGGCTAAACCATTTATGTAAAATCTAACATAAATACTTGAGAGGAGAATGTGCTTCTGATGCATTTTGCAATGAGAAGAATTATGGTAGTGTAAATTGTGATAACACTTAATCCATTTGTTAAGACTGAGAATTTATCACAAACTACAAAATACAATAATCCATCAGCCAAAGTAATATTTGATTAATTTGACAATAAACTGCTATTTCCAGCATACTGAAATTCCCAATTAGACACTCCTTAAAGAGGATTTTTATTCCCATAAGAACAATTAATGTTAAGGAATACATTCTAGGCTGTTTGAAGATTACTTTTATATAGTGGAGTAGTGTTGTAACTTGTTTGAGAACTTTGATATATCCTGAGGGCTTCAATGTAGAAATTAGGTAACAAGATTCCTGAGTTATCACAACTCTTGGCAGCCTACTTGACATATTTCAATACATCCCTTCCCAAACCTACTGTGCCATTGACTCCATTTATCAAAGGATTGTAAGGATATGAAAATTTATATAATGTGGGGAAGTTAAATTAGAATCTTCTACGAAATATAAAAGTTACATTAAACATGAAATTGTAGTTCTCCTCATAAGATAAGGTTTGATCCAATTCTCTTATCAATTAATTATACAGTGGAAGTGAGACTTGCCATTTTTAATTCGAAAAGTCTGATAATTAAAATCTTTAGATTCCCCCTGCATTATCTATTTATTATTTAGTTATATCCTGTTTGGTTAGAGCTTTAATTTCCGATCTATCTCTTATAATTGGCAAATCTAATCCAAATAATTGACTGGATTGATAGAGCTCAACGTTTAAGTTAGTGTCAACATTTACTAAATTAATAGTGAAGGTTCCACTTACAATTGGATTGTCTTAAGCAGCAGGATTAAGTGCAGAGAACAAAATTAGGGGACCAAAAATGCAAATTAAGATAAAAATAACAAAGAAAAAGAAAATGATTTTGCTTATCTTTGATATTTCTAATCCTAATTGTCTTTTCATTATCTTTTAGGAATTTATTTTTGTAAAATACAATTACCTATGGATATCCTCGAGAGTAAACCATTAATAAATATCAAGTGATGTGTATAAGCAAGTCCAATCCATCAATACCTTTAAATCATATAAAAATGGAATTGAATAGAACGTTAGTGCAAAGTAATAGCTCAGTGAATTGTACATATACAAAAATTGGTTTCTTATTTTCAATTCTCGATACCCATATCTAAGTTAAAGGGCAGATAAGTAAAAATAAGCACAAAACAATAGAAAATATATTACAATAGAGGTATCATATTCTTTATAATTATCTATGTTTCTGTTCCAAAGCTACAACAAATAACAATAGACAAAACAGAATACCAATGTTAGAATCACTACTTGTAATACATACTCTTAAACAAACTAAGTTTTGTATTTGTTCTTATACACTGCTTTTTCTTGATTCTTAATATATTTTTGATCTCCTCTCAATTCTATATATCTCTCAACCATCATAAACAACATTTAAAACACCAATGCTAATACTAATTGAGCAGGCACTTAATTATATTTTAAGTAACCTTAAATATTCTGTGATTCTCCAGTCATGAAATTGAAAAAGAACAACATATACAAAAATAAGATTACTTAAATGGAAGCGATAGATAAATAAAGATCTATTCCTGGTCTTGCATATTCATAAGACATTATCTTCTCAAAAAATCCTGGTTTATATTTATCACCTAAGATTTCAGGATTAGCTGCAATCTTCCTTTCTAAATCATTGCCTATTTTCAACATCACACTCTCAGGCTCCTTCTCCAACCCTGAATTTTCCAATTACAATTTTCCTTATAATTAATTCTCCAACTCTATTCTCTCTATTTCCGGATTGTCAACTCTACCTATTTCTGACTTAGATCTCGATCTCTGTATCTCTGATTCTTACACTATCTCTTCCACCATATCCTTATTAAAATTGTTTAATTTCAATCTGATATACCCTTGAAAGATATTTTCTATCTAGGTGAAAGGGTAATCGAAAATGCCAAATGACTTCTGCAAGAATACTTAGAATGTAATCAACCAAACTGCAAATATTTCATAGAACAATCCCAAAGTGTTACTATTATCTAATACGTAATACCATGGAATATACTATATAGGTTCAGTTGGCTTACTGTATGATACTCCATACATTGAGTCTACAAATATCATTACAATAATGAAAAAGTATAATGAATATGAGATAACCCAAAATATCTTAGTATTTGCATCTATTAATCCCCACACGAACATGACTATTGGCAAGACCATTCCCAAAAGTGCATAGTTTTTGAAATAGTAACAAATAATGATGATGTTGGTTATAGTGTCCCATTTAATCAAACAATATTTAAATATATCTTGCAGAAACAAGCTAAATAAATGCATCGTTTTCATTTATATCAACTTATTAATTGGATAGTTTTATTTTGTTTATTCTAAAACTATACGCTCCTTCTCATCTATGATATGAATGAATCTAAGTTCCTTGCTTAAGTTATAATTCGTTTCATATTAGTTCACATATTTATTATATTATTAACCCTTATATGGTTTATACAATTTCTTATACTTATTCATTGCTTTCTAAATAACCTTATCTAATGCTGCATCATTTAATTTATCTTTATTTTTACATATCTCCTGATAAAATCTTCTGTATATTTTCTCAAGACTTCTCATCTCATCTTCATAGGATGTAGTATCATTCATCAGATGATTCTCTAGTTTGATAAAGACATGTCTCTGTAGTCGTTTATTTTATTAGAGAATGTAATCCATCAAAATATGAAATGGCATAAACTTTATTTATTGATTGTCGTTTCTCATCCAAATTATCATTTTGATGTATATTTTCCTAAAAAATGATTATTCTTAAGGAATTTAAACTTCTGGATCTGTCATAAAACTGGCAGTCAATTGAGGATACTATTACACATTAATTGATTTTTCCTTTTAGATTGATTAGATCTATATTTCCCTTAATCTTTTCTTCCAAATAATCATCTTTCTTTCTATCGTGTCTGTAATCTAGTTTAGAAGGTTCTTCTCCTCTTGCAATTTTAATATTTTTTTATATTGTTGATAGTTGTAATTGTAGGCAAGACCTCTTGATACCATCCTAGATCTTAATTTCAATTTGGATTAATAATTATCCTAAGTGCTTTTCACATGGTTGGATAATTATAAATCAAAATACAATGAAATGAAGAAGATTAAGAAGATCTGTCCATCAATTTTTAAATGAAAGGCCTCCATACAATAGAACTCTAATCCATTCCCTACATCTAATCGAACAGTTGGAGCATTCACACACTATTCTAAGAAGGTTGGGATTTTCAATAAGGTAAATAGGGCAATTATGATGGCAGATAAAGTAAATATTGCCTGATAAAATGCTTTAATTTTTATCCTTTGAGAAAAAGCATAAGGCCATCTAAAATGGAATTCTGCAGCATATAAAAATCCAATCACTATAAGTAATTACAAAAGATTAAAAATTGATCTATTCATTTCACATAACCACAACACAAATCCAAAGAGAATCAAATGATAATTCATTGTCATAGTTTGTATCAAGACATGTCTGAAACTATAATTCTTCTATCTCCATAGATTATATGTAATAATGATTTGACTATCACTGTGATTACTTAGGACCTTTTTGCACACTATAAATTCGTTCTTCATTTTGATAGATTGCTTATAAATTTGATTGCAAAACCACTCTAGCATTATAAAATATAAATAAATAAAGGATACTATGAGACAATTGAATACAATGACAATGTTTAGCAATTCATTAGTCTCACATTTCATATCTTAAAATGCACTTTGTTTGAGTTAATCGCAATCCATTATTTCTGTACTTTCAAAACCTAAAAAGGCCAACCAATAATTAGATAAATCTGTTTTTGCCATTACATTAAAATCATCAGGAGTTAAATCAAAATAGTTCAATTTAGGTACATCATTTATTGAAGGAGTCCAATTTAATAGATAAAGGAAATATTAAAATAGGATGGAGAATATTGCAACAGAATTTAACATTTTCGTGGTTTTTACTGTAGCACTCATTTAAAACAATATAACAGATATTATCAAGTAGACTAATGAAAATATGGTATTGACTAATAAAGTATTTGACAAGTAGAGTAAAACGAGGAATCTTTAGAATATCTTAAACAATGATTCATGAAGTAAAATCTTTACAAATCTACTTTTATTTTTAAAGTAATTCAAAATTAATACTTCTCTATCAAATGAATTATATTCACTATGACTTTTGACAAAAACGACAAAATCGTATTTTTAATCAAATATTTCTTTACTTTCTTCATAAGACTGATTCTAAATTCTTGATTCCTCTATTTTATTCATTTCTTATGTTTCTTATAGATTTTCTATGTTTTTTGTTAAGTCATCTTCTAGAATCTTTGTGCAAGCAGTATCAATCACATTAACAAACAATAGAAACAAATAAAACCATGAAACCTACCACATATTTGATTCAGTTTGAACGTAATTATTCTCATTGCAATCATTATTATTTGATTCATAACCACAATAACACTAATTTGTAATTATGTATTATCTTGAATATGTTCCAAAAATGAAAAAACTAAGTACTGTATAATCCACCCATAAGGGGGGATCTACAATTACTGTAAATGACTCAGTTGATAGAAATTAAGAGAAGTATGAAAGTAAGATACAAAAGGCAGTGAAGTAGAAAGAGTACAACCAAATTTTTCTTTTGAGTTTGATTCTGGTGGTTAGGCGTAACAATTTGAATTGGTCATTCAACCTTTTAATGTTCTTGGGTTCATCAATATGAGATATATCTGAAGCAAACTCAAGGTACAACTATTTGAGAAGATAAATTTCTAAATCTATATAACGTTTTACATTTTTGTAGTTTTGTTAAGCTTTATTACTCATCGAGAACATCTAATATTGTATTGTGAACACGATAAAAATAACTTAAATACAAAGACAACAATATGAATGCTGCTATTGATCTCAGGTAAAGTACACAAGATATTACAATATAAATTGTAATTATATCAGTATTAATATGAGCTATTCCAATCAAAATTGACTTAAGCCACTTCTACTAATCTAATATTCTTAAATCCAGAACATTTTATGTATTCGATTCATTTAAATTTTAATTTTGTTATTTCATTTACAATTTCTTGAATTTTGATAATTAATTCAATGCAAAGGCACCAAACAAAATGTTTAAAGTGTCTGCCAAATATTCCATTCTTAAATTATCTGTAGAGTAGGCATATAGACCAACTTCCTAATAATATAATTAGAGGTTCTCATAAAATGTTTAAAATCCTTCTGATTTATCCTTTAAGTCTGGAACACAACTAAGCTAATAAATTTTAAGATAATTTACAAAAATGAAAATAGATATCTATATGAAAAGGCAAGCAGCAATAATTACATGTATATATACCACATCAATCTTAGTTTTATGTAATTAATCTAAGAATTTATTGATTTAACATGATATAAGAAAACAATACCTATATACAATAATAATACATTATTGAGATAACTGTAAGGAGTGAATAGCAAAAAGCATATATTAATTACATAAGCTGTCCATATCAATGAATGGCCATATAATGTTTCTAAAATTCCAAAATGATATCTAAAATTGGGTGCAGTTTCTTTCACACTCTCAACTTATGAGATGGTGGCAATTAATCTCTAAAATATGATGATTTATTTACATTTGAATATTGATCATACAAAGTAGTATTATATCCATAATATTAAATGATGGTTAGATAAAATAAAAGCCAATTCAATACTAATTAATGATTCAGCATGTTAAGTCCTAAAACTTAAACAACAAAATAATTTGAATAAACCCCAAATAAAGTGTATACATATTTAACGAAAGTGAGGACACTCATGTAAACCAAAAGAATTATCCAATATTTTTATTGAAAAGGAACTTTCTTCCCTTTGTATTCACATTTATTGGATTAATTAACAATGAATATTATCAGAAGGAAAATCATTATAAACTAAATTATATTAATTTCATTGAAGCCAACCCAATAGAGCAATATAATCACCATAAAAAAGCCAATTCTAAAATAAAATGCCAAAAAAATGTTAAACCATTTAGTCTTTCCTTCAATTTCGTTAGGTTAAGTTTGTATTTATTTTTCTCTTTCCTCCTACTCCTCTATTTATTTGATGAACAAAAAAAATAAACACAAAGTACAATTCATCAAAATTGAATTAACGACTGAACTTTCCTAATAAAAGAATCCAAGTTTTTAACAGACTGTTGTTGGTAAATCATCTACACCTTTGTATTAACTTGAAGGACAAAATTAATAGAAATTATCAGGTCTATCCAATCCTGTTATATTGCTGTAATAGAAAGTAAAAAAATTGATCAATAATGAAGGAATATTACAAAATATTGTAGCCAGGCGAATTATTTTAAAGTTTAATGTAAACCCTGTTAAAATAAGCCAACATACTAATAAAATTGAAAAATATGTCTATTGGAGTATGACTATACTTAAGGACAATATTTGTAAAATAATCAAAGAAATCAATGGTTTATCTATGGTAGTTTTAATAGTTTCCAATTATTCATACCATGCTTTCTCAATTTTATGAAAATAGGTTGCAGAAGATTCATATTGATTTTGAAAGATTCTGTCGATTTTAGGACTTTCTTTTGATTCACGCTGCTCCTACTCTTCAATGTCTTCATCTGAGATCTCCTTACTCTCTTCAGAATCAATATCTTTAGAATCTTCTTCCTATTAATTCAAGTTCCCAGTTTTTCTTCTCCCTTGAGGGGAATCATTGAAATCTACGGAGATGTTACCCATCTAAATTTTAATGAATTCTTAAAACTATTTAAAGTCTTTGTATTATTAGGAGATCTCTGTTACAGTGTAATTAAATTGATTTTTGATATTCTGTGTTTTTATCTTCTCACTTACTAAGCAGAGCATATTGATTACAATAATAGAGAAGATAATGAATAGGATGGCTTGGGATTCATAATTTGAAAAGTAGCCAAATAATTAGAACCCAGTAAATTATAAAGTGAAGGATGCTGCTCTGCTATTTTAAAGGATAACCTTCTATATTGGTGTGCTGATGAAATACATAACAACTAATATTACCATAATTACTATCTTCAAAATTATAAAATATTGTTTATCTACTAAATGATTGTTATACATTCTCAACAGCAACACCAATTAAAACCCCCACATGATAAGACCTATTAGAGATTTGGTACAGCAAGTTAGGATGATCAAACTAAGTAACATAATCAGCTAAATATTAATTGCCAATTGCTTACAATAAAAAATTTGGTCAATATAGGACTATCTGATAATTCATAGAATTCTTATTTCAATTCGACATTTCTGAAAATTAATATAACTATAGCCAAAGCTAACATTATGCAGTTTGGTGCAAATGCTAAGCCCTGTTCAGATGAAGACACAGTGATTTTACCATTTATTAGTGTGAAATAGACTTCCAGTCCTCTGAAGTTTTCAATTGACATCATTGCATAACCCTTACTATATTAATTTAAATTACTCCATTTTTAGCTATAGGGTATAAGGTGAGCTTAACAACCAAAGAGATTGCGGAAACTATAACAAAAACATACCAAAAGAACTTCTTTACATCATTAAGAACCAACCAATATTGAGTTATAAAGTTATTTTCAGATTGCTCCTAGTTCTAGTTTGTATTATGAAACTATTCTTATTATGCAGCGAATTCTGCTAATGGATAAAGTCTCCCATCTTTAACCTAAACTCCTTTATAGCTACTAATATAGGAGTAATTTAAAATTAAGAGTAAACAGATCAAATAAATGGTTGAGTAATAAGACTGTATTAATATGCAATAAATTAATAATCCAAGCATTCCTATGATGTCTAAAGCTTAAATAATCTTCCTGTATTTTTTTGGTTTAATAGCAAATTCAGAAATTGGTTTTTCAGGTGAATCCTCTTTTTCATTTTTTGAATTTGAATCTCTTTGTAAATCAGAATTATCACTTTCTGATGGCAATTGTGAGTTGCTTTTTCCAATTGGAGTGGGGATTTCAATTTCTCCCTTTGACGATCCTGAATTATACATTTAATAAACTATTAATATTTTTAAACAAAATATAGAATGGATAATCTCATGGTTTTTTCTAAGAAGTCTATAGCCATTCTTCTTCTGACATTTTAAATATGTATAAATTGTTGGCTTCTCTATCTAGGAAAGTATAAACTAAAGTAATTTACATATGATTTCAGGTTCTGGCAATTCATTTGGATTTGTCACATTGAACTCATCCTTGAATAACATAGGATCGTAATGTTAAATCTTTGAAATTAAGTCTGGTCGTTCTATTTTTCATATAAATATCGTTAATACATAGTTATAGGAATGCTGTTTATAGATAACCCCAAATATGTTTAGCTTATGGATTAATCATAAGGGCACTTAGATACAATCTTGCTGCATCCAAATATTCTCCCTTGTAAGAATAGGCAAATGCTAAATTGACCCAAACTCTCACGTAATTAGGTCTAAGATCCAATGCTCTATGATAGCAAAACATGGCTTAATCTGCTTCACCAAGATGTGCAAGGGTGGCTCCTAATTTGTTCCAAATCTAGTAATTTTTGGGTTCAATTTGAAGTGCCTTCTTAAAGATCTCAACTGATTTTTAATAGTTTCTTTCAATGAAATAAAGTACAGCTAATCCATTCAACAATTCAACATCATTAGGTCCTTGTTAATGAGCTGCTTCAAATACTTAAATCATTCTTGCATTCATGCATTTTATTTAATCTAAAGTATAATCATAGATATTTGTGTTGTCTGGCACAATACTATCATCAACAGGCACCTTGTAATTTGGATTTCTAATTAACCATTATTTTAAAAAGGACATTGCTTTGACTTCATCCAAAATGTTTGTGCAAGAGATACCTAAGGCACTCAAGGTATCTAATTCATTTGGGTTTTATTTCATAGCATTCAAGAAGGCAGCCACAGCTCTTTGATCTTGATCATTTTCTTGATGTAATCTACCCAAAATTCTCCAAGCGTTGGAATCTGTTGGATTCTTTTAAATGTGAGCTTCCAAAGCAAGGATTGCTTCTGTATTCTAACCTTGATGCACTAAATTCAAAGCTGCTTATAAAGGAAAATCCATGGCCAAATATTTGTTATTTTCTTAAAATCTATAAGTATCATTAGAATCTTTATAGAGTTCAAATTCCTATAAATCTGATGCTGCTTACCAGGCTTCAGAGAACATTTTATCAAAGTCTGTTCCTGTATCCATTTCCTTAAGTATTTATTAATAGGTATCTTCAAGCTTCTTTTAAAATTGATCTTCATTTTATAATTCACTTTCATATTTTTCTAGTTTTTCATCCCACATTTTAGAGAACTTCTCTTCAACTTCTGTTAGATCTGATTACTTTTATTCAACATTCTTTGTGGCCTAATCCCATCCTTCTTCCAATGTTTGGATTCTCTCCAAAGCTGACTATTCTACTTTATCACCCTTCTAAGTGAGCAATTCATTGCCCACTAATTTTAGATTTCCATTCTAGATATCCTTCATAAATCTCAAAAATTTAGACTATTGAAATCTAGGATCAGGATCCTTTTCTAGAGCTTAGACTAGGTCATCAGCAAACCTTTATGATTTTTCACTCTAAGCCTAGACATCCTCTGCATTTTCATATGCTTCCTAAAATAAATATTCTTGAGCCATTTGATCTGCTTGATATTAGATTTCTGCTTGTTGCCATTGAAAATCCATCATCATTTACTACTGTATCATTGCTTACTCATATTTCCTTTGCTCTTCCACAAACATCTTTTCCATCATAAATCTTTATTCCACATTTGCTTAATCATATTGTTTGGCCATGGTATCCCATTATTGATTCATGCTTTCAAGCAATCTTTAACGCTCTTGTAATTTCTATTGGACCATAGGATCTTATTGAACATTTATCTATTATTATATTTATCTAAGATTCTTATATTAACGATATACTATTGTTATGTTTGGCCAAACAGCATTCTATCCATAAATTGCTTGAATGGATTTTGACTCATCTATTAAGTTCCATCAGCAGTGCAAGCACCACCTGTATAAATATTTCTGAAGGCCATTATTAATTAAATGTTAAATAATTTATTTGAGTCATTATGTGTAACAAGTGCTTTGGAGATCAGGTCGAATCTTTATTTCTGCTCTCCTCCCTTTATATACATCAATGAATAGAAATACTAATTCAATGCTAAGACCATCTACCTGCTGGATAACGTCATTGTGATTTATACGATAGATAATTGCATCAAATTTGTCAATTAAGACTTGGAAGTGCTTTCCTCCTACACACTTCCCCAAATACCATTAGCCATATATCCTTATAAGGATTTCATAGTGCTGGACTACCAATACGAATATTAGGTTTGTAAAATCGATGAAATCGACAACCTGATAAAGAAAAACAAAATTGTGAGTTTTGCGCCAAATCCCACCAATTAATTAACATATGTGATCAAACAAAAATTGATGGAATGCAATGTCGTCTACTCTCATAAATTTATGGATATAGAAATGGGTGTTGAACAGATCTACTGCATATCCAAAACCTAACCTCACTTCCTCTACCAAAGCATTGTATTTCCCCAACTAACAATCATCGACTTGCATAGATGCGAAGAACTGTACCATATCGAATTTGGATCGTAAATCGAATAGATATTCCTGTATCATAACACCTTTTTACTTCAAAGTGAGAACAAATTGTTCCAAATGCAAAACCAAGAAATTGTTGAATTCAACTCAAACATCTAATTCAGAATTAGCTGTGTAGTCGAATTCAACAATCAAACCTTTTTTGGATCCATAAACGATAATTCCATCCTCGTTAAGGATAATTAGATTATTAAAGAGTTCTATAATTTGGGCTAAATAGTAGACATACATCCTTGTAATCAAATATGTTTCATAGCAAGTTACAATAAGAAATATCCAGTAAGTCTATTTAGAAAAGGAATTAATGAAAATGTCTTGGAAAGATACAAATTAACAAATGAATTGAGACCAAGGAAGATCTTCTACATAAATCCGTCCTTGATGATGCTTAGCTTCTCTTAGACCTCTGAAATCTACACCATCCCTCAATTCATTATTGCAGACATCAAAGTGATCAAGAATTAAAAGACACTCTTTATCCATTAACTCTCCAGTATGATGTTGTTACAAATTACATCCAATAAAGTGATATTCCTGCAATCATATGAAAATATCATATATCAAGAAGAGTTTTATTAGAAGATAAAGGATTGCAGATTAGATTTAGCTAATAAAGCCTTATATCTCTACTTAGGCAATAATGAATTAAGATTGTACACAGTCAACGATTCCAACATTACATTGATCTCTTAATAAGTAATCAATCGTCTTAGTGCATTCTAAATCATAAATAAGAAACTTCACTATAGCACTTGGTTTTAATTTGAATTACATAATTTTAATGACTAATAACATTATTCCATCAATAATATCAACAGTACTATTGTATCTATTGAATAAACTCAGAATTTCATTTTATTGGGTTTGATTGATGGTAATTTGGTCACTTTGGCTTCTGATACATACAGAGTTCACAAAATATTCTAAATTAGCAACACTCATCCTATTAAATTGATGAAATTTAACAATAAAGTGATAATATTTTCACATCATATTTACATGATTGACAATTAACTTTAATAAATTATTGTGAATTGGGATCATCTCTACGATATTAGCTTCCAAAATGACAAACTTATTGGGATTGTTTAAAATGAAATCTAAATGGTTACTTTGAGTTAGGGATCTAGTTCATAATGCAGAGAATTAAAATTCATCAAGAACTTAGAGATTAAAAACTTGAGATTTTTTAAGGATCATTTGATAGTTTTAACAACTTAGAATTTATTGTTGAGCTACTTCGATGATCAATTAAAAACACAATCTCAATAACAATTTTAAATAGAAAAAATGGAATAATATAATAACATATATTTGGCAGGATTCACAGAATCTTAATAAGGAAAAATCAATATTGTAAATGAATAGCTATAATTAATTTATAATTATACATATTCAGAACCAATCTATGATCTCAAATTCCATTAAAATGTTATCTTTTTTTCAACTGAAACTGCTATTCATTCAAATGATGGATAATTTGTACACAATTTCAATGTTCCACTCAAGGGATTTGACATCAAAGATAAATACTTCTTAATATATGAGAATTTCAAAGTATTAATTTAACCTATATTTTAAGGGAGCCCATTTATTTTATTATGATGAAAAGATGATAGCCTTAGGAAGTTTGAATTGTCCTTGTCAATATGCTTCCTTTTATTACGACGATATCATTTGCTTCTCTGAAAATGATGTAAAAATTGCAAAGTTGAATTTGCTTACATTCACTATTAGTGAACAGATGGAAATTGCTGTATCAAACCCCATTGAAGTCACTTGCGTTAAGGATAGGTATTATGGAACTCTATATGGTGTATTAGGATATTATGAATGAATTATAATCATATTGTTTTTATTTTTAGATTCAAAATTTTAATTTAAAATTATGTATTAGGAAGACACCCTTAACATAAATCAAATTCAATTTAATCAACTCTTATTGGAGGCTCACAGTCAATTCTAACTAAGAGATATGAATCAGGCAATAAGATTATATGAAGAGGCTTTGAATTGTCAAGAGGCTGGAAGAGGTAAAATCAAATATAAATTACAAGATATTGATAGAATGGCTATAATCCTTGCTAATTTGGGCATAATTTATTTTCATAATTGCGATTATAAATAAGCAACCGAAAAGCTAATTTAAGCATTCACAATGCTGGATAGAAAGAATGATTTCAAATGTGCATTACTAATTAAAATTTTAGTAAATTTAAATTCGATATCAATTCTAGGGAAATTTAGCTATTATCAAGTTAATAACAACAGAATTTTAAGAATGCAAAGATTATAATGACTAAGCAATTCAATTAATTTTATCAGCGTATAAGTTCCTAATTATTTTAGTTAACCCCCATTGTAATATCAGCTTTTTAAAGAGCTAATGTACATATATTACAGGTTTTAATCATTTGAAGCAATGGGAGATGGCAATTTCGAAAATCTAGAATAAAAGTGTACTGAAATTTATATAATACTAATGTAGATGATGGACAGAGTTTAGCATGCTTTTATTCTTCTATGGGATTGAATCGCGAACTATGTGGAGACATGGCCCTAGCTTTTAGGTATCATCAGAAAGCTCTAAAATTATGGTATGAACTTAAAGAAAATGGATTTATTGTAATTACATTAAGAAGAATTTTAACAATAGCACAAAATGAAAGAATGGATTGTAAGGATTATGTGTAATAATTATAAAAATGTATGTAATCCCCTGAATTAAGGGGAATAAGCCCAGAAATTTTATTTAAGGATTGTGAAAAAAAATTATAATGTGCTAGAGAAGTATATATTTATTGCATTTTCCATTTAGATAACCACATCATTGCAAAAATTAGAATAATAATTGAATTATCAAAAGAATTAGTAATTATTGTCATAGCCGTTAACGGTTAAATAACAAGATGAATTTTGGAAACTAGCTCTAAAATTAAGACTCAAAAGAGCAATCTAATATTGCTACCATCAGTTGTCATAATAGGAAGTTGAGAATGCATCTTTACTATAATAATCTATTACGTAACTCGAACATTCTTTAAAGTTATTGGACTAACAATAACCATATGAAAACTATTTATAGAACTTGCCATTTACAAAGGAATCAGTCAATATAATCAAATCTCATTTATTGAAATTCAATCGAATCTGTTTGAAAATATAATTACAACCCTTTCTCAACTATCTTTATTAGTTAAAACTAGAAGATGATTAAGGACAATAGCAATTTTAATAGCAGCAATTTAATTCAAAATTTTAGTCTAATTAACCATACAATTAGTAAATTTAAAATTCGAATTATTAAACTTAACAATAACCATAGTCTTTATCTAATAGGTAAAGGTAACTTGACTCAATAAATTCATAATACAACTCTTAACAAAGTTAGGTTAATAATGAATAATAAAATTAATTGAATGTTCAATCCTATCACTCAACAAATGATTAATAAAATTATATGGTAAGAGGCTAAAATCCAGTTTAGTATTAAAATAATCAATACCAATAATTTAATAACCCTTTGCAGAGTAATTATCCACAAAATAACCAAATTGAACAGCAAGACTTCAAATAGCAGAAGTAATAAACAATGTATGCGAATAATTATGAATAACATTAATTAAAAAATAGTGGTTAATTTGGATCTTAAATTATTGGTGTTACTGGAAATAATCAATCGAAGATTAATACTGCCTAATAATAATAATAATTATTATAGTAGTAATAATAATCTTAATACTAATCATAATAATAAACAAACCTAAAATTCTCAAAATCTTAATAGAATCCTTAACAAATAAAATAAGGTTAGAATATGACAGTTTCTCTAACAAAGTCATAAAAATTAAAAAATGTAGGTCTTCTTAACGCTGCCTATAGAACAGTCATGTTGGGGGATTAACTTACTAAATGCAACAAGTCTTCAAACGGAAGAATAGAAAGATTTTTCATCCTAGCTAATGACGGCACTTTTAGATGGGCTCAAAATAATAAACATATTAATGATCCAAAATCTGTGAACTCCTATTTAGTTTCAGATATAAGAGGTTTATTGTATGGAAAAGTAACTGATGTTCTTAGAAAATCATACAATGACAAATTAGAACCTTGGTTATGCTTTTCTTTGGTAATGAAAACTAGATCTATGGACTTCTATGCTCAACCATTATAAGTATACATGTACATTTCTACTTTAGATTAACTCATGGGTCTTTGCAATGTCTGAAGAAATAAAAAGAAGGAATCCATCAGCATTTGTGATTACACCAGGGAAAATGCTTTGGAGAAAAATAAAGATTATCTTACATTGGTATTTTGTGGATAAAAAAAAAGAAAAAGGAGGAAGTAAAAAAAAGAATTAGCGCGAAATTAGATTCGCAAAGCTATTGTTATTATATGCAAATAATCTATGTAGATTACCTTAAATATAATGATTATTCCATAGTTTTATAATAAAATTTTATTTATTGACACAGTAAATCCTAAGATTAGGCTGATAAATTATTTATGTTTTTTTCGATTGATGGTTACATCGGAATTATCTGGAATATTTGATAAAGTTGAAATAATTAGATAAAATAACTGAAATCAATATGTTAATAAATGATTGAGAAATCAGATCAACACCAATGATTTTACAATTAAGATTATTGGTAAAAACCAATTAAGAGGTTAAGGTAATTTAATTTAACAATTTAATTAAAATTTATTATCATCTTTATAAACTTAATCCTTAAAAATAGGATTGGTAACTTAAATCTTCAGCTTCAAAAACAGAATTTCTTCGTATTTCTTTTTTACTTTTGGTTCTAAATAAAATTAAAGTTAGAATTATTGGCAAAAAGTATGTAAATAATTTTACCAATGCATGTATAAAAGCATTCAGTGAATCTGAGAAATTATATCCTTCATCTCCAAAATGACTAATTATTCTACAATCAGACGAAATCATATATAAAAAATTAACAATCAACAAAATTACTGATCCAAACAGGCTTATATAACACAAGATTCTTAATAATAATATTCAATACTTTAACTAAAAAAAATGAGATTTTTATTGCTTGGTTTATTATTCATTTATAAGAAGATTTTAAATATTCTACTAAAATCTTTTGTTTAATTTTTAGACAACTGCAAGAAATCCTATTTACGTTAATAAGCTAACAGATCTGAATACTGTAAATGAAATTTCTAATCTAATTTTAGATATTTAAACTTACGTTTACACATCATTTACTTAGATATTGCTTCTATCACAGACATAATAAAAGTTGTAATATCTAGGATTATGAGAACTACAAAGATAATTCGAATTATATTATAATTTTTTCTTTAAGTTGAACCTACAACTAATTTTTTTCCAAAATAGAATATTAAGCACGCCTAATATACTTAAAAAATCAATTCTTCAAGAAAATAATATGTTCTATGAATTCTTTTCAGATTATATATAAAATAAACTAATATTCCTAAAATCTTACAAATGAGCGAAAACATAATCAGTACTAATATTTTCGTCGAATTGCTCTTTAATTTTCTGCATTGTTTCCTAAAAATTAGAACAATAGTAATTGCCAGACAAATCAAACTCATTATTTCTAAAATCCAAGCTCTACAATAATTAATAAGCTTTCTGATATTACAAACAACATTCAAGAACTAAAAAATCACTAAAACATTCTATTGCTCCTTTCATTGTTGAAAATTCCTTGTAAATTAATTCCTGTTTAAAACAATATATATTTATTTTATATACAATCATGTCATAATATGATAAGTTGTAAAATTCATTCTATAAGTTCTTGTCCAATTTAAATCTCTTGGTAACCAAGTTTAATTTTATACTTAATGGCTTTTTTAGACATATAGAAAAAATTCACAAGTATGTAATGAGATAACGCAATTTAATTGACTAATTTTTCAATTTTAATGATCAAGTCATCTAGCTTGTTTGATCATATATATTTATGAAAAAAATAGATATGGTTTCTGAAAGACCTTCTCCATATAAGAAAAGTTTCATATATGATAAAAGTCAAAGCAAGATGATTACATTTTTAAAACACAATTAAAATAAGGAAACTATATTTTATCAAAAGTGCTAGATATTATGCATTCTTCTCCCGATAAGGATTTCTGACGCAATTTCATTTCGTAGCTCAACACAACGAGGCTCTAATTGTGTTGAAAATAAACTATCCAAACAAATTAGAATAAAAATATAAAACAATAATCCAGAATCTGCAGATATAATTCACTTGCACTTTTGTTTAAAGTAGTAAATCATCTGTAGGGACATAGTTCAATAGTTCATAGAGGATTTTTAGCAAATTTAATCGATAATGTATTAGGATTGTTAACTTTTTTGGCAAGTTCGGATAACTTCTTATAGCAACAACTAATTTAAAAATCAGTTACAGGAAACCTGTTAAAACTAATGATGATTACATGACAACGGCAGAAATCGAGAAAATTGAAGGAAGGAAAGTTTTCCTCAAGGTGAACATATTTGACCAAAATAAGGCAATTTGCAACTGAAGCGACGGCTGTTTTTTGATAGTTAAATGGGAAGGATATATCTGGAAAATGCTTTAGATAAAATTAGGTCAGCGACTCATGTTGATGAAAAATAAAAAAATGAAGGTATTAATTCAATTTAGTTACTGATGCTCTGTTAAATCATAAATCATGTGTATATTCGAATAAAAAAAAGGTTAAAAATTAATAATATTAAAAATGAATATTTAATAATTGATTGACTTGTTTACTCAGAGATATAATGGACTTCAGCCACAGTTTTTAGTTAAAGCCCCTGGAAGAGTTAATGTAATCTAATCATAAATGGTAGTTAATTGGTGAGCACATCGATTATATGGGGTATGGAGTATTACCATTCGCTTTAGAACAATCTTGTTTTATGCTATTTGCTATAGATGGAAACGACATACAGATTTAGCATGCTGATGACCAATAGTTTAAACAATTCAATCTTTCTGTGAATCCCAAGGAACAATACAATGAAATCTAAAATTATGTTAAATATGTACTTGCAGGATATAGGGCAGGGATTTAATATGGTAATGCAAATTAAGGAATCAAGATGTTGATTAGTGGTAACGTCCCATTTTCTTCAGGATTATCTTCATCATCATCTTTGGTAGTGGCATCCTCTTTAATGAGTTTATAAGTTAGCGGAAAAACCTAATAAGATATTGATAGACAATAGTTTGTTGATTAAATTATTAAATTTGAAAGAGAAGCAGGCACAGCTTGTGGAGGGATGGATTAGACCATATCAGTTTTTGGACAAGAAGGCTCTGCGTTATATATTGAATTTGACCCATTAAGATTAACTTAAGTCAACTTACCAAAAGGGTATTCATTCATCATTGCAAATTCATTGACAGAATCAACTAAGCTAGAAACACTTGGAAAACATTACAATAAACGAGTAGTTGAATGTAGAATCGGAATCAAATTAATAGAATTAACTTTAAATCTTGGGACGAATTTCAAAACGATGAAATAATTATAGGATTATTTACAATTATCACTTGAATCCATGGAAGAGCTTTGTAAATTTATTCCAAAAGGAGAAATAGATCTAGAATAATTGGAATATTTGCATTTGCCTGTGCTTTTAGCTGATATCCCTTACTTTGAATTAGTATTAAATTAGAATAAAAGTGTAAATCCTTACAATAGATTGGTTCATGTGGTAAAGGAAGCTTAAAGAGTTATTAAATTCAAAAATATATGTGACTCTAAAATATCAGATGATGCTAAGGCAATATTATTAGGTTAGCTGATGAATCAAAGTTAAAAATCTTGCAAAGATTTATATGAGTGTTCGTCTGAAAACATTGATACATTAACAAGTTTGTGTATTAAGAATGGAGCTTTGGGAAGTAGACTAACTGGAGCAGGATGGGGAGGCTGCACAGTTAGTTTAGTCAAAGAGGCAGACGCTAAGAATTTCAAAAACAAAGTATATTTTACTCTTAATACTAGATAATTGAGTTCTTCTATAATCACATTGAAAACTAAGATCATATTTTTTCAACCTAACCATCTTAAGGTGCTTCCATCATAAAACTATGATTGTAATTATTCAAAGGATTTATATTATTTGGTTTTAATTTTGAATTTGAAACTTAAAATGCAAGTAATTTTTCTTTTCTTCTCTAAATATTTATGAAATTAGATCTACTCTAATTGTTTATATTTCTTATTACTAAATTTTATATATTTCAGTATTTATTAGCTACGATTATCATTCCTATTATCGAATTCATTTATCAATAAACTTTAAATATCTCAAAACTAAATTTTAGTAGATCATGATTAGAAAAATAAAGTAATTTAAATATATTAAAAATTTTCAAAATAATTAAGATAGATTTTATTTAATTATACTTTTTAATAACTACTTACTATTTAAATTGTTAATTGCAGAAATTACTTTTGGCCAAGCACTTTACTTTAGTAAACATTATAATAAATATTATTGTAGATCCAATTTTATTGATATTATATTATATCAATTATATTCGATTCAGAATCTAAGGCGTTGTATGAAACTTTTAGTTTCCATATCAAATCTGGTTTCAAAAATATCAATGCATTCAACAATAATTTCTAATTAAGCATTTCTATTTTGTTATTAATTAAATTTACCTTTATTCGGTTTATTGTCTATGGGCTCTATCGGTGTCGCTGCAGGTTTAATCCCAATCTGCTTATTCAGTAGATTTATTGAAGATAATCTTAAATAAAAAATAATAAATACAGAATCTTGAATTGAAATGTCGTTCTTGATTTCTAATATTTTTTATCCAATTCTCTCATTAGCTGCATTTAAATCAGCCACACTACCAGACAATCTTCGATTGGCCAAAAGTAATCTCTCTTTTTGAGTTAAAAAGTCTAATTCTCTTGCATCATCTGCTCTCATTTCTTCTTTTTGAACTTAAAAGATACTGTCAACAAGAGTATCTATGATTTTAACCACCTTTTATGCAGCATTTTCTTGAGTATTTTCTTCTTATAAAACAGTCAAGAGCACATTGACCATACTATGGAAACCTTTCTTATTTGGGAAATATTTTAAAAAGTTTTGATGATGATTCTTAAGTTCAGCAAAACTATTCTTCTTCAAAGCCCCAATTCCTTAAGATAAGATTTTCTTTGCTTCTTAAAGGGCAGAGACTAATCCTACCAATTCATCTCTTCTTTACTCAAATTCTGTCTAATGTAATTTTATAATTAATTACTCTTTAAGCATTTCTAGCTTCTTGTAATACAGAAATTCTATCCAAGTTTCTCTACTCCTCTCCTTATTTATCAAATAATTATTGTTTCTTATCATTTTATTCCTATTAGAGTAAGGGTAGTCTTTCTTCTGATGTAGCTTTACGTTCCTTAGCAATAGTTAATACAGCAGCTGCAGCACTTGAAGCATCTTAACATGTTTTCAATTGTCCAGTTATTCCTTCATCTTCAGCTCTTTATTCATTGTTTAGATCATCTTTCATTTATTTCAAGAGATGAACAACTGTGTCCGCTGGATGTTCTTGAGATAATTAGACTTAAAGTGTTTAGATAATTGTCTTTCCAAAATCACTATTTCGTAATTAAGCAAAAAAGCCTTCATCTCTAGCAAGTGTGGCTCCAATCAAAAAAACCAATAAAATGATCTTCATTAATTAAAATATTCAAAAACGAATACACATACTCATATCATAGATATTGATGACTCTTTCCTAGGCTATTGTATATCTTATCCTTCTGATTCATCCACTTCAGATGGCTCCTCAGAATCAACTTCCTCTTCGTCCATTTAATCTTCATCCTCCTATCCATCTTCACCTTCTTCTTAGTAATCCTCCTCATCATCAGGATTCTCTTAAAAATTAGGCTAGACATTATAATCTTCATAAGAATACCATTAGTAAATCTGAAGGAAGTGTCTTCTGAACTTTTGAAGGACTAACACTCAGATCAACCTTGCTATTTTAAGACAATAAAACTGATATGCTTCTGGCTGCCTTTTCAAGAGTCTATATGGTTTTATTATCAGCCACAACAGCACTTTTCGTTTTAGACAAAGTCAAGGATTTCTTAGCTGAAATTTATTGTTAGAAATTCATTTGCAATTGCTACAGCTAACCTGTTAGATTTGCCAATTATTGTTTCAATTTCCTATTTTTATCCACAGCCTCCTCATTTTCTGCTTCCAAAATTAAACTTTATTTTTTAACTCTGTAATTTTCGGATTCTAAGTTCTTGATTTTCTCTCTTAATTACTTGATCTTTTGTTCAAGTGATTTCTATTAATATAAAATTATATTACGTTATTGTTCTCTAAAATCTATTAAAATTTGTCAGAACTTTGAGGAGAATCTGATACTAATTTCAAATTCCTTATAAATTTACACAATTAAAAGGTATTGATTGTCAAAGCATAATCTGGAATTGTAGGATGAACACACAATACTAAAGAAATTTACAATTATGGCCATCTTAGAATTTATGTCAATTCCTTTCCTTTGTCCTTCATAGCTAAAGATTCATTTAAGCCTTCTTCTGCATTTTAAAACTACTTTTAATTCAGATTTGAATTTGATGTAAAAACTATGAACTTCTTGACTTGAGATTCTTTGTTAAATTATAATTCTGTTTCAATGTACAGTTTTCTTATTTTCACATATTTCTTACTATTATCTTTAATGGTCATTTTAAGTTTGTTGAGTATTATTAATCTCAATTTTGATATTGATAATTCGATTTCTCTTACTTTGCTTTCATTATCTCTTTTACTTTATTCTTTGTTGATAAGCACTTCACTATCACTGGGATGCTTAGTCTAGCCATTAAAGAATTCTTCATATACAATCTTTACTGTTAATTATTTGTAATCTTCATTTTATTAAAAGATTTCAAACTGTTATTTTATTTGGCTTATTAAAGTATCGAGGTATTAGATTAGAAAATGCTTTTTATTTGTTCTTGATGCCCCATATATCAAAGATAATTAATTCGATAACAGAAGTCCTTTACCCTAATGTATACTGTGCTATCTATCCAATTATTGAAGCGAGTATTAGAGATCTTGACTTATGACATCGAAATGATAAGTGTCGAAATATGATTGTTCTAATCCTGATTTAAGCTATTTGATTACTTTAACATTTTCGTATTTTCCTTTGATAATGTCTACAAAAGGAGATTTGAAATTTTGAGAACCTTTAATAAATAGCAAACTTGCCACATCTTTTGGATGATCTTTAGTAGACTTAAGAATAGCACTGGGATTTAATTGCTTTTAAGGTGTGCTATACTAAACAATTGATTTATCAAGTTTTGATGGTGATGAAATCCTTTGACGTAGTTGTCTTATTTCATTCTTCAATTTCACATTTTCTTATTATAAATTTGACAGTGTTTTATCATAATATTTCACTTGATTGTTTTGAATCTATTTCAGTTGATTCTTGTTGTCTTTTTGCAATTATTTTATTTATTATGATTATTCTTTGCTAGTATTCTGTAAAGACTAAAATGCATCAATAGTAATTCCTAATTATTAGAATTAAGAGAATTGAGAAATTTGGTTTTGCAAATCAAAATTTTATTGCTACAAATATTCAATATTCTTTTCTTGGTATTAGATTTGCTCCTCTAAACTCTTGAATTACATCATTTAATTTGTTAAATAAATTTAATTTATTTCTCAAATTTCCAATACTTCAAAATAAAAATATTATATATTCCTCCTAAAAGAAGTCAACCGAACTAAAAATTACATTATAAATTGCAATTGTTAATGAGTAATGAATGAGTCCTTTTGCACCATTCAAAATTAAGAATAATAATCGATATATGCTGAAAATAATAATAACAAAAAGTTAGATCAAATTATATTAGAAAAATATTTTGGAAACCAAATAATTTACAATAAAATATTGGTTATAGTTGTCAATTTGCTGATTATTCTAAAATTGCCTTCTCATAGAATTTCATGAAAATTTATTGTCCAGAAATCTAGAATTAAAGATCAAATATTATAATGATTCTGTGTAGTTAATAGAATGCAACAATAATAGAAAGGATTGATGAACCAATATGAAGAACTTAGATTATTAAAATTAAAGAAAAATAGCAATTTATAAGTAGTGTAATGAAATAAATCGTAAATAAATTTATTTTAGAAAATATCATTTTAATATGCTCCTTTCTACATCTAAACTTGCAACATCAAAATTATCCAGATCATAATTATCAAGCCCATAAAGGTCGACGGTCAATTATCTAAGCCAAGATTTGGATTCACCATCAAGACAAAGAATCAAGTTATTATCTGATAAATGGAATCACATTCAGAATGGAATTGACAAGGATAAATTGGAGAAGAGAGAAGTATTAGAGGAGAGAATTAAAATCATTGAAGATGTGTTATCATAAGAAAAACCAAAGGATGAGTAGAAATTTAAAATACTTAAGGATTAAGTGCTTAAATTACAAGATCATGCACATAATTAAAAATCTGAAAGAGAGGTAATCATCACATAATAATAAAGGCATTTGACGATAAAAAAGAGAAAGATTTCAGAATATTATCAGACAATGTTGCACTTTCATTTGAGCAAGAGAAAAATGCTAGAGGATAAGCAGAAACAAAGTTATAAAAACAAATAGATGAAAGATTTGCTTAAATTACATTAACAATCACTAGAAACACCCATCAATATGAAGATAGAAGTTAAGCCAAAATAGCTGAAGTCTTATAGCAAATCTCAGTAGTAAAAAACTAATTAGATCAAGAAAGATAATCAAGGTATTTTAATTATAAAAAATTAAATTAGAGAAGAGTCAGCAGAATCTTTATCTGAATAGATTGATTCTGAAATTAATAAGTTTTCTGATTAATTACTCGTAGAAAAGAAGGTTAGAGAAGAAACGTAGGGAAAGATATTTAGAATGATCGAGGATGTTCATGGTAAATTGCAATAAGACATCAATTTTGAAAGAAGGGAGAGAGAGGCCACAACTGAAGCTTTGTTAAAACTGTTGGAAGATGCATGCATCAAAATAGATAAAAATTTTAGATCATTTTGATTTATCATTAATAATATATATTAATTAATTTTTAGTATACAATAATTCTTTTTTAATATTGGCTAATATAAAGGAAAACTTTATTGATACTTAAATTAATTTTAATATAAAAATTCTTTTTTTAATAAATGAACAAAGATCAACTTATTAAATGGATATAAAATGTGATTAAAACAAAAATAATGAAGAAAGAAGATTAAACTATTTTCGAATTAGAAGCTAAAATTGGAAAATTTAAGGGTCAAAATGTCCATGCCAATAAATATTTACAATCAATCAAAGGTATGGAATAATTGGATAAAAATAATTCAAAATACTAGTTTGAATCCAAGATAAATTTAAAGCAATATAATAACGCTTATGAGTATTTAAAATAAAAGGAAAACTAAGTTGTCATTAAAAGATTAGACTTTTCACTAAACAAACAACAAAGAAACTCATTTCAAATAATCAATAACTAAATATCAGCAGTATTGATTGAAAAGCAAAAGAATCTATAAGAAAACATCGATATCATAAATGATAAAATTCATTTCAGAATATCTCTAAATTAGGAAAAAACTCTATCAAAGAGCTTAAAGGATATCATCGCTCAAATGCCTTCAAGAAAATAACATGCAAATTTTATAAGATTGAAGCAAACCTTATTTATTAACGAAAACCATCTAGAATTTGCACTTTCAAAAGTATCTTCAATCGTCAAATATGATCCAGAATTTTAAAAGATTCTTGATGAAATTTCTTCATCAAAATGCATAAATATTCAAAATAAATTAGAATAGATCTTTAAAGATTAGAATCTGACCGATTATGAATTTGAAATAGAAATAGCATAGATAAAAGATTTTAATGATGAATAAATTGAGCAATTATCAAAAGATCTCATACACTAAATAGATGTATTTTGGGGCATATTAAATTTCAACCAAGTTGAGGATGAATAAAAACCTGAAAAGAAAGTCAGATTGAATGAAAATGAATGATTAATATTGTAATTATTGAGTTTGTTTTATTAAATTATATTAATAATTAATGAGCATATAAACCACACTTTAAAGTACTTAAGAAGAATTAACAAAATTGCAATCACTTATATAGGAACTCTCAGAAAAAGGCAATCTTGATGAAATAACAGAGGGAATGAGTCACAAAGATTAAATTGAACTTAATCTCAACTTGGCTTATACTCTGTCTTCACTCTATTATTGTAAAATGTACTATAATTATTTAGCTTATTTAAAATTAAACTCAGTCGAAACCTCTGCTCATCCTATTATGAATGAGTTATCTAGAATATAAGAGGCTTTCCAAAAATATTTGCCTTCATAAGTCAAACAACCAGATTAGAAATAAATGAGTCTGGATAGAGATGCTGCAAAGAGATTTATACAACCTAATTTAAAGAGCTTAGATGATAACCAAAATTATTAACACAAACAAAAAAAATTAATCGAAGAAGATAAAAATAATACTACTAGACTTGAATAACCTGTAGATATATGGAAGAATGAAAAGGATTAATAGGATTAAAATAAACAAAAATTAATTAGAGGAAATCTCATCCCCTAAACAGGTCATTTGAATTGGAAAAATCAGATTGAGAAATTAATGAAAAAATGACATGATTGTATTTATTTTAAATATTAAATTAATTCTAAAATATTAATAATAATAATCCAAATAAGGTACATCACCTTAAAAATAATTTCAAAATGAATGAAACCTTAGAATATAAATGATAGGTGTTTCAATTTTATTTTATAATATGCCAAAAAATGATTTAAATGCAATTTAATCAGCATAATCAAAAGTATATCAAAATTAGATAACCATTCAGAACGATTTCGCCATATACCTTAATTATTTAACCTCTTATTAAATAAAATCAAATGAGCACACTCATAATTATTCAATACATAATTTATTGAAACTAATATGATAAATATATATTGAAATTGAAATAATGATTCTAAAGATTTAAGTTAAATTCTATTTTAATCATAATATTTTCTAATTTGAAATTCTTCTCAGTAAAAAGAGATAATAGATAATATAAGTATTATTATTATTGATATGAAAATTGAGAGGTGACTGTTAGATATTTTATCTCTCAAAGTCTCTATACCAAATTGTAATTTTTAGAAATATGAAGTTTTATCTCTCTGTTTATAAATGAATAATTAATATTAAATAGTAAAGTAATTTAAGCAGTAAAACCTAGTTTTATTCTCAATAATAATTTTCTTATTGTTCAGAACTATTTCTAATCAATCTGTTATTGCATATTATAAAATGATAATTTTATATGTCATTATTTGCCACTTGGCCCTGGTACGCAATTTAAAATATGAATCTTATCCCAAGTGTCACATGTCTCAGACTTCCATTGTTTTAAGCATTTACCCTAAAATTTATTGTAGTTGTTCATACTGATCTGCAACAGACTTATGTCTCAAATCCACAAACTACACCTCCGGCACTTTGACATCTATTTGTGCAATCTAAACTCCATGGGGCAAATTAATATTCGTATCTTAAATTGCTTTATGCATTCAACTAGCTGCAAATAACTAAACCCAATAGCAAAATGAAAACGCAAAATCTCATAATTATTAATAATAAAAACGATATTATAATTTTTGCCTAATTTAAGAGTTCATAACTTAAGGATAAGGCAAATGATAGTTGAATTTAAAGAGAGATATTATTACAAAAAAATTAGTAAATTGTCCCTGTCAACTTAATGTTAGAGTCAATTAAAAAAATGTAATTGTTCTAAGAAATTTTTTTGAATTTAAGTCTAAATTATTAAACAGAGTTTAGAAATATAGGTATTTATTTAGTATTTATTGAAGAAAAATATCTTTTTATTAATTCTAGACAATCCATTTAATTATTTATTTTATATAATATACAATACCTATACTATGAATGAAGAGATAAATGAAATGAATTGAATTGAATTTATCCTATAATTAGAAAAATTATAATTCTATGGAAGTATAAGGGTTTCTAATAAATGAAAAATGTTTTAATTTATTATTAAAAAATTAGTTTTTATTGTAATTCTATTATGAAACAATAGGAAAAAGAGCGATACTCAGTAACCTTAACAAATGGTAACACGTAGATTTTTAACTGTTAATCACTTAACCTCAAATATTAGATCTCAAAAGTTGATTCTACTATACCTTTTGAGTTTATGATGCTTGTCAATGATAAAATCAATTATGTTTTTCAATGTAACTTAGATTTGACTAAGTCATTTGTGAAAACAAATTAAACAAATGAATTATATAATCTGAAGTTAGTTGACATGCAACAAGTCTTTAATGAAAACTTATAATTAAAAACTAGAAATAGACAAGTTCAAGATGAAATAATAGAATGTAAAAGGAAGAATGAGGAGATAAACAATGAATGTTAAGAATTAATGAGACAAAATTAAGGGCAATAAAATTAATTAAATATAGCAAACAATAAGATAAGAGAGTTGGAAGAAATATTAGAACAAACCTCTCAAATCGGAATGAATGCTCAAAAATCTTTGGATTCAAATTTATAATAGAAAAATAAAGTAATACAATAAAAGGAAGAAGAAATCTATGCATTGCAGCAAGAAGTCTCAAATTAAAAAATCAAAATTTAAAGTATTACAAGGTAATTTTAAGAAAAGGAGGATGAATATAAACAAAAAATTTAAGCTGTTGAATAATCAGAAAATGAAATTCGTGATAATCTTATAAAAAGTGTAAATTAAGTTTAGGAACTATAAGCATATATAACTAATCAATATAATTAATCATGTACTCTAAAATAAGAGTACGAAAACTTTTATTAATAGATGATGCCATATTATTAGGCCTGTTTTGAATTAAATAAAGTAAAAGAAGAACAAGATACTTCGATAGCAGATAAGGATAAAAAGATAAAAGAATTATAAAGGGAGATTACAAGATTGAAAGAAGAAGCTAAAGAAAATTTATAGTAACAATAGGATCATGATAAGGAATAGTTGGAAAATTAAAAAAAATCATCTGAAAGGCAATAATAAAAACTTAATAATGATATCAATGAATTAAAAAACTAAGTTACAAATTTGAAGAATTAAGTTTCAATATTAGAAGCAGGGACTCAAGAAAGAGACTAGAAAATCAAAGAACTTAAAAAGTAGTATTAGAATGTAAAAGATTTAGAAAATGAAGGAATTCAATAGAATAATTTTTTTAAAATGTCAACTGGTTAACCAGTACCAGAGTACTTAAAGAAGAAATGAATTAAATTAAAAGTGAATATTATAAATAATTGACAATTACAATTATAATTGTATTTATAAACAATTGATATTACATATATCATATTAGGTTGTTTTCAAAATGTATTTAAACTATTATGTTAATGAGAATGAAGTAAAAAAGGATTTGAAAGTTATAATCATATTTAATAAAGGAAACAATGAATACACAAAATATATAAGTTGCAACACTATTAATTAACATGGTTCTCATTATTGAAGAAAAAAGAATCAAATTATACGAAAAAATTTGCTTTTATAATTGTTTAAAGATAAATTCCTCAGAATTTTAAATTTAATTAATGATATAATTTACAATTTCTTATCAAGGAAATAATCTACTTGAATCTCTTGGAAACAAACTTGCGTTTCTAATATTTTTTAAATCAAAGTATAAATATAGGAATCTTTCTAAACCAAATGCACATCCTCCATGAGGATAGGATCCATACCTTTAGATATAGAATAATACTTCACCTGAAGGAATTAATGTAGTCTTTTAATAGTTGAGCATCTTATCCTATTCCTTTTAGTTAATTATTTAAATGTTCTGGATCATGAATTCTTTAATGGCCTGATGCTATTTCTTCTCCTCTCAAAAAGAATTTGTAAGATAAATTAAAATTAGGATCCACTTTACAAGGCATAATACAGGAATTTTAATTTTCTCTTGGTAATCTATTCAGAATGAAAAAGTCAGTTCCATATTTCTCTTTTACTATCTTTCCTAATTACTTTTAATTTGTAATGCAAAAATAATATTAAGGACTTTAAACAATACCAACTTCTTGAAGTAATTTTATTGCATCAAAATATGTTAATTTGATAATAGGGTAACAAATCTTAATAGGTTAAAACTAAAACTACTTTGCGATGATTTAAATTTCTTAATCAAACTTTTTCTCAATTCCCTTCAATATAAATAAACATAATTCTTCTGTCAGATCTAGCAATTCAGTATAATTTTCTTTGATAACCATTTCTAAATCCATACATATAAATTCACACAATTCTCTATGAGTGTTACCATGAAGTGCCCGAAATGCTGGGGATACTTCAAAAACTCTTTCAAAATCAGCCATCAGACACATTTATTTATATTTACAAGATGATTAGGATAAAAATGCTTGATAATTAAAGTACTATAATTTAAATTTGCAATAGTTATTTTTTGTATTAAATCCTAATAGTTTTGGAGTATGAATTTCAATAAACCCCTTTTCTATTAAAAATTATCTAAAAAGCAAAGCTATTCCTGATTTTACTCGAAAAATGGCCTATTTTGCAGGAGTTCTTAAGTCAAGAACTCTATTATTTAATCTTTAATTTTGAGATATTTGATAATCTTGAATTTAGATTAACTGCTGTTGATCTTCATTCTACTTTTACTATTATAAATTAGGATAATAATCAATAATTTTTCTTGAAGCTTCTTCAATTTGAAATGGCAATTTAGTAATTGATCTACTTATCACTCTAATAGTTTATATATGTAATTCAACTTATTAAGTACAATCCTTGATCTTAAAATTTGTTTATAAAACAACAGCTTCTATGTCAACTACAGATTCCAAATTGATTCCTCCTGTGTATTTAATCATTTGCGAACCTATTTGTTCTCCTTTTGTTAAAACAGCTTAGATTGTATACCAATTTTCTCTGAGAACTAAAAAAGCAATTTTTCCTTTCATTCTAGAATTGTGAATCCTAGCTCTGAGTAAGATAGTTTTTCCAATTGTTGATTCATTGATTTGACTTACTTTCATCCATTATCGATTTGTTTTCTAAGACTATTATATTAATGAAACATCCCCATATCTATCTCCGTCATTAATGTCTTACTATTTCTCATTCAATTACTAATTAATCATTTAATTATTAGATCTCTTGAAATCTTTTAAAATAATTCTTTTATATAGTATAAGGACTTATTAAAATTATTGATTTATAAATTGTTGATACTAAATTAATTGTAATAAAATAGCAACCAATCCATTTCCATATTGAATGTCCTCCTAACATTATATAAGTAATAAAATTATTAAATAAATCCAATATCAAGAACATTTGATAGTAGTAAATAATAATTTAATATTATGAAATTCGTATACAAAAAGCAAATCGTAAAACCAAATAGATAAGCTGTTTAAATTGCTTTGGAAAATTTGCATTTATTGAATTATTCTAACTTTTACAAAATCACCCCAATCCACATTCATTTCCTAAATCAATAATTGACTTGAATTGACCTATATTCTAATGTGAGAACAATAATAGCTATGAAACGCAGCATAAAATTATTTCCAAATAAAAGTTATGAATAAGTTAAGAATCAGTTTAAAATTCACTATATTCATTATTATTATTATTAGAGTTCCAGTTTTTTTAAAGATAATTAAGTTTCATAACCTTTAATCAAACACTTAATTTTTCTTTGTTATATCATTGATAGATTGGATATTTCATTTTATAATTATTAATATAATTTATTTATAGTAATCATAATTGGGAAGCCAGTTTTGGTGACTTTTGCAAGAACTATTATTATAATTTCTTTCTTTATTCTTGAAGTTGTCTGCTTTTTTGTTCTAATTGGCTTATTTTAAATTCAGACTGTATCAATTATTCTTGTAAATTTTGATATTAAGTTACTAACTTGTCGTTTGAGCATTCGTTATTCTCTTTTTCTCTTTAATTATGCAAAGGAGTTGAAAAACCAGTATCAGTTTGAATTCTATTTGATTAATTATATTGATTATTGGCTAAGCTCTACCTCTGTTAAGATAAAACATTTGGAGTAAGTGTCCTTGATTACACAACCTAATGCTTTGTTGGAGTTTAATTTAAACGTTAATTATATGGAATTTTTTGTGGGGTCAGTGCTGCATTTTGGGGTTATTAAGAATATTTTATCACATTAGGACTTACTGAAACTTTGTTTGTGATTAATCTTATTGGAGAGACATTTGAAATTTACTAATCAATGTTCTATGACACTCTTCTCGTAGATTGCAATTAACTCGATTTATCTAATGGAATAATGATCGACTATTAATTCTATACTGGCATTCTAATTGCAGGTTATATTATTCTCTAAATACAAATCCTTATCATACCTAAGTATATTAAAACATTTTTCAATATTCCAATTAACAGATAAATAATTAAAAATATTTATGTATATTTTTAATTAATTACAGGCATAAGTTAGATTGAAATAATAGTGTTATTTATGCAAATAGCATTTATTCTTATGTGAAAATAATGAATTTCTATCTAATGATAGTTATATATCATTAAACATTTTTAGAAGATTAATATTTATAAAATGAATAAAAAAATGTAATAAATATATATAACCAAAATTGATTCACAAATTTCATTGATTGATAGAAGTTTTTTATTTTTAATTTAGATTTCGGCGTGCGCTTCCACTTCTACTTCTAGGTTGAGTTTATAGGGTTTCTAAAATTAGACAATAATATATTACGTTAAATAGTTTTTTGATGGAATTAAGAATTTTAAGAATTCTTCTTAGATGCATTGTAACTAAATAAGTTACCTTTCTTATCTTTAATAATTATTTATTATTGAATAGTGTCATTAATTGAGGATATCGAATTATGTTTGCCATGAAATGATTTTTAATATTCTTGTTGTTATTACATTAACAATTACAATTATTATTACTGTTAATGATTTTATCCATATTGAAGGATATTAAAGTAATTTTATTTCAAAGAACCTTAAGATTAAGTAGGATAATCTGTGCTTTCTTAAAGCTAACTACTTAATTTGTGTTCTGAATATGAACTAGTTTTATTGGTTTCCTTACTATTAGGCTTCTTTTGTATTAGTGCTTTAATCTATTAGCTATTCTTATTATGCTTCTAAACTTCTTGATCTCTTTGATCATATTCAATTGTCTTTTTGTATACTTCATTTTCGTATTCTTATATTCGTTGCTTATAGTAAGCGATATCAGATTACAATTTAGTGTTTTCCTCGTAATAATTTTAGTTTTCCCTTTTGAGATTCTAATGGAAAATATTCACAGATGTTTTACATTCATAATTTTCTTGGTGGTTTCCAGAAGCTCATTTCTCGTAGATTCACTCTCATCCAATTTGGCTTGGATTGATTCTGCGTACAATTTTAATTGTTATTCTAGCTATTTTGAAGATAACAATTTATGTATACTCTAATATGATTTCTGATTTCGCCCTCATATTTAATCACAGTTTACTCCAATTTTTCGTATTCTTCCTCAGTTCTTAAACTTCTCAAGGAGGCATTTGGATCTACATCTTTCTCTAACTTTCTTAAATCATAAAATTGTTTACTTGACTTTTTTGTCAATTTTTAACATGAGATTGGTGAAAACTACCTTAATTATATTGACTAGTTGGGGTAGATTCTCATAATCTTTCAATTCTTTCTCAATTTCATTGAGATCATTTTTGGTTTCAATGTACTTTTCCAATTAAATTAAAATTCTCTCCAATAAATCCTTGAGGGAAGACTCCATTTCTCGATCGGAATATGAAATCAAACTAGTTTCACTCATTAACAGTTTATTAATTATATTAAATACTTTTCATATATTTTGATTACATAATCAAATTTAAGATAAAGAAAAGGTATCAAATTACACTAACTTATTTTATTTCTTTATTTCTCAAAGGCAAAAAAACTGAAGTATATTTTATATAAATAAATTGATAAAATTACAGTTACACAATTACTCCACCCTTTGATTCTAAAATGATGAAATTAGATAGGGATACACCAGTTTATAATTGTATTTAAGTTGAATACATTAAATTAATCAATAAATAATGAAACATATTTCATAAAATTCATAGAATTAGTAACTAGTCACAAAGACCTACAATGACATCCCATTCACCATTTACAACCGCTATTAAGGAATTAAATTATTGGGAGCTGGATCATATGGAACAGTGTTGTTAGCTTTGGATACCCAGACCAACACCAAAGTTGCAATTAAAAAATTAAATCCATTAGAGGATATCATAGATGCCAGAAGAATGTTGAGAGAAATAAGAATATTGAGAGCTATGACTCATCCCAATATAGTTGCAATCAAAGCAGCCATCTATGATAACGTATCATAAGAAAGCGATTATTTTGGCACTGTCTATTTAGTGCAAGAATATTTTTAGGCTGATCTTCACAGAGTTCTTAAAAATCCAAAAGACCTCACTGATGATCATGTACAATTCATCATGTATTATATCACATCCTATTTGAGGTATCAATTAACCAAGGCAGTGGCCTATTTGCATTCAGCATCCATCCTACATAGAGACATTAAACCATCCAATATCTTAGCCAAAGATGATTGCTCTATAAGTTTATGTGATTTCGGTCTCTCCAGATAAATCGAAGAATACGAAGAAGAAGATAATAAAAAATCATAAAATTTCACAGAATATGTTGTCACAAGTATAAACAATCTAAAATCTTACTATAGGATACTACAGAGCACCAGAAATTATGGTTTCTTCTCAATAATACTCATTTCCTATTGACATATGGTCATTGGGCTGCACTTTCGCTGAAATATTAAATGAAGGAAAAGTAAATTATTATACAAAAACTATCAGGTCCTCTTCAAAGGCAAAACTTATGTTTAAATGGTTAAGATGATCTTTGAAACACTCGGTAAGCCTGTCTAGGAAGACCTGGATTAATTCATTAAAAACAAAAACGCTATGGAATTTGTTCAATCTCTGCCAAGTGTTCCACCATAATCAATCAAAAAGATAATTGATTATCCCAATCCCCTAGCTATAGATTTATTGGATAAGATGCTTGTAATCAACCCTCACAAAAGAATCACAGCTCATGAAGTATGATATATCATTAAATCAGGCTTTAAACCATCCTTATTTTAAGGAGATAAGAGAAAAGACTGAAGAAGCGCCTTATAAAGGGTAGACTGACTTTACATTTGAAAATGATGACACAATTAGTTTTGAACAGATGAGAATTATGATCCTCGAAGAATTGAATAAATTAAGTGAAAAGATAGATATTCATGATGAAATGGAAAGATTAAAACAACTTAAAGAAAAAAGGAGAGCCTAAAAGCATAAAAAGTGATGATTGTGTTATTATTCATTATAATATTATAAGGCAAGCATGTCAAATTAATTATTAATTTACAAAAAAGCTCCTTGTATAACGGAGAAAGTTGTCGTCGCATACTATAGATCCTAAAGGCACCGAATATATAAACTTTAACAATAATTCATATTTTGTGTATTCAAATTTGTAAGTAAAGTTCAGTAATACCAATCCATATAACACACCAAACACCAAAAAAATTATAATAAACATCTATTTAAAATATGTTGAAACTTTACATTATAAAAAAAAATAAGGTACAAACATTACTCTTACATGAGTTCGTAAAAACTCTCTATTAGATATTAAAATGCTTAACTGATTATAATAATGCCCTCTAATTCTTATATTGGAAATAAAGTTCTATTTGTAAAATTTGTTGATTCAAACTCTGATCTAAAGGTATTCTTGATATTTATTATGGTTGAAGTCAATCCTTTTTGTAAATTGCCAAAAAGGGAGCTGTTACATACTGTTGAATTTTGGTTAATTTCCTAATTATTATTATTAATTTATACATCCAAGTAATTGCAAAGATTCCCTTCACTGAATTTACTGAAAAGCGGATTAAAATCCTTATCAATAATATAAGAATTAGATTAATAATTCCATAAATTAGTAACGTAATCCTCCAACTCGTTGATACCTTATTCACAATTGTTATGATATTAATCTATGTCTGTTTAAGTGAAAAAAGTAAAGGTTTATTTATAATACAAGACTTCTCTTGATGAATACATAACTAAAATATTGGTATTCAATCTCGTAAGTGATTAATAAAATTCGGCAGCATTCCGAATTTCATTATATGCATATCCCAACTCTATTTATAATCCTATGTATATTGCCAATAGGATTAAAAAATGAGATATAATAAGCAAGTATGATTTAATATTGAAAAAGTCTATTGGTAATATTACTTTTTTCTTTTTTTAACTAGATTTGGAAATCAACAATTTTAAATTTTAAAAATATGTGTCTTTATCTTAAAAATTAAATTGATATTGTAGAATTTAAGTGAAGTCTCGCATAATTAACTCCTTAAGATTATGTAATCTCTGAATGTCTGAAATAATATAAGTGTGTTCTTAATTAAATAATAGTATTTTTAATTCTTCTTTTTATAAACAATACGAATAATGAGAAATTGAGATCAATATTTGCATGATACTCATTAAGAGTAGAGTGTATATCATAATATTTAATAATTAACTTTGATAATACTGAGAGTCTGATTAAAGTGAAAGTAAGGCCCCTGTATCAACTTTCTCAAAAGTTTATAATAGCAAATTAAAGTTTTTATAGACATAAAAAAAATAAGGACTCTTTGAATCAGCCGTTCCTCCATTACTATAGACGACTTTAGAATCATATTAATAATTTAATAAGGTGACTAAACTGTTTCTTAAATTTAATTCCTCTTAAATCCCCTTATTTCCATACTCTAAGAATTCCAATTACAAAGAGATTCTAGAGTAATGTGTGAAAAATAATTATTGTTCTAATAAATCTGAGATTTCTTATTTTAGTTTATCGTAGCTTTCTAAAATTTTGGAATTAGGATATTCTAAATACTCTGACCACTACTTTTTTGTAATTAAATTAATGTATAATTCAACATTGTAATTAATTATCGAAAATCTAATTAGAGTAGAAGTTGATATTGGATAAAAGATACTGTTTTTAAAACTAAGTAATTTGAAATCACTTAAAAGAAGATCAAAATTGCTAACCACTTAAAGATGCTAAAATATACATAATATTTTACTAATATAAATCCAATAATTGATATAATTAAGTAAAGCAATCTCTAAATTGTTTTTCTTAAGAAAATCTTTGGTGATTTTCTACAAGTTGATAAATTATAAACCAATGAAAATTACCTGTGATACTATGACTTTTAGACAGCTGATAAAGATGATTATCTTGAAGCAGCCTCAGATTTCTATTTGTTTTCATATAATTTTTAGACAGTTTTTTAATCTCCCTCTTGGCTTAAAATATAATGTTCCTCATCTATCTTTGGAGTAAACAAGATATCATTTTATTAGAAATTATTATTGAGAATTTCATCTTATGTTATTCTCTCTGGCTTATTATTATTTTATTAACTAATTAACTTATTGTGGATAAATTTTGAATTAAAATCAAAATGTTTGTTGGTATTAATTAATTCATCAAATCCATGAGAAGCATTTTATTGCTGTTAATTTTCTATTCCAATCTCATCACTTTTGTTGATTTTTTTGATATTAGACAAATTTAGTTAATAAATAACAGTCCCCAATATCATTTATCTTTCCATTACTTCGAGATCGCATTTATATAAAATCATCTCCATCTTTGTGAGTAATGAATTCTCTTAATTTCTTTAACTCTAGTGGTTTAACTTCCTTTAATCGAAGAAACGAAAAAACTATGAGAAGTGCTTCTCATTGAATTTAATAGAAGCGAAATTTTCAAAAAGTACACTGATATCAATGCCATTTAACTATTTAGCAAATCTTGTATCGATGTCAAATATTTTGCAAAATAGTTCTTCCTCTATATTAACAATTTATTTATTTTCATCTAAAAAGATACTGTAAGTACTTTCATTTTGTTTTTGAAAGAACAAAATCATTTCTATTGATTATAAATTTAATTGGCTTAAATCCATAATTAATTCTATTCTCTTGCATAGACCTGATGAATATTCAATGTAAGCTTAGTTAAGTTATTAAAAGAATTTATTCTCCATACCTGAGATAAACTTCTCAATTAAAGGGGAGTGGATTAATTTCATATAATTGGGTATCATTTAATCAAAGCTTAATTAAACTAATTCTGTTTATTAATCTTATTAATTATACTTATGCTTAATTATCTAAATATTATCTAAATCTTAAATAGCTACAGTCATATAGGACAATTGATTTTAAAAATTCGAGTGAATTGTTTTTATTACATATTCATCCTCGGTATTCTAAGGAGAAACGATGGACTAAGCAGAGATTAAATCATTTAATACTTCCATGTAATAAAACCTTAGAATATTAGAATATCTTTGGGCTTAAATTTAGAATAATATTTACTTTGAGTTGATTAAAACGAAGCTTTGATTATTTTTAATCCTTCCATCTATGTTTATATTGATTTTAATGCAATTTACTCTAAGTTTTTTGATTGATGTTTCTGATTTAAACATTGAAAAAATTCAATTTTTGTATCTATGACATTTGATAGGCTCTATTTAATAAATTCGTTTTATTTTGTAATCTTTAAATATTCTTAAATACTAAGGTGATTCTACAAAGAATCAACCTTTAATGCTGCTTTTTATCTTTGAAACTGATTTTATATATCAAGCCTTTGAAGATCTTAAGCAACTTTTAAAATAAGAAGCTTGCTTAATGAGTTGATTTTAATAGTAGGTCTATTGGTTTCCAATTTCAGATTTTCTTATGACTTCGTTGTTGTTTCAAATATTATTCTAAAATAACGATAAACTAGAAGGTATTTCTTTTAAAAGAATAGCAATTATAGATAACTGAAAATTAATGATTCTGAAACGACTCTTTAAGATAATTGTTATTAATATTTGAATAACAGTTCCTTAAAGAATACTTCATATGAGACAGCTTAAAATTGTTTCTCTTAGAGTCTTAATCTGCACTTACATTTACAATCTTTGCAGATTACAGAATGTTTCTATAGAAACATTAAAAATATCATATCTGATTGAAAAATTTATCTGCCTTCACTCATGCCATATATTATTTAAAATACAATGTGATTGCAATTTTTAAGGTTGACCGATAAGAAATTGATGAAATTGTTAATTAGATCTCTTTTTATATAATAAACAAAAACCCTATAAGGTATAATCGATAGCAGAATCCACAACGATTTAAATTGATAGTTAATAAAAATTAGTTGAAACAAACACTGAAAACTTATCACCAAAGTCATAATGGTTATTATCAAAATTATTTAAAAATAAACTCCATAAATTAACAATTTCTGAATTTAGATTTAGTAGATCAACAAAATCGCTGATATCATTGGCAATAGTATCTGAAAATAATCAAGGTATATACTGCGTTATTCCGAAAAATACAAAATAATCATTTAAAAGAGTTTTATAAGTATTCTAATATACGTTAGTATGGAATCATTGATCGACAAATGTTCTCTTTTAAAATCTAAAGCCCAATTATAAGTGAACATATATGTTAAAAAAACAAGAGTTATTAGTATAGTAATTATATTTATTACATTTAATGCTATCTGAAAATCATCATCGAAGTTTGCTTTGATATTTTATAAACATATTTCGATTGCCATAATTCCGAAACCATATTTTATCAAATTAATTGATATGTTTATGTATTTCATTAGTATCTTCTAACTAATATTTTTATTAAATGCTTATGATAATTTAATAAACGTATCAGCGGATCTAATTTTCATCATATAAATGAATATAAAGCAACATATGAAAAAAATACATAAATAGCCAGTTATTATATAGGAGAGAATGGCATTCCGAGTTAAATAAGTATTAGGTCTTGAAATCGCTCTTAAAATATTATTTTCAGATGAACTGCTGAAAACCTGTTGTGTTGTTTATACAGTAATGTAGGAAATATTTTGCATTTCATTTATTGCTCCTAAGGCATATAATATGATGATAGGCATATTCCAAATGAATTGTTCGAAAATTAATGACCCTTGAACAAAATGTGATATTTAATTAGTAAATGAATTCATTTAATCTTTATTAATAAAATTTGAGAATTTTTATTATAATTTTAAGCTTGAATTAAAATAAAATAATAATGGCTAGTTATATTATTTCATAATATTTATAAGAAAACAACTAAATGATCAATACTTAATTCGTAACAACAATTTTTATGCTGTTAATTTTTCAGTAGTTATATTCTTAATACTTATGGATTTTTTATCATAATTTCTATGTTTCTAATTTGTAAGCCATTTTCTTTAAGGTTTCAAAGAACTCTCCTTTAATCTTAAAAAATTACTCTATTTTTATAATATATAAATGTAGACAACATCAAAATATTATTATTTTATTTCAGAATCTGTATAAAATGCATGAATCAAATTTTATTTATCTAAGCTTGAGAAATCTTCCAGAAGTTTATTCAGTTTGGTGTATGGTTTATTGGTAATCGGTAATTAGTTATCCAGACAGGTATTTAAATATTAAATTGCCATTATTAATGCTTTATTTAAATTTAAAGTTATGAGACTTTTTTATAGTTGTAACCACATTTAATAAGATTAAGAATTTTAATTTTATAGAATTAAATAATAATTTTAGAGGAATTTAAAAGTGGAGTTTTTAGGGATAAAATATCTTGTTCTAAATTTAGAAACTCATTTCCTATTATTATTTCAATTTGTCTTCAATGAATACAATGTTAAGTTGATAATTTTAATCCTATTAAAGATATCTTTAGCCCACTGTTCATTAAGGATTTGCTGCTCTATCAACTCAATTTTAATTTCAAGGAGTAAAATATTATGTCCATACAGGTTAGAGAGACAATCTATTTCAATTAATAGATAGTTCAAATAAATTAGTTTGAAATTGGTTGCTTAATGCTATAGTCGTTTAACCATTTTACTATTAAAATATTATAAAATGGGTGCATGTTCAGGAGTATGCTAATAACAGGCAAAAACTATAGTAAATGAATCAGCAATAGTTACAGAAACAATCATATAGGCATTATAGGAGGATACTACAATAAGCAGACCAATATAGAGGGAAGAGAGATACTTAAAAATGGAAACAGGTGCAATATATGAAGGAGATCTAGTTAAAGGAATTCGAAGTGGTAGGGGAAGATAAGTATGGCCAGATGGTATTAATATGACAATTTAGGTTCTTATTATGAGGGGGATTTTGTGAATGATATGGCTGATGGAAAGGGAATATTGGTAAATGCTGAAGGAAGTGTTTATGACGGGGAATGGTTGGAAGATAAAGCAAGCGGTTTTGGGAAGTACCATAGCCATGATGGGTTATACTATGAAGGACAATGGTTGGAGGACAAATAGCATGGTATTGGAAAGGAGATCAATTAAAGAAGTTCTTAGATAAATTAAATTGTTAGATGAATGCTATGAGGGCGAGTTCTTTAGAGGAGCTAAATAGGGGTTTGGGAAGCTGAGTTTAAATGATGAAGAATTTTATGAGGGCGAATTTTAAAGTGGGATGATGCATGGTAAAGGTAAGAAATTGAAATAGTAATATAGAATAGGAACTTATACTTGGAGGAGCAAAAAATCTTATACGGGAGAATGGAAAGAGGGACGGATGGATGGATTTGGGATAATGAAATGGGAGGATGGAAGATATTATGAAGGGGAATTTTAGAAGGGGAAATAACATGGAGAGGGTACATTTGTTTGGAAGGGGAAGAAGTATGTAGGAGCATGGATAAATGGATATTAGGAGGGGGAAGGAACTTATTATAATGAGTAAGGGGAGAGTAGAGTTGGTATTTGGAAGAATGGGAAGAGATAAGAATGGTTGGATTATTTAAGTAGCAGCAATAGTATTGAATAAACATTTTGAATTTATATTTATTATTAAATATTATGAGTTCGGCTCCATCCACAAATAATGTGATTATCACTAAAGTGGAGATTGCTAGATTTACGATTTATTTAGTGTCCTTAATGGTTTCAGTGCTTATGCAGATGCGAATGGAAGATTAAGGTATAATGAATACATCAGTTTAAAATTCGATGTTTTCAGGAATTTAAAATGTGTTTAAGTTTAATAATCAGACTCGATTCTCAATGTTGAATTGGGTGGACAAATAGTTGTATCATGGTTATTCATTGAATAACAATTCTACGGAGATGTATAGCAGGTTGATTCCGGTGAGTTTCCTTGAAATTCAAACTAAATATGCCAAGATTGATAGTTTGGTGAATGTTTGGGATAAGGATTTGACTGAAGACAAAGCAAACTAAGGATTTCAATAGCAATATATTTATCCGTTCATCCAGCGATTTCCGCCGTACCCTGTATTCAAGAATATCAGCTTCATCGATGATGTTAGTGGGATAACTCTGGATTCATTGAAACTAATTGATACTGGGTTTTTGACATCGAATACTCACTCATTGAAGGCTCAAGCATCATATTACAGTCCCAATTTGTAGATGATTGTAAACATTATTCTTATGACTAGTGTGTAGTCAGAATCAATATGGAATTCAGTGCTGCTGGCTAATCGTATCAATTCATTCAATATGACTCATTTAGATTGAGTTTTTATTTAAACAAAACTGATTATATCAGAATGGCTTTTGAGATTTTGTTCTCAATCATTTATATCAACTATTTATATATGGAGGGTTACAAGATATATTTCAAGGTTTAGTTGGCATCAAAAGAAGATGATTTAAAAGTATAAGCATAAAAAAAGAAAGAATAACGTTTGAAGTCAAAGAAGGAAGCTAAAAAAAGAGGGGGTGTTGTTTAGGGAGAAGAAGGAGAAGTTAAGCATCTTTCTGTTCTAGGGGATAAAGTAGAATCCAAAAGTCGAGAGAAAATGGAGAAGGCTCAAAGAAAAACAAAGATTATCATCAACGTTGTTATTCAACATATTTCTGATATCTGGAGTGCTATAGATGTGTTGATCTTAGTTATTCTTGGAATTGCTGCTTCAGAGTACATCAAGGCCATTTCATCTTAGCCATATTCTGACTCTTTGAATAATCTATTGGAGAACACCTCTACTTATTAATCTGTTTTTGAACCTGTTTATAAAGATATGCTGACTGGGATCTAAGTTTCTTATACTTTGAATGATGAATTTGCAGAACAGGCTGATATTTTAAGATTCTACAGAAGGTTTTGCGCAGTCGCACTCTTAATAATGTGGATCAAGTTGTTGAAGTATTTCATTAACATCTTTTAACGATTAATAAGTTACTTGGAGATCATCTTGAATGTTATTGAGTACATGATATTTTATTTAGTATTGTTGGGAGCAATTTTGATATCATTTTCATTGTTCTTTTACTTTCAATACGGAAGTTAAATTTTCATTACCTCGACAATTGGAAGATCATTGTCTTACATCTTAGGATTTATGATAGCTCAAAATGATCAATTTAATGAATTGTTCAAGTATGATGAAGTCATCACATTCATAATGACCATCCTTTACTATGTTATTGTCATTATCATATTGTGTAATATGTTTTTCGTCTTTGTTAAATAAGAATATAATGAATATTAGATGAAGCTTGAGAAACAATCCTAAAAAAATAACAATTCCAAAAAACATGATGAGATGGTTAAATATATACATCCCTACTGGTATTTCTATAACATTGCTGAATATTTTGTCATGAGATTTTGGTTCACCTTAAAATTATAACCCTCGAAATTTGATGATTATAATGAAAACAAAGAATTGCAATATGTAATTAACGAGAGAGAATTCAAAGAAAATCCACAAACCATCGACTTTAACGTCGATTTTGCTAACTTAATCAACCAATCAGTTGATGATGATGATAAGAATCAGAAATTCTTGATAGAGGAAGAAAAGGAAAGAATTCTAAGTAAATAGAAGATGGAACTTATTAAACTGATTTGGAAAACAGTGCTATTATTATTGATATTGTCCTTGAATTTCATTTTACTCTAAGAATTTTATAGTCCTGCTGATGCTTATTTGCAAAGTGATTCCATCTCAAGGAAAATTAGATATGATAGGTCCAATGCATAAAAACAATTCAAAGATTTAAATACTATTCAAGATATGACGGATTGGCTAATTTATGGATTCCCAGATCTTTTTGAAGACAATATATTTGGATAGAATGAGTTGGCAATCCTAAAAAATCAAAACCCAACAATAAATTTTAACTCCTCTTCATCTGATACTATCCTGTAATATCAACTTCAAGAATATGCTTTTGATAGTCTAATTAGAACTAGTTCATTGAATACTTTCAATATAGTTGTCAATGATGTAATTAGAGTAACTATCAGAAGATCTTTGATGGTAAATAATACATTGGAAGAATTCTCTACCTTTGCTGCTCAAACTATGCTCCTATTTTTAAATTCTCCAACTGACAACATAGATTCAGAAAATGAGAATTATGAGAGTTTTTACGATGCCGACACCAATTTCACTATTGATTACGATGAATCCAATGGATTTGAAGGGGAAGGAGGTTTAGTTATGTTGCTGGAACCAAAATAATTGAGTCCTGTAATAGATTCGTTGTAGAAAGTCAAATTAATTGATAGCATCAGTTCCATAGCTATTTAATTTGTAACATTCAATCCTATTAATGCAAGAGGATTAGCACACATTAAATTGTCATTTACAATAAATCAATGTGGTGCTCTTTCCTTCAAATTAATCGATGTGCAAGGTATTAAAAAGAACTCCTTATAATCGGTAAGTGAAATCAGTATTTTGATCTTGTCAGTCTCACTTATTATTGCTCTTTGCTATTATTTATATGTGACCATAAAGACTATGTTACACAAGAATTTTTCTTATGACAGATGGTATAGCACCTACATATTACTATCATTAAATAGATCATAATTATACATGAGAGAAAGACATATGCCTGAGTTTATAAGAAAATCGCTTTTTTTAATGGATATCTCATAGTTGCTCAATTTATTGTTTTTGACTCTTCTAGGAGCTCAGATTACATTGATATTGTATTACTTCTTTTAGGTGAATACTTTGATTTAAGGATCTCAGATATTCAGTACTTCAATCAATGATTTATTGCCTTCAACATTGTTTTCTGTGAATTAGAATGTGGATAAGTATGTTTTCTTTAGTTAGGTCTAGAAAATTGGAGATAATAGTAAGTTAATTGGGGCATTTGGCTCATGTGCAATTTTGGTGTTGTGTTTAGAAATTTTATATTTACTTTCACACAATAAAGATTTTTAAACCTTGACAAACTCAATAAAGTACACCTTATCTCATCTACCATTCATTTTAATTATCCTATTGGGTATAATCGTGGCTTTTTCATCGATGGCTCACTTAGTTTTGGGCACTGATCTCATTTAATATTCTACATTCTTTGGAACTATTGTTAAAATGCTTGATTTCATTTCGAAAATAGATGATATATCATTCTTTCGTCTCGATGATAGAACCTTAGAATTCTATCTCATGATAATACCTTACACCATCACCGTTAGATTTATCATCATGAATATGTTCTTTGCTATCACATTAAGAGGTTATTTGCTAAGCAAAGAAAAATATGCTGAAGAATAACAAAATCAGAAATCGCATCCTTTGTCATTAACTTCTCAAGAGTTCGTTATGCTATCTATTCAAATGTTTACATTTAAGGAAAAACTTATTAAGGTTGGATCTGATTAATATTTAATGCAAATTATTAAGTAATTCCAGCCAATCAAGGTTTATACTTCAATCAAGGACAACATAAGAAATCAGACAAACTTAACAGCCATGAAGGCTTGGGCTGAAGAATGTGCAAAAGAGATTAAGGATGAGAAGGAAATAAGGAAACCACTTGATGTTGCCTGTCATGAATTGTTGTAGGCTTACATCGATCAAAATAACAAGGGGGAATTTGATATCCTACAAAGATTGAATACCGATCCAAAGAGAAAATTAATTGAATTCTCTTTGAAATTGACATACATAAATTATTTTAGATTTGCTATTGATTAATTAGATAAATTTACAGTCTTTTTTACAAAGAAAAGAGAACAAATCAGATCTATCTTGTTTTCTGACAGCAAAGGAGAAGATTACAAAAAGATGGTCTACATTTGTTCTTTGGAAGCTCAACTGGAGGAGAATATTTAAAGCATGACCTTTATAAAATAAGAACTCTTAGCCTTGGGATTTGATATTGGTGAGGCAGGTGAAATTGACAGCAAAGAGAATGTCATCAAAGTCAAACAATAAAAATAACAAACTTTAAAAGCCTCATTTTAAAATCCCATGTCTGATAGGATATTCTAGTTGACCAAATTAAAACCAGATAACACAAAAGATCTGAAAAACTCCCCTGAACCATCAGATAATGAACCTGATCAAGATAACTAATTTGCTGAATCACGTATATAACAAACAATTAAGCCTTCCACGTTTAAATAAGCACAAACTATTGAAGTAAAATAGGATGATCCAAGAATAAAAGAGAACAAGGATCAATAATAAGGTGAAACTACAGAAAAGTCAACAGATGAAAAACCCAAATCTGATCAGCCAGTATAGCCAGAATAGAAAGTTGGAAAGGGGATCGTTAAAAACATGTTTTAAGTGGGAGATAAGAAATCAAAAAAATGACTAATTAGAATATACAATTATTTATTCATATCTAAATTTTATACAGACTGCAATAAAAATTCTAATTTTGATATTAAAATACACTAGGTATATAATAATAAATTATTAATTATTAACGAGTTTTTATTTCTTCAAATGCTACGAAAAGACAGTTCTTACAGAGAAATATCCTTAACGGACTCCATAGAGCAGAAATCATTTTTAAACTTAACCAGAAAACCATCCAATGCTGATTTTAAAGGAAAGACACCCTTAGGTGTCTAAAACAAAGATAATAAGGAGAATTCATCTGCAAGAATTCATTCTGATACACCTCCATAAGACTTTTTTTTTAAAAGAGAAGTCATCAAATCGGAGAAATAGTTACCCAATGAGAAAACAGCAATATATAATGATGCATCAAGATTTTAATCATCCAAAACGTATATGGAATGCAGGATGGAATAAGTAGAACAGCGCAGAAAAACCTAAAGTCCATAGTTATTGTCCATGACTCCTGTTCAGAATAAGTAAATCATTCAAGAAAGTTATAATCATCTCCAATAACCATAATAATAATAATAACAAACAGTTTAAAGTTCGATCAATTTAACTAGAAAGGCTTCAGTTGTTCCTTCAAGAGGGTTATCTACCTTATCTTCCCCAACTCCTAAAGAAGGAGATTTTAATATCTATAAACAGCAGAGCAGCATACCAGCATCATATTTGGATTCAGTTGTTACTAATAGAAATAACAAAAATTATACTGTTCCGGAACAGTAATAATAATAATAACCACAATAACAATAATAATAATAATATTTATAATAATAATAGTAACAATAACAACAATAATAAGAATAGAAAAATCCCTCTCTAAAATTATACTACATTACTTCGCTAATTAAGGCTTTTAAAATGAAAGGTCCAAATTCAGCAAAAGAGCATCTCATTCATAATATGCAGGTAAAAATTGATCACACAATTTAAGGGAATCATAATCGCTAAGAAGCTAAAAGTACCCCCAGTTAAGAAAGCCATAACATTGCCAGTGACTGACAAGAAAACTCTGCTGTTTGACTTGGACGAAACATTAGTGCATTGTAACTCAAATAGTTTTATCCCTGGAGATGTTTTACTCAATATAAATCACGAAGGAGAGAAGATGGAAGTATAGAAACAATATAAAAATATAGGCTTCTTTGAATATTAGACCTTATACCTCTCATTTACTTTAGTCGTTAAGTAGAAATTTCGAATTGATTGTATTTACTGCTTCTCAATCACATTATGCTAATGCGGTGATAGATTATTTAGATCCATAGAAAAAGTGGATAAGTCACAGATTCTATAGAGAACACTGCATACCTACAGATGATGGACATTTCATTAAGGATCTTCGTATTTTTACAACAAGAAAACTAAGTGATATGTTGTTAATTGACAATGCTCCTCATTCTTATCTTTATTAAATTTAAAATGGGGTGCCAATCATACCTTACATCGACAATAAGTCAGATGAAGTAAATATCAGTTTTTAATCAATTAGGAATTGAAATCGTTATTGTAATATTTGATGTAATTTAAGAATGTTAAGGATGTGAGAGAATTGAATATGTAGCAAATGAAATTGCATCGTTTTTCAGAATATGATGACCCTCAAGAACTATTAAAATGTGAATTTAATGAATACTAATTATAATCCGTTTTATTATGATTAAATCACTTTTTATATGTGCCTTGCTTATAGGATTGAGTGTAGCCTCACTCTCAGAAGAAGGTGAAGTTATAGCCAAATTGACATAATTGGAACAAAGTGAATTTGGTCGATATTTGATTCACACAATTTAACTGGAGATGGAAACATCTGACAGTTTAGACCACTTAATCAACGTACTAGAAAAGTTAGAAGGACGTTACTAAGATGATTAAAAAGAAGATGATGCAAACAATAGACTCTATTAGGATTAATGTGACTCAGACATTGGTTCACTTGATAAAGACATTGCCAATAGCTAATATTCAATTCTACAACTTGAGGCAAAACTAGAAGGTAATCTCATTCCTGCTAGATCAATCCAATAAGGTGTTGAAAAGGCTAAATCGGCAGAAATTAAGCGTAATATTTCCCTTTTAATTTAGAATACACCCAAGAAATATAAGAACTCGACGAGGAGAGACAAGAACAAAATGAAGTTTATGAAGCTAAAATTGCTGAACATTATGAAGCCTCCAAAATCATCAGAGAAGCTCAAGCAATTATTAAGGATGGACTCTAAAGACCCTCTTTGGCAGAAGTGAAGAAGAATGGCAAAAATGTTCTTAGAATAGCTCCCAATGTTTTAGCTTAAGTATCCTCAAGTTTGGGTGGATCAATTAATAAGATCAGATAAACTCACAGATTTACTAAAGCTTATGCAAGCATTTTCAAGGTGTTGTTAACAATCATGAATAAATCTGAATCTACTGCTGATGAAGGATCTGTTGAGAAGTATTTTAATACATTTATATTGAACACTCTAGAATAATTCAACTCTGCAGTGATTTATTGGCCAAGATTGATGACAGTACTAACTTAGAAAGATTTGCTGAAGACAAGAGAGTTTAGGCTTATGAAAAACACAAGCATTTATTAAATAGAGATTTATAATCTGCTTAATCTATTTTAGCCAACACTCAAGCAACTTTATAAAGGTTATTCTCATTTTTAAATATTTAGTTTGAATGATTAAATTTAACAGGCCCAAAACTCCATTGCCACCATATAATAAAGATTAGATTATTATTAAGATACTAGATAATAAAGATACACTGAATGCGAGGAAGCTGCCTATGATTATCAATAGGCTAGAAGTGCCAGAGATAACAATAAACAATTAGTATCTGACTTAATTGGTTTAGTCAATAAACACCTAAGAGTTCTCAGAGAACAATTAGCACTTAGAGTTGCAGCTGGTGATAATATATGAAATACATTTGGATTATTTCTATTATAATTAATTGAACTCTTCTTTTATGGGGCTAGAAACTATGACACTTGCATAATATGGCATCTCATAAAATACTTTCTATTCAAATTAATATAAATATATTAATAAATGATAAATTAAGACAGTGCAGATCTTGACATATAACAGGAAGGCTTTGATTTTTAAAAATTCTTTGACAAAAAATGTTCGAATTAAGAACCTCAAAAGGAAGAGGTCCATAAATCTAATTAGTCTGAAAGCTAATAACAATGTTAAGGGGATACTTTAAGGGCATTAGTCAAGAATATTAAAATTGAAAAACAAGTAGCGGGAAGAAATAAGAAAAATAAAAAGATTTAATGGAATGAAAAGAACACCAAGATATTTAAAGATCTCTATTAATAATATTCAGGCAATTTGGATTAAATCCTTTTATACTTTTAACAAAACAATGAATTAAAAACAAAAATTGATATTAAATAAATTAAAGTATAATCGTATAATTATAATTACTAGAATAAATTTAAAATAGAAAAGAAAAAAAAAAACTTGACTTTGCTCTCAAAGTCTCAAATAATATCCAAAAATCTTAATTACTAGCTAAAATTGGACTGAATTAAATTGATTTTAATTAAATTATATATTCCATCTGATATTTTTCTGACTATTTTTAAAGTACATAATTTTTTACATTTTCAGAATCACTAAATAATGAATATTGTATAGAAAAAGCGGGAAGAATTTTCAATCAACATCAGGAAGTAAAAGAGAGAAGAATTGTTTAAATCCAAGAGAGTCTCTAATACCCAATATTTACCATTTTCTGATACTACGACAATGCTATCAGAAATTTATTAGAATGCATATTACCAAAAATAGTGTCCAAACAATGTTTAACTTAATGAAACTATCTAAAAGATTTTCAAAATATCTGAATTAGCAGATGCATTTAATTAGCATGATTGCGAAAAAAATTATGATACCTCTTCTGATGTTGAAATTATATTTGACATCATTGGCAAAGGATATCCAGTCTTAGATGTATTAAATTATATGTATTTAAGAGAGCCTGCTTGTAGATATTGTTATCCTTTACACTTCCAAGTCATTTGACATGCAAGCCAATTTTAAAGTATATTCCTACTTTGTTGAAATTTTTCAACGAAACTCAGTATGAGGAACTCAAATAGACAGTTCTGTTTATTTTCTCAAATCTAGCAGCCGACTGTTATTAATGCAGAGATGCCATTTTAATTTATGAAATACCTTAAGCAGTATTCTAAGCAATTCATTAAACCACAAATGAATTAATGAATGATCTAGCTTAAATTCTAATTAATATCTCAAGAACTCAACCTCTAATGTCGAATTTCAACTAAATTTAAATGATTAAATTATGTTGGCAACTATTTCCGTTTTTATAGGGCCATGAATATATAGCTGGAATTTTGTAACTCATTTAAAAAATTTGTTTGAAGGATAAAAATTTATTAGATATGAATTTCCTCAGTGGTATTTGTTAAGATTACTCAAATTCTGATCTTTATTTAAATGAAATATTGGCTTTGATTAAAATAATGTCATATTTTGACAGAAACAGATATGAGCAAATTGAAAACAACATTCTAAATTTTCTAATAGTTAAAGTAAATTAAATTCTTTTGAATGGAAATTTAGATAAACATTTTCAAAAGTAGATCAACAAAGTGTTGAGTATTTTCACAAATATGATTGTTGAAAACCCTAAATTAATCTTTAATGCCCTTGATACGAATATCATATAATTATTTAGATTTAATGAATAATTATAAGAAACCTATGATGAGATCTTTTGTAGCATTTATTATTATTCCTTTTATTATTAGACCATCAACAATTTAAACTAAAGCCAAATAAAATAATTTATATAATTGTTTTAGCCGATATAATAAATGATAAACTTGTTAGATTAAAATATGAATAATTAGGATATTATCATCGATATTTTAAGAATCTTAGAGATGATTTTACAAAAAGACATAGAATCTATTGCTGTGTTTATAAAGCTAAATGGGGAATAATATTTAGCTGAATTATCCTAACATGAAAATGAGGAAGTGTATAAAATATGTGAAAAGATTTTTGAAATCATTAATTGAATTTATTTTATTTTTGAATTTTTGAATATAAACAATTATTATTCTGATAGTATAGAATTATTCTGTCAATATCTGTTCATTATGAATTCCAATTTAGGGGCAGATCTCACTTCTTTGATTCAAAAAGAAGTGAATTAAAGATTGCTTGAAACCTTCTGGGCTTTCTCTTAATATTTAACAGATCAATTAATTAATTTATATAACAATTCATGGATGGGACTGCAATAACATAGCTGAAAACTTAATTATAAAAACTAAAAGAGGAAAAAGAAGAGCTATAGAATGATGTCTAAGAAGAAAGGACAGTCGTTGCTCAAATGTAATAAGAATTAGCATAACTTAAATAATAATAATAAATGTAAGGAGGATAATTGCGAGATAAAGAATTAGCACTTTAGGATTACAATCGTATGATAAAGGAAAGTGAAACTATATTGAAAAAGTTAATCGAAACATCTAGTAATTTTTTAAAGACTTTGGAAGGGGAAACAAGTAAGTTAAAGAATCAAAAAAAATGAAAATATCAAAAAATATTTATTACCATCATTCTATTTAATATTAAATTTCTTTTGTTTATATTTCAAAGAACTTTGGATTTTAAATTTCATTAAATTATCCACTTTCTTAAAATTTCAATTGCAATAAATAATTTATTTTAATAAGAATTGATAAAAACACATATAATATCAAATTTCTTTGTGTTTGAATATCATGAGCAATTTAGAATTGAAATGAATAGAGAAAAAGAAATATCTCTAATTTATTATAATAGTACTAATATAAACTCACATTTCAAATAAATAAAATCAAATTGAATTGTTTTCTTTCGAAAAAAATGTCTTAATTTTAAACTTTAGACTTGGGGGTTTCTAGTGAAACTAAATCTATAATCCATAAATCTATACTGAAAAATCCATAGCGGTGTTTTAATCAAAGTAAAGTTAGATTGGATTGGGCAGGGAATTAAGTAGTCAAAGGTGGATTACATAAAATAGTTTTCTTAAACTAAGATGATACTCCTCGAACATTTATGGATATATTAACTAATGATTTTACGGAATCATGTGATACTGTTATTCACAAAAAAAAAAAAAACCTTAATTATTAATAAGCAGAAAATTATATCAAAAATCAGTGTGAAGAAAGTTAATAATCTAATTGTTGTTTAATTTAATGAATTATTTTTGACTATTTGAATATTGTATTAAATAAATTTAGAATAGTTCTTCAACTATGTCTTGAAACATTATATTTATTTGTAGTAATTATATATGATAAATAAAATACAATATAATAATAAAAAGTTCCATCAATTCATTCAGAGTAGGCTCTGTTTTTAAAAGAGTTATTAGAATAACTATTTTATAAGGATCAATCTATACGATGTTTCGTCATCAGTAGTAATCCATAATTAATTTTATTATAAATTTCTTAAGGTAAGAGGTTATTCAAATGAGTGATACTTATTAAGGTTTTCTGAGGCTTCGTAATTATTAAGAAGCAAGATTGATTCTTTGATTTTGCTGGAATCAGTTTCTTAGTACTAAAAACTGTATTTTATTTCATCAATAGATTTACAAGTTTAATTTTTACTTTCTGATCTTCTTGTCTATAGATCCTTAAAACCTAGGAATGAATATGCAAGAGACGTATATAGATCTGTTTACTTTTTATTTTTTATTGCCATTTTAAATATTTCTGAATTCAAATTGTTTCCTATTTTCTTCACATGGATGTTAATCACTTGGATCAAATTTAATAAAGGAGCTGATATGTATCTTATTAAACTAGTGGTTATAAGTACTAAGAATATGCATATTCCAACATAAATTTACACATCTTGGATCAGACTCTTCCTAATTGTATCAACCAGATCTTACAATTTTTCCCCAATTTCTATTTCATAACTCATATTTTTGAAACTTAAAAATACTTTGATCATCTTACACAATTAAAGTTAGGTTTTCCTTTTCAAAGTTAAAAGCATTTACAAAGACAGGTTTCTTAAAAATTTTATTCTCAAGATAAAAATTAGTTTCTACTGCATTTTTCTACTTGGAATTCTTTTATACTAAGTCCCAATCCGACTAATTAAATCCTGTGTATGTTTCATTTGTGATTGTAATAAGCACATTAGTTTTTGATATAGATGGCATTGTTGTCAAAATAATATCCCCATTTTAATTGACCAAAAATATACTCATAGGTATACTTTGGATATTTTTATCGTAAATTTCCTACAGTTAGGAGGTAATTCCAAATAAGGTTGAATTAATAATCAAGGAATATGTCAGTGAAAAATACGGCATAAAACTTCTTACTGATGTGTAAATTGGAGAGTAAAAATATTCTGATTTTGGATTAATCTCATATTGGGCAATATGATTCGTATACCTAAATATTATTTCAATATTACCAAGGTCGAGTACTTGGGACATAATTTTTGTATTTATACATTCGAGGATATTGTGCGAATATTTAATTATTTGGTACATCAATAAATGAAATCTTATTTTATTCATCCCCTAGAAACAGCTATGAGAATGGAATCAATAAGGAAATGGTTTAATTGAGCAAAATTGCTTGACTGTCATATTATTTTGTGTATAATCCTTAACAAAAAATGTCTGAATTATAAATTATATTATCCTCACTAATATCCTCCTATTCAACACAATCTTAAAACTAATTCACTTTGATTTAGAACTAGGACTGCTTCTATATCAATTAATAAAACATTTATTACGAATGCCATAGATTTAAAATTGCTAATTATAATTGCCATAATTAATACTCTGATAATTTTTCTATTGAATGTAAATTCGCAATTCTCTAGAGATATTATTTACAAGACTCTTCTCTTATTTTAAAGTTAATGCTTGTTCCACTTCTTGAACGTAAGAGAAGAATATCGCTTATTGTATATGTCCTGTTGTCATGACAAGTAAAACGGCAAGTATTATTATCAACAGATTAACTATTATTATCTAGTTACTCATTCTGAGATTCTTAAACCACAAACTTAGTTTATTGAGCATGAATAATTTAAATATTTATATTACAAGATTTAATAATGAGTCATTAAATATGTAACAATATAATTTATACGTTATTATCTTATTATTGAAGAGTCTAAATAATATTTATGAATCTTCTTTTGAATAAAGTGTTTAGACAGTATTATTTACCTAAACTTTGTAGGGAAATTAAAATTAGAATTGTACTGTAATCTCAATCAGAGAATGGCAGGGACTACCATGAACATAAAACTTAAATAATTAATGTTAAATTTCATTTATTTTAATAATAAAAATTATTTATAAATGATATTCTATAACTACTTAAAAATTTCCTGTAATCAAAAGTAACATTACTATTTCACTTCACATTATAAAAATCTGATATTTTTTTTGGATAACAAAATAAAGTCTTCAATCTCAAAAGCTTATTAGTATTTTCATCTTTATTCTTATTATTGCAATATATTCTCCTCCTAATTTTTTCTCTCATGGATTCAATATGATTTATTTTATTCATCAGCACTAGGAATATAAACTCAAATCTAGAATTGAATGTAAGAATAATTATTAGTCATTTTATACTGTACAAAAATTAATTATATTTTATTAAAGTTATATAAACATCTAATTACTAAAATAAAAAATTAATTCATAAAACCTAGATTTTTATTGGTAAACTCTATTTTTATGACGGATAATCACATACAGATTATCGACTTGTTTTATAGTTAAATTCCATTTAGAGATTTATTCCCATTACAAAATAGTGTTATATAAAAATCTAAGAAATTATAATATAATTAGTTATAAACATATTTTAACTTAGAAGAGAATTGGAATTTGGAGTATTTTTTAAATTATTTTTTTTGAATATAGTTCATTCTATTTACTATTCAATTAGGTTGGCATAATTATTTTATTGATCACTTTACCTTCCAATGAAATGCATGGTTTCATTGTGATGAACGAATGGAGTCTTACATTCCTAAAATTCATTGAAGTAGGATGTATGATCTGAAATAGAATACCACCAAAGACTGTTTGAACATGTGTCATCTTCTACCAATCCTTATTAGCAAAGCTTGAAGGAGGTGTTTTCTTCATTATACCACACTTCTTATGGGAGATGGGAGTAATAAAAATTCATTGGAGGTGTATGAACAACAGTATCTGCATTATGAGTAACTCTCCAATATTCCTTGGGGATTACATAATTAATAAACCAAGTGGCAAATTCTATGTTGCCTACTCTTGGGGCACCATATGTGAAAAAGTTGTCTACTTAAATTCCGAGCCTTGTGACGTCAACTGCCATCAATGCTGCAATAGCACCTCCTAATGAGTGACCAGTAATTAAGACTTTTGATTTGGGATATTTCTATCTGAGTGTTTTAGTGCAATTAATCATTTCATTAGAAATTGCTGTGTAGGTTTCCCAGAATCCAAGATGAACAGCACAATCTTTACAATCTCCAAATTCTTATTTAAAGAACTTTACATTGTTGATCCAATTGGTCAAATCCTAAGTACCTAATTTGATTCATATATTCAATTACTTCTATAAACTAATACAATGTAATTTTCTTTTGGATTATAACCACAATAGGCTTAACTTGAATAATTTCCTGCGAAAGCCTGAACATCGACCATATCAGGATGTTATTGACAATAATATCCACAATCCCAATTAGCTATTTCCTCAGGATGACATACAGCAATCTTGGTATAATGAAAGAATTGCTAAGCCAAAGAATGTGAATATATTTGATTCTCATTAGATTTATGTTTAAAGGCTTTTTCAAATAATTACTCGATAAATCCCTTCTCTGCATAAGAAACGCAAAAGAGAAACAACAGTACAAATAAATGTTTCATTCTAAATATTTAATTTCTTATTAATTGAATACAATAAATTACTATTTTATCACATACTTTAAACAAAATTGCAATAGAACTATCAGAAATTCTTATTAAATAAATAGAAAAAGGTTGGATCAAGTCCTCTTTAAATAATTTAGTAGGATATAAACACGTTTCTTCTTAGATCTCATAATAAATAAACTTATCACACAGCAGATAAGGCTCATATTGCGCTTAACATAACATTCAAAATTTTAACATTTTCTATATATTTGATTAATAAAATTTGATTATGTATTATTTAAATGAATATATTCTTAATTAAATATGAAGACCACCTTTTTTCATAAAATTAAAAGATTCTTTAGAGGGTATTATTGATCTATAAATTCATTAGTTCTCCAACTGAATGGAAAAATCTACCAAAAAGAGTAATACGTCCAGGATTGGCTGATCAACTTATGCCAAATAATAGAGTAATCACTAGCAAATATACTATTTTCACTTTCCTTCCTCTAAACTTGGTGGAATAATTTAGCAAGATGGCTAATATTTATTTCTTGATCGTTGGAATATTATAGATGGTTTTAGATCTCTCTATCATTAGATTCCTGCAATTACAGTGTCTGATGGGTTACCGACTGAATATACTCCCCTAGTGGTCATAGTAATAGCAACAGCAATCAAAGATCTTTTGGAAGATTTACAAAGACACAAGGCGGACAGAAAGGAAAACAATACAATAATATCTGGCAAAAAAAGCTAAGATATAAGAGTTGGAGAGTTTATCAGGATTAATCCTAATGAGTAGATCCCAGCAGATATTTTATTATTGAATTAAGAATGTTTTGTTGAAACCTCCTAATTGGATGGGGAAACAACTCTTAAACCTAAGTAGCCAATAACTGAGAATATTGAATATATTGAAGCAGCAGGGCCAAACCCATATTTATATTAGTTTAGTGGTTCCATAAATGGGTAGAAGCCATTAAACGAACACAATCTATTACTTAGGGGTTCTTGTTTAAAGAGTCTAGATCCAATTGATGGGATTGTAATCTACACTGGGCATCAGACAAAGATTCTGCTGAATTCACACAACCCAAGAGGTAAGTCAACAAAGATGTAATAGGTTATGAATAGATTGATTTTATACTTATTTATAGGCTAATGGCTGTTGTGCATTTTCTGTGCTTCTTATTTTACAGTAGCTCTGAGCATCAAGAAACAAGATTTAGATTATCTTTATTTAAATCAACCTGAAGTTACTTCTTTACTTTACTTTAGTAGTTTTTTCTAGAGTGTTGGAAATTGGTTTTTGCTTTTTGTAAACTTTGTTCCAATAAGTTTGATGTTGACTTTGGAGATGATCAGATTGTTTTAGGCATATTTTATAATAAAAGATCCAGAGATGGGTCCAAATACAAAGGTTTAATCTTCCAATTTAAATGATGATCTCGGACAAATCAATCATATTTTCTCTGATAAAACTGGTACTTTAACAGCCAATTAGATGACCTTAAGATAATATATATTTAAAAACTAAAATATTGATTTGCAAAGAGAGGATCCTCAATTAATTTTTAATGAGGAGAACATTATTTATTTACTTCAATTCATACTTTGTAATGATATCAAAGTAAAAAATGGGAATGTACTATCCTCATCAAGTGATGAAATGGCTTTAATCAACTATTTCTTAAATCAAGGACTCTAAATATCAGAAGACGGTAAAAATTACCTCATCAATATATAAAATAAAGTGTATTATAGAATTGAAAAGGTCTATCTAATACCTTTTAGTAGCGATAGAAAGCGAATGTCAATCGTGTTAAGATTTTAAGAAAAACTCTACATATTTTGCAAAGGAGCAGACAGTATTATCTTGTAAAGAATAAAATCAACTGCAAATCATTAAGATACTATCGTCTCTTTTAGTTAAGCCTATGCTAATCAGGGTTTGAGAGTGCTGTTATTCTCTTTCAAAGAATTAGAAGAATAGGAATTTGCTGAATGGCTAGAGATATACGAAAAATCTTTAATATAATAGGATGAACGGATGCTGGAATAGTTGCAAAATCAACTTGAAACCAATCTTGTTCTTTCAGGGGCAAGTGGTGTTGAGGACATTCTAAGTGAGCATGTTTAAGAGACTATAATCGAACTCTAATATGCTAATATCTAAATATGGATGATTACTGGAGACTCTTTTGCTACAGCTAAGGGAGTAGCCAAGAAAATTGGATTGATGAATTCAAGATCGAAATCTATATTAGTTGAACATTAAACAATTAGTTAAATTGAGAGTTTAGTATTAGAGTCAGAGAAAAATGTTTGCAATTAATATGAAATTAGTTTAGTGATTTTGGGTAAAATCCTAATCGATTATTCGATGGAAGATAAGTTTAGATTAATAAAGTTAGCAAAGGAATGTTAATGCGTAATTTTTAGTCGTGTCTCCCCTAAATAGAAGAGAGAAGTAGTAGAATTATTTTAAAAATGTTTTCCAAAACTTTGCACATTAGCAATAGGAGATGGTGCCAATGATGTTAACATGATAACTGAAGCGAATGTGGGAATAGGAGTTTGTGGTGTTGAAGGGTTATAGGCTGCAAGAGCATCAGATTATGCGATTCCTCTATTTAAATGTTTATAATAGTTGCTTCTATTTCATGGTAGAGAATGTTATAGAAGAAATACTTAAGTTGTGACCTACAACTTTTACAAAAATGTATTGTACTTGATACCCTAATTTTGGTTTGGCTTATATAGTCAATTCTCAGCATAATCGATCTATGATTTTTATGTGTTTCAATGCTACAATTTCATGTTTACCTCATTGCCTATTATCGTCTATGGAGTATTCGATATTAAATTCAATGACACTATGCCTAATAAGTATTAATTTGGACAACAAGGGGGGTATTTGAATTTTAAAGTGTTCATCCTATCGTTATTAGAAGGAGTCTATCAAAGTTTGATAGTCTTCTTCTTTTGTTTCTATTTCTTAAACACATCATCTTCGAATGGATTCGAATATGGATTGTTGGTTCAAGGATAAATAATATTTTTCATTTGCATTTTTGTGGCCAATACCAAAATTCTACTTCTTTCACATTAAATTCAAGTTTTGTAGATTGTCATACAAACACTGTCATATGTATCATATATATGTACGATTTTGATATTCAATAATGTGGTCGAATATCAACTCTATGGAGTGCTTTAAGTGATTTTAACATAAGGAATCACTTATATAATAGTTCCACTTGTTTCCTACTTGGCCATTAGTGTTATAATATATCAAAAGAAATACTAGTTATTTAAGACCTTACAAAAAGTCTAGGTGTCATAATCAACAGCAATAAATGCCTCGTTGATAACTTTATGAAGATTTTGATTATGCAAAATATATACATATTATCATTTCATTTAGATATGAACCCAAAGACTTCTAAATCGGAGTAAGTGATGTATAGGAACCCATCATCTGGATCCTTCTTTTTCTAATAAATATCCGCCAACTTGACATCTAAGAATAACATTCAATTCATTACACCTTCAGGCAACAACTAATTTCCTATGTGAAAGTAAAGAGATTGCTTAGGAGAAATCTATAGAGTGCATTTTAATGTATCTCGAAATTGGATTAACTTAAAACTTTGAGTGACTAAATATCAACATTATAGAGATAAATGTACAATTAGTTTTTCAAGCCTTAAATTTTAGATCTGGGATGTTTCTCCAAAATGATCGGAATCATTTCTGGGTTCTGATTCAACTTCTCTTTGAACTTAACTTGCCTTTCTTAAATTGAATACATTTCTTTAAAATTTTTGTAAGTCTTTTAAGTTTGCTACATATGAATTATACTTTGGTATTATTATTATTAATATACATAAAATAAAATACATCAACGCTTATATTTTTTACCATCAAATGCTCCTTGGATTTAAGAAAAGGTGGCCTGTTTATCCCATTCCAATAAGATGTAGTTTTAGTTGCCTACATTCAAGCAATTCAAGATCACATAATTGTGATAAATCAATGCATAATTGTCCACGATATCCAACTTTTATCCTGCATCCTTCTTCTCTGGTTACAGCATCTTGCTGAATTCTTGCTCCTTCACTTCTTTAGGTGGCACTCCTCTTTGATGAAGCCTTATGAAATGATTACTATGATAATTTAATAGCAACTCTTACTTAGTAAATAATAACATTCTTTTGCTATCTTTGTTGTCAGTGATTGCTCCTCTTATTGGATCCTTTAGGAGAGAAACATTGAGGGGAGAATGCATCATATGCTCCTTGGAATAAGAATTCATTTGCCATAATTATTCTTTGAAATCGTAATTGTAAATTGCAAAAATGTGAGAAGCATAAGTAACTAATATTTTCATGCATTTGCCATTGATTATCAATATATTAGTGACATAATTTTGATTAGATCTACAGTCAATTTACTCAACGGTGTTGTTAATGACATTCACAGAAACGAACTTTTACAAATAAGGGTAGGTGATAATTAATGTTTTTTTATTGACAAATTTCATTAATTTTGGTTATCCATGAATTAATTAAGCTATAAATTGAGATTGTCCATTGATTTTATGTTTGAATAGCTTATCATCTTTGTCAATACTATAAAATGTATTCTAAGAGTGATCAAACTCCATACATTTGAAATGTGGATAAACTTGATATTTTTTAAATTGCTTATCCACTTCATTCATGATAACAGTCTAGTCACTCTATCCATAACACAATAGGTTTTTAGTCAATTTAATAAAATGAGCTGGTTTTTAGAGTTTGAATTCGCACCAATAAATAGGATCAGATTCAATATCATAGGATAACAAATCTATAGAATCATATTTGTTAATTGCAATATACTGATGATTACATATGAACTGCTCACTTCTGGGAATGGTGAAAATATGTGTAAACTAATTCTATTAAAGTAGTTAACCATTTAACATCCAATTTATAATAACAAATATCAGTATTCAAACCTCCAGATATAAGGATGTTATTCTTAATAATTTCAAAAGCATAAACATCATGGGATTGCCCTCTTATTTGTTAGGTTATTTGGTATTGTGATCCATTGTATGATAAACAAACTATTTTACTATCTACTCCACTCACATAAACATTATTTAGATTTGGATATAAAGTAAGAATATCTGACATGTGTGTTTGTATTTGTTGAATTTCCGTATTAAATTAAGTCTCATAAATAATGATACTGCCATTGGATGATCCAATGAATAGATTATTATTGCAAATACATAATTTCCAAGGAATAATAACATTGGCCTTGGCAATTTTGGAACTGCTTATATTGAGTTGCCATGTTTACTGTTGTAGTAATGTCTTTTAAGTTAATTATCTGATAGATCCATTAGAGAAAGATGCATAAACATATTCTTTATTGATGGCAATTGATAAACATTGGCAATCTAATTGTTGTGATTGTTGAATTTGATATACTTTATTGTTTTAATAATCGAATTTTCTGATTGAACCATCACTACAAGCGCATAAAAAGTATGTGTCAATGGTGGGTATGGATTCATAGATATTAATATTATCTGGCAATTAAAAATTATTTAGAGGTTTATAATCGTGAATATTAAACAATGAAATTTGACCACTTAAATATGCACAAATGAAATCTAGATATATTATTTACATAAGTACGTTCTTCATCAATCCAAAAGAGTGAACGAATTTAACTATTGATGGAACAACAAATTGAAATTTGAGTGTATGTTGGATAAGAATAGATTTCAATCACTCCATTTTCTTTACCAACCAGCAATAATTGCTAAATAGGATTATTTGAGAGAGCTGTGATGGTGGATGGTAAATATGGAATTTGTTTATGATGCAAAGAAACATGAGCCTTTTCATATTACTTTTTAATCTGTGGTTGCTCTATTTACATTATTTTAATTTATATAAAATATATATGTCATGGTATTAATGACTCATTTAGCAGTTATTATTCTTCCGTTTTAGACTCCTCCTCTTAATTGTCCGTAGCACTTTCTTCAACGAGCATTTGATAAGGGGGCAATGCTGGAGGATGTAAAATATAGCTGATTTCCATGTATTAGAGTACAGTGTCACCACCTAAATAGAATTACAATGCTTACGTGTTCCATATGCACAATGATAAGTCGATGATTTCTTATCAACATATTCACCTCCGACTTTGACGTAGAAATTACCAGCTCTACTATGCACATCGAATCCTGTGATTCCCTAGGCCAATACATTCTAATGAGATTCGAAAATAAAAGTAGAAGGAACTTCTCTCTCAAATCTTTGTACTCTTAATTTCATCCTATTTTCATTATCCAAAAATTAATTAAACGCATTGTCTGAACTACCCAAAGTTCCCATTATAGTAGAGTAATCTGAAGAAATAAAGTAAGCTATTCTAAGAGTATTAATATGACATCTGTCTCTTGTTAAGAATCTTACAGCAGTGGCACTTCCTGTTGGTTTACCCAACTATATTTAAATGGTTGTTGTCAATGAGTCGTAGACTTCAATTTCAGCACCTACAATGAATGCCACTACTCTTGGTGTTGGATACTTCAAGTAATATTAAACCATGAAATCTTGGAATCGAGTTCCAAAACCTTGTCTCAATCTAATCAAATCTTCAAATTAATAGTTAACGTATTGCACTTCTGCTTCTGAATCCACGAATGCTACCCATCTTATTCTTAACACTGGAATGATTGCTGGACCATTAATTAAATAGTTTATATAGAACCCTTTTACAGTCACATCAGAAACAAAAGTCTGATAATTGATATTCCTATTTTTATTCCACTCTATTTCTTCGTGCATCAATAAAACTTATGGGCGTCTATTCAAATATTTATTATTCTGACCTGCTGAATTATCTTGGAAATTGCACTCGAGTGAACATTTGCAATGGAAAGACAGGTTCAACGAATTTGTTTTGTCTATTGATGGTTCTATCAATCCCAGATTGCCATTCTGTATAACCATCATAGCCTAACTATCCCAAAACGCTAACACATAAAATTGCTGCAATTATAAACATTAATATTAAAAAAACGATATCAATTAGATAATAATTCTGCAATCAACTCCACCAAGGCCATTGTGTTTTACATAAAGATATCAAAAATTTCTCGTTTTCTTTACTACAACTAATAAAATTCTTCCACCCAGTCTTCGCTTTTAATACATTTAATTAATAACTAAAGTTCTTCCAAATTCATCAATTTCTCCTTGACTTCTTCAGCATCCACTTCTACTTAATTTTAATCATAATTGGCTCTTCTTTTCCCGTAGATAAGATGAGTCATCACCTGTTGTAGATCGTACTTATTATGAATCATGGCTTAAACGACATCCTCTCTTTTATAGCCCTATTCAATCAATTCCAAGACCTTCTTTTTATAGTCTTCAGCATTATCTAATATCATCTCTTATAATTCAATTAGTTTCGACTTTTTTCGTTCTTTGATTGTTTAGATTATCAGATCTCCCTCTTGTACATCTTAATTAATCAACTATAGTTTTGGTTAAAGAATTCTGTTTTTATGAATGTAATTATATTCCTCCTTTGTGTTGCTGATGATGTTATTGAGATCTTCGACGGTGATTTATTGAGGAACTGTAACTTTGAGGTTTTCCCTCGGAGAAATTTTAACAATAATTTAAATCATTAATAATTTATACGTACGAGGGTGAAATGTAAGTCATATCATATGGTGATTGGTAAATCGAGAAACACTGAGAGATCGACTCGTTAAAGGGAAATAGGATGATATCGAAATACTGGATTAAAGATTTGATTAAAGCTTGAATATAAATTAAGTTGCTAACATAATAAATTTTATTGATGAAATATTAACAACAAAATGATATCGAGGGTCAGAAGCATTCTCTGTTGAGCGTCGAGGATCTCACTGATTTATTTATCCTTAACAAAATCAACGATGGATAAAGTTTAAATTAGGTTAAATCATTTGGAGACGATTATGGTTTGGCTCGTAAACTAAACTCAGACATAAAAGTATGTAAAAGAGTCTAAAAGCTATTAGTAAGGACTCAGCACAGAAGCTGATGTGTAAAAGAATAGAGAAAGCTTTGGAGACAACACACCAGTGGAGAAAGAACCAACGACTTTGTGTGAATTGATAATGGAATGTTTGGAAGACACCATGCTTCGAATACTGCTATTAGCAGCATTGGTATCAACAGTGATTGGGATAATAAATGAAGGAGTGGCCACAGGATGGACAGAAGGGTAAGTTAATTATTTGATCATAATAGGGCGACGATTTTTTTTGCCATATTTTTAATCATTTCAATCACCGCAGGAAATAATTATTTGAAAGAAAAACAATTCAGATAGTTGAGAAGAAGATTAGATGATGGAAAATGTCAAGTTATCAGAGGAAATAAGGTAACGGAAATTGCAACCAAAGATCTCGTTGTCGGAGACATTCTATTATTTAATCTAGGAGATCTCTTTGTTGTAGATGGTAAAAGATTAAGTATATTATTATAATAGGTTTGATGATATAAGGTAGTGCTGTTAAAATGGATGAGTCAGCAATGACTGGAGAAAGTGACGAAATAAAAAAATTACCATATTAAGAAATGGCACAATAAAAACAATAATAATTGAATCAAGATGCTGCCAGAGGTCACACTAGTCCATTTTTAATATCAGGAACTAAATGCTTAGATGGAACAGGCTAAATGCTAGTTCTAGCTGTTGGTTAAAATACAATCTCTGGACAATTAAAGAAATTGTTGATTCAAGACAATCCACCAACTCCATTATAATAGAAATTAGAAGGAGTGGCTTCAGATATAGGAAAATTGGGAGTTATCGTATCAATCTTCACATTCATTGCTTTAATGGGACATCTTGGATATGACATTTATTTAGGTTTGATACAATTCCAAAGTCTTAAGACCTTGTAAGTGATAGTGGAATCATTTATGATTTCTGTAACCATTATTGTTGTGGCTGTACCTGAAGGATTACCCCTGGCTGTTACAATAGCATTGGCATATTCAGTTGGAAAAATGAAAGATGAATAAAATTTGGTTAAGAATCTATCATCCTGTGAAATAATGGGTGGAGCCAATAACATATGTAGTGATAAGACAGGCACATTGACCTAAAACATCATGCAAGTAACTGCCTTGTATGTTGAAAGGAATACCATAAAGAATGATGTCCATACAATTAAATCTAAATTGAATAAGAATACCATTGAATTGATGTGTGAAAGTATATGCTACAATTCAAATGCATTCCCATAAAAGGATAAAGCAACCAATAAATGGATCTAAATTGGTAATAAGACTGAATGTGCTTTGTTAGAGTGTGCCGATAATTTCAACTACAACTTTTCATAATACAGACCTAGTGATAAAATCCTTAGATAAATCCCATTCAATAGCAAGAGAAAGAAGATGAGTACTGCAGTATATAATCCAAAATCTCAATTTGTTAGAGTGTATACTAAGGGTGCTTCTGAAATTATATTAAATCAATGCATCAAAATGGTAGGAGCTAATGGTGTTGAATAAATTTTAGACTAAAATGCAAGAAATTAAATCTATAATGATATAATCTAATAATTTGCTTCAGAATCCTTAAGAACAATAGCCATTGCATACAGAGATCTCGATCCTCACTCTTAAAATTCAAGTGTATTAGGATAAATTCCTTAACTTACTAAATACACTTAATCAATCTAAGATGATGATTTAGATAAAGATTTAGTACTAGTTGCAATTGCAGGAATCAAAGATCCAATAAGACCAGATGTACCGAATTCAATCAAATAATGTCACTCATCTGGAGTTACTGTTAGAATGGTTACTGGTGATAATATATTGACTGCCACAGCCATAGCCAAAGAATGTGGAATTCTTCAGATTAACAAACAACCAGGACAATATGAAGTGATGGAGGGCAAGTTTTTCAGAGAGTTTGTGGGAGGACTCAAGACAAGCAAAGACAAAGATGGAAATGAAATCAAAGAAGTAGGAAATAAGGAGAATTTTAAAGTGGTTGCCAGAGACATGAAGGTTATGGCAAGAGCATCACCTGAAGATAAATACATTTTGGTTACTGGATTGATTGCTGAAGGTAATGTTATTGCAGTCACTGGTGATGGTACTAATGATGCTCCAGCCTTAAAAAAAGCAGATGTAGGATTTGCTATGGGTATCACTGGTTCTGATGTTGCCAAGGATGCTGCTGATATTATCTTATTAGATGATAATTTCAGTTCTATAATCACAGGTACTTACAATTAGTAATTTTAGCTATGAAATGGGGCAGAAATATTTACGACTGTATTAGGAAATTTATCCAATTTCAATTAACTGTAAATCTAGTAGCATTATTCATGTCCTTTTTGGGTGCTGTTGTTCTGAAAGAATCCCCATTAAATACTATTGAAATGCTCTGGGTTAATCTTATTATGGACACCTTTGCTTCGTTAGCATTAGCAACTGAACCTCCCAATATCACAGTGCTTGAAAGACAACCATACAAGAGAGAGGATAAAATTGTATCTCCAACCATGAATAGAACCATCGTAGGAGGATCTGTCTATCAGATTGCTGTTCTGTGTGGCATCTTGTTTGTTCTACCAAAATACATGGATTTATCTATGCCTTAAGAGTTATAAGGATAAAAAGTAATATATAAATGCTATCATTTAAGTTCCATAAGAATGTAGTGTAAATGAGTATATTTTTCTAAACTTTTGTCGTTATGCAAGTGTTTAATTCAATTACTTGCAGATAACTTGATTACAAAACTATCAACCCTTTTACTAATGCATGCAACAATCCTTTATTTTGGGGCGTCTAAACATTCACTTTAATAATCTAATGCATCTTAATTTAATATGGTGGTAAATTTGTTAAGGTCTCCCATTTAACTGTGTAACAACATATACTTTGCATTGGATTTGGAGTAGGTAGCATTATATTTTTGGCCCTTGTTAAATTAATCATTCCTGATAAGTTCTGTCAAAGGGTTGAGCTTTTCAGAGAAGATATTATCACTGAAGATAAAATGGATGATACTCTAGCAAGTAGATTAAGAAGAAAATCAACTACAAGACAAAGAAATAGAAAAACTGAAAATTAAGATTATGTCACTGTCCGTAGTATATAATAAAGTCATTAAAGAATGTGAAATATTAATTATAATATTAATAATTCCCTATATCTAATTTGGGAGAATAAATCTCTACCAATAATTTTGTTATAAACAATTAATAATGGAAATCATTCACTAAGAGGGCAGTTTTTCTATATGATGGAACATGTGGCTTTCATTAGTAAAATACTCTTTGAAGATCTTATTCTCGCTCAATAGTTCCAACATTCCAGGATGCAATCCAGTAATATACACCTAAGTGCTATTTTCTATGTTTATAAATACTATTATACTTCTCATGTTATCTATAATAATGGCTAAACTGTCAACTGCTTAGAAATCGAAAACGCAAACATATCTGAAACTGAGAATGAAAACGTCTGTCTTGGCTAATTCTTTGATCTAATCGATGTGACCCTTGATATTGATGTAATTTAAGGCTCCATTAAATCTGTAAACAGTATATGTTCCTTCTAGATTTGGGGGAATGTCATTGCATTCTTCTTCAAATTCATGAAGATTAGAATCTCTTAGATTTATCTAATACACTCCTTCCTTTTGATTGGTCATCACTTCTGCTGAGGGTGAACTCATTTTTTGTGCAAAAATAATTAGAGCATGCATGCTGCCAATAAGAGTACTTTGAATGGCACCGTAATTAACACAGAGCCAAGCAATACAAAAAATATAGAATAAAATTAATTTTCTCTAGGTTCTGTATAAATTAACATAGTAATGCCAAGGTGGTATATTGATAATCATGTACAGCAATTGACCACTAATAATATAGAAGGGTATATCCATAAAAAATTTACTAAAAACACCATAGAAGAACAGTATTGATAAAGCGTTAAGAATGGAGGACCATTGGTTGGTCTTACGTAACTTAATATCTAAAATGTACATCCTTGATGATGCACAACAAGGCAACCCACCAAATATTCCACTTAAAATATTGGCAGTAGATACACATTGTATTTCCTGATCATAATCACATTTGACACCACTTAAAGACTAACCTGCCCTGGCACAGAATTGATTTTATATCAAAATAAAAAGTGTGATGGGTATAGCTTAAGTTAATAGATGACTAACAACTTAAAAGTCTGGATGAAATTTTGGGCCATCATATTCTATAAAATTAAAATATATTGTGACTTATCCATATGCTGATCTCAAGCATTTTTCAGTTGGATAGACTATTCCCAAGGTTAATCCAGTTAATGTAGTTATGAATATCCATGGAAATTACCTAAAGAATATTCTACCCATCTACAAAAAGAGGAAAACACACCATGCACCTACAAAATAGTATAAATCTCCTCTTTCTTAAAAAGATATAAACATATCGTAGTAAGATGAATACAGTTCCACTCCTCTATTCGAATGATTATCTGTTAATCCAAACATATAATCACTATATGAAAAAAAAAATAGACTTGCAATCCCTAACAAGAATCCTTCTATAACATAAACCGGAATAAAATCTGATAAATGATGCCATTTTAATAATCCTGCCAAATAAATGTAGATTCCCACTATGATTGTGATCCAAGGCATTACTTCAACACCATAGGTCTTCACCAATTGATAATTCAATCCAATTACGACCCAAGATGGCATATATATTGAATGGTTGCCTTGTCAATCTTAATAATATACTTCCACTAAAGAATCCATTGGTTAGTGCTGCTATGAATGCAGTCGTGATACCAACAGAGGCGTTGCAACCTGAACTACTACCGATAGTTAAGTGAAATGGCATATTCAATATTGTCTAGGCCATTCCACTCTTCCAAGAATCTCTAATGTAGGTCAATCCACTCTTAAAACTATGAACCGACAGATGATCTAGACTGGATTATTTTTGGAGTTTGCTTGATTTAATATTGGGCCCTTATTGTTGATTTTCATTTTAATTCAGTGTTGGAATTTCAATTAAAGGTTATTAAGACATAAATAATATTAACAAACATATGCTAAAGTTATTTATTCTGACCCTTTTAATAATTACAATTTCAGCCAGATTGGACCAATAAGATCCAGCAGTTGGGAAGAAAAATACAAGTTCAAACAAATAGGAAAGTGATGTTATGAAATACAGGAGAGCAGCTGCAATGGCCAAAGAGGAATTCTAGGGTATGGAAGTGTGAATAACAATTATTAGAACTATGCGGTCTCAATGGTTTTGTGTGGAAATAAACTACTCTGGTTGATACTCAAGTTGTCTCTGGATTCAATTACAGCATCTATGGTAAGGTGTAGAAAGGAGATTAGACAAGAACAGTCAAGGTCTCATTTTATATTCCAGCTGGATAGGATTCCAGAATTAAAGCTACCGGTTGCAATATTGTTGCTTGAAGAAATACAATAAAACAATATATATATATTAATAATGCCTTATTCATTCAAACTTTTAGTTCACGATGTCTAACTTCAAATTTCAGATCCTATTCTGATCTCCAGTCCTTCTCTTTCATTCACCATAGCCAATTATCCAAAAATTATAGTTAACGGAAAATGTCCTATAAGTAATGTTAAGGGAACATACGATTAACAGAAACCATTTGGCCATGGGAAATCAATTTTATTGCATTTGAATCAGGATAAAATGACAGACATCTTGAGGGAAATGCCCCTCGAAATATTATTTTTGAATGGACAAGCAATTGTAGCTGGAGCAAGGATTAATTTAGAGCATTTTATTCCAGACATTGATTCAGAATTGAAGTTCAAGAGAGGCAACTTCCATTTGCTGGATCATTTTGGCAAACCCTATTTGTTGGCTGATATTTCAATAAGCATACACGACCCAGATAAAATTCCAGATGTTTTGAAAGAGGAAAGAGAAAGACAAATCTAAATGATGAAATAAAAACAATAAAATGATTACCTACAATAACTAGAGAAGCCAACTGACCCAGAACCAGTCCCAGATTAAATAGTGTATAACAAAAAGAAGAAACAAGACTCTACTCCAAAAAATTAGTATTCACATCCAAATACATACTCTGAATAGAGAAGTCCAAGGAATATGAATGACATTGAATAAATGAGTTAATAACCAAAAATAACCATTCAACAACCACGTTAATAAACAATGCAATCAACTTAACCTAAAATCCCATAAAGACCTGTAAGTGCTACACCTAAATCCAACGTCCATCCAAACTCCAAACAGCCAATTAGTTTCCATGAATCCAAAGCATCTTAAAAACAATCTGTGAAAAAACCCTTAAAACCAGCCCTCAAAGTTAATTAAAAAACATCCAAACCAATCCCCTAGAATTCTTAACCATAATAAACGATTAAAAAGAACCCAAATTCTGTAATCATACCAGAACCAGATGAAATTAAGGATATTCCTATTACTGAATGGGTGAATTAAGTTTACTGTCCTCCCCCTATGTTTCTGGATAAGAAAGTATATGTGCACAAGGTTTATAATGCACCTGAAGAGTAAGTCGAGAAATATGTAAAACCAGCAAAATTCTACTCTATTGGGATACAAACAGATTTTCAATTGCCAGATGTAAAAGCCTAATAAACTGAATACTCTCAGGATCCTTAAGATTACACTCCTAAGGACAGAGTTTAAACATAAACAGTCGTATCTGATAATTACTAAGAGGACTTTGAAAGCTTTGTTTAATCTTAATCCTAATTCTCATAGAGTTAATAACTGAAGCAATCGAAAACTCCAAGAAATTAACCTTCCTCAAATAGGAGAACTACCTCTATTTAAGAAGCAGTTGATGAGGATGTTATATCAGATATCTATTCTTAAGATTTTGAATAAATTAGTTAGAGTTAAACTTTTAAAAGAAGTTTATCAAAAAAAGATGATATATCTGATTCATATATCCCAGATTTTGAGTCTATCAGCCAATCTTAATAATTTAGGAAAAAATGATTTTTATTATTTATTTTATAATATTTCATAATGGGTAATAAATAAACTCCTGCATAATAGTCAATTCAAGCATATATCAAACATCTAAAGACGAGGAAGGAAACCTTAAATCTAACAGGGCTGAAATGCATGAAGTATGATAATATTATTGTGACCATTGATTAATGGAAGAAAATGAGTTAAAAACTATTATAGATCTAATACGATTATCCAAAATACAATTAGAGAATAAAAAAAATAATTTTAGAACTCAAAATATTCATCGAGAACATCAATTCAGAAGAGTTGATCAAAGCTTTTCAGAATAAGCAAAAATTAGAAGAGTTCTTGCGTTTAGATAATAGTGAGGCTTATCCTTGTCTAAATCTTAGTGAACACATTCAAATTGATCAATGCTAATTGCATGTACAATCTTTGATAAAATCTACAAGAATTAAAAGAAGAATTTTAAACAATATTAATGAACTTAAAAAATAATCCAAATTAAAGAACTTAGTTGAAAAAGAAATCTTATAAAAGGATAATTTTATTATGATCATCATTCAAAAATATTGTTAAATTGTATTATCAACATTTCAATAGACTAATATAAATGAGCTTAATTAAGAAATAATTGATCATTAACAATCCCTTACATTTATAACGAAATTTTAATAGAAATTGTTGACGGATATCTACATGAAAGAGATTGATCCTGATATTACATTGAAAACCATTTTCACCAATGAGAAAATATATCTTCATTATATTAATTTTTTAAAGTGCACAAACTCAGAAGAATTAAAGGTTTACGAACAATAGCTCGATCTAAAATAAAATCTTACTCTTAGTGATTTGGGAGCAGAATAAGCATTTTGGTTGAGTGAAAAGAAAGATCCTTATTCTGAAGTTGTTCTATAATTAAATTTTATTTAGAAATAAAAATGTCCTGTAAGAAAATTTGAACTTATAGGAAAGCTTAAATATACAATATGCAAAGTAAGAATGCTATATATTATAAGTGCTTAGACGAATATTATATCTAGCATCCCATGAAAAATCAGAAACAATTACAAGTAGATAGCGATCACTTTTTAATTATTTTGATTTACACTTTGATTCGATAAAATTAACCTACTTTTATTATACATCTTAAATTCATTTTATTTACAATGTCAAAGGAGATCGGTAAATCAATCATTTCTCATTCTTTTTAGAAATAGACAGAGGTCAGAATTCTTGGGTTTTTGTCAGCCTCATTGCTGCTGTAACTTAGATTTAAGTTAAAGATATTTGCAGAACTAATCTATAAAATTGTTTAGAAACTGTTATCTAGAGTTAATTCAATCTAGAAGGAATGTGATCTATATTTTTTTAGGATAAAATCAAATTTTTTTCTATTGTTGCTAGTAAATAATTTTGAAACAAAATAATAATTAAATAAATTTGTATCTTAATTATATAAAATTTGATTTTAAAGAAATTGTCAAAATTCACTGAAAATCAAAGTCCTCAAAAGAATGTTTTCTTTCTTACTCTAGCTTTACTCTTTTTTTATTTAAGATTATTTTGTTATTAAAAGTACAAAGTTCGTTTACATTTTATTTTAAAAGACTTACATCATTAGGTGATAAAATGTTTACTACATCTTAATCATCATTATCAGGTTGCGAAACTAATACTTAAACTATTTTAATTTATCTAATAAGGGTCATAAATAATTATTACTAATAATGTTCTTGTTGCTTTTTAAGCGGATCTGTTTTCATGATTACTCCTAATTGTCTTAAATATTTGATTACACTCTATTCTTATTGATTTAAGATAGCCTTTTTATTGTCTTTGTTATGAAACATAGGTAGAAATTCGTCTAAGCTATCTTTTGAATTTAAGGATTAAAAAGACAACATTAAAAATTATTTATCTTATGATACTGCTATATATTATTTTATATTTTGCTATTATGATTCAATATTTTTATCTACGAACTCCAGCCAAACATGCTCTATAAATATTTCTAGGGTTTTCTGGGAACATATCAGCATGAATTCTTAAGTCTTCCATATTATCTATTAAATTGAATTGCAAATCATTTTGATACCTAATTCTCCTTTTTTTGTCCACATCGCTTCAGCTGTATATCTTTTGCACATGTCTTCTGCTTCTTTTCTCAATCCAGGATCATTCACTCTACCAGTAGCATAATCACATCCCTTCCAACAAATTTAGATTGATGGGTTATACCATGAAAATACATCTTAACACATGGCGTAGCAAGTACCACCATTGTACCTTAGAATTTACCCACCTATTATTCATTGATTAGTGTACCTGTTGCCATTTTGATAATTAAAAATAAAATGTTATTGTATATTATATAAGTTTAATAAATAATATACTCATTAACGTTTGTATTGGTATTCTAGGGAGATTCATAGTGGATGATAATCACTGTAGAATATTTACATAAATAAAACAGTTATTATAAATAAGGGTATATATAGAGAGTCATTAAAAAATTAAATCTTTAAATTTAAATAAAAACAAACAATGTCCAACAATAAGGAATAAATCAAGGCAGAACTTGAAGAGAATAGAAAGAAATTAGCTGAAAAATTTGGACAAACAAAAATGGGCAGCACTTTGGCCAGAAGAAAGCATAAAAATGTTCACTAAACTTAAGTACGTAATGGAAATAATCATTATAGATAAATGACGATAAGAAGCTTAAATAAGTTATTAAGAAATTTGGAGTACAACAATTGGGGAATATTGACGAAGTCAACTTTTTCAAAGATGATAATACAATTATTCACTTTTCAAAACCAGAAGTCCAAGCAGCTATTGGAAGCAATACATTTGCCATTTTTGGAAATCCAGAAACTAAAAAGTTTGCAGAGTTGATGCCAGAGATTTTGAATCATATTGGTCCAAACTAAATGGGTCTTCTTTAAGAATTAATGAAAGAAAATTAGAGTAAGGTACATAATTTAAAAAAAATTTAAGGAAAAAGTTGAAAAAATTGCTGAGGCTGATCCAAAAGATGAAGACGATATTCCTGTATTGGTGTAGGGATAAAACTTCGAAGAAGCAAGCAAGAAAGAATGAGTTAAAATATCATATATTATGTATACCATCCATTATTTAATAACCAATATCTATTATGTTTTGTTTTGAGTAGATCTTAATCACTTACTTTAATGGGGGTACTAATTATCAGAAGGATATTATCGTCTCTGGATCAATATTTATTGTGTTTTTGAATAATTAATCAGAATTGGTTGGAGTATTGAGAGGGCTTTATAGAAATCATATGAAAATGAATCCCATTTGAAATTATTATTAATTTAATTATTATTATGGTGTTGACTGCTAGACAAAGGGATGAATTAAATTAAGCAATACATCAATATTTATTGATAAGCTATCAATAAAGTGCATAAGTGTTTAAAACTGAAGCTGTTGTTAAGGATGGCTAAATTGAGGCTGATTTATTGGAGAAAAAATGGAATTCTATTGTAAGGTTGTCAAAAAGAGTAATAACTTTGGAATAGCAAGTAGAACAATTGAATGAATAATTAGCATAAGCTTAAGCTGGCAAAATACAATTTAATAAATGTACATCAAATAAAGTTAAGATATAGCTGATGATGAATAAAGATTAACACCCTTTGAGAAATTTAAATTAGAAGGACATAGAGCAGGAGTGAATTGTGTGGCTTTTCATCCCTAATACTAAATTCTTGGTTCAGCAAGCGATGATGGCAGCATTAAATTATGGGATTACGAAAGTGGTCATTTCGAAAAAACATTAAAAGGACATACAAGTAATGTAAATTGTTTGGCATTTGATCCTACTGGAAAATATATTTGTAGTGCTAGTAGTGTATAATTAAATTTGATAATAAGGATTTATCAATAAAATTATGGGAATTAAAAAACCATACCTGTGTAAAAACACTTATTGGTCATGAACATAGTGTATCAACTGTTTAATTCTCTGATCATGGAGATTTTATATTGAGTGCTAGTAGAGATAAAAGTATCAAATTATGGGAAGTGTAGACTGGATTTTGCAAGAAAACATTCTCTGAGCATCAAGAATGGGTCAGGTGTGCTGTATTTAGTAATGATGAAAAACAAATGGCTTCTTGTTCTTAGGATTAGATGATTTATATATGGGTAATAGATAGCGGATAAATTTTGCATCAATTGAGTGGACATGAACATGTGGTTGAATAAGTCAAATATGTTCCTGAACATGGGGCCAAATAAATTCTGACTCAATAATAACAGCAAAATATTTAAACGATTAATCTATTAGTTTCTGTATCAAGAGATAAGGAAATCAAAATATGGAATACTATTTTAGGAACAAATCTGTTTACATTATCTGGACATGATAATTGGGTCAATGGAGTTTCTTTTCATCCTGATGGAGTTCATATGCTTTCAGTATCTGATGATAAGACAATTAGAGTATATTATTTATATTGACAATAGGTATGGAATTTGAAAGAGTAGAAACAAAAAAAGAAGATTGAAAATGCTCATGATAAGTTCATTTTGAAATGTGAAATAAATAAATTTATATTCGCCACATGTTCTGTAGACCAAACAATTAAATTATGGCTATTAAGTTGATCAAATAAATAATATTTATCAAAATATGTAAAATACAGTTAATCAATTTTATATGATAATTATGATATATTAATATAATATAATCAGAATCTCCTTCTTAAACTCCATACTGATTAAATATGCTATTCAAATTGAATGTCGTCTTCAATTAACACATTTAAATTATTATAATATCCAATGAATTCTTCAAAGGTTACGTTAGGATTTTTTACATAGTCTCCCCCAGTCTATAAAATAGTTAAAATTCATACAAAAACAATGTGATGTTATTCAAAAGTGTCTATGAATTCGCATAAAATGTCATCCTCTCTTTTTCTGTTGGCTCTGACATCAGGATGATCCTTTGCACTGAATTATTCTATTATTTATTAAATTCTAATTACATTTAACTATATCGATGGTAGCCTTTGGAAGAGATTCAAATGCTTATTGAACAGCATTAAATTTCCTTAAACTCATCGTACCTTAAACTTATTTAATGAATCCATCATAATTCATCATTCCATTTGTTTGGAATTATTAGAAAACTTCATCTAAAATTTAATCACTCACTTCCAGTCTCCATTACTTAAAGCAATTCTTCCATTCCTAGTATGATAAAGCATTCAAATGGGATTTATCATACAACTAAAATCTATACTATATATTTATCAATCCTCTCAATCCTCTTTATGAAATTTTATTCTTCAAAATTTGCACACCATCCATCTTTTATTTGTTTGATTTTACACTTTGCTCTCTTTCTTATTATTACTATTGTGATTATTATGAAATCTATGATTAAGACAGTGGGATTTATTAAAGTTATGATCCATTTTAAATTGCTTTGACATCTTCCAATGGTTTAAATATGTTAAATGAAGCTGGTTAATTATAACCTACAGAAGGTCTTGATTAAGCTAATTATTCTTGTTGGGTAAATGTTCCAAATGGTGCATTTGCAGAAACACTTCCTCCTTGTAAAACATATCGATGGTGATCTTATAAATAACTTCTTTTATGATCTGGTTCAAAAACTTACTTATTACCAGCATGATGATTCTTGCCTCCGTCTTACAGCAATCTGAATACATTCACAATTATCTACTCGAAGTATTTATCATCAGGTATTGAGGCACTATAATTACTAAAGAATTCTAATAGTTCTTCTTTTGGAATATTTTCATGTCCAAATCCTCCATTGATATTATGTAATTATTGCAATGGTTCAAAAAAGTCTTAAACAATTTCATCATCACTTTTCTTGCCACTTTTTAGATCAGGATGATTTCTACAAATGAAGTTGTTTCTTAATGTTGACAATGTGACACAATCATTTGTTCTATATTTTTCAAATAATTATTCGATTAATTAAATTCTCTATTATGGCATTTCACCTCTTAATACAAACATGAAACCCCATAAATCTATTAAACCAGATGATTCTCTATCGAAATATTGGAATACAAGATCTATTTCAGGGTCTGTCACTTCAATTTTATGATCTCTAATAGCCTTTCTAAATTCAGTCAAATTCAACATCCCATCATGATCAGCATCTAAGATTTTCCCAACTCTATACAAAGATATGAAACCTCTTGCTCCTCTTGATATCAATCGATTTCTGATTCTTTGTACTATTAATTCAACCTATCTGGATGTTGAGGACATCTAGGATGCATTTGACTATTGAGATTTGACTGATTTTGGAACAGATTATCGTTGTTATTGTTATTGTTATTGTTATTATTATTGTTATTGATAAGATTTTACTGATTTATCTTAAGATGGGGAAAAATTTAATTATTAGACAATTTGAGGATTGGTTATTATGTTCTATGATTCAGGGGAGTAATTGAATTATTACTATTATTATTTTACACTTTGAGGTGGAGTACCATATTATGGAGCTTATTGTTAAAATTAATTCAAATCCCAAACAGAAGCCAGAATAGACTTAAATATTTCATCACTTGTCACATAGAATCCAAAATAAGAGTAAAAATCAAAAAAATCTTGAATTGTCAACATTTTAATTCCTCTTAATTACAGATAGACACTTAATCCTGACAAAAATTCTTCTCTAACGTCATTAGGCGATCTATTTAGTATTTTAATTTCGGGATGTCTATCTGCATTGAATCTATTCACTAACTATTGAGGATTGACTTCTCTTTATTCAAATGTGTAAAATACATCTGACACTACTCCTTACCTGGATTAATTCAAGTATTGACCCTTAATTTAATTAATCAAGTTTGAAGCACTCATATACTCTCCATTGAATAATTAATACAACCCATCCACTTCTATATTATTCCTTTTCAAATAATCCTGCAATTGCTAAGCAGTAAATTAACTTGGTAAACTTATTGCTAAATTCAATATGCCTAAAGCCCCCTTCAATTGTAATTTAACTCTGAGTTAATCTAATGGATTTCCTGTTTGTACTATTCTTGATTCTGCTTATTCCTCTAATGATTGCTTCCCAACAACTCTATTAATAAACTCCTTATAATTTAGTTATTCATTAACAGAGTAGGTCGTCCAAAGTCTCTCTCCAAACTAAATTTAAAAAATTGATATACTTCTTAATCTGAAATCGTAACACCAGCTTTAGCTATTGCTTTTAAAAAGTCTTGCTTTTTCAAATTCCCTTCATTGCTAAGGTCGAAGAATTTGAATATTTTGAGGAGCACTGTTTCAACACCTATTCTTGAAGAAGCTTTGAATTAAAGTTTTGTTACAAGTTCTTTTTCAAATTGCTAAATATCCATTTTAACGATAATTTAAATTGTAATTTTAGAAAAGACATCTCGTCATAAGTTTCCCAATATTTACGAAAGATACTTTGTATTTTAAATATATTTAGGACAGCAATCACCATAACCCAAAAATATAAACTTGATTCTTTAGCTTTCATACAAGTTTAATAATTTGAGTTAGATTTAACATATTTTTGAACATGAAAGATCAGAACAATCATCTAACTCAAATAACATATAGATAATTTTAGGGATTAAAAATATCATAACTTTACTACGAATAATTTTTGTAAAATATTATAATTGACATTAATCTCTCACTCAAATTCTTCAGATCCAAAAGTTATTTGTTGCCACGTGTCTGATTCAAGTTCTTATTATATTAAAGCTGAATTCTAGCCCAGAAAAAATTGGATTTTCGAAAAGGGTTTTGGGCTTTGATATTCAACAGTTGGTAAGAATTACATAAATTCTATTGTGCGGCTATCGTTGAAAAGAAAATCATAAGAAAAAACAACATAACCTTTGTTATTTTCTAAGTGCTAAAAGGTACAGATTGGCTTAACTTTAGTTTAATATTAAAGATTTCTGATTAATTTATTGTTGTGTAAATTATAGACTCTGACACCAAAATGATGTTACACTACCACCAAATTATTGACATTCCATATTTTTGCCTTTATTTTTTAAAAGTATTTTGGTTCAAATGATAATAAAAATGATTTCACAACATTCAATTTAGTATTTTTCTTTCTGAATACTTTAAAGCAAATTAACTTTTATTATCTCATAATTTACATCGTTGAGAGATATGCTTCCTTATTCGAAACAAATCTCCAATCAAAGGTTGCAATATTAACCTAATATACTTCACTTAAATCCCCAAGGATATGGGATGTTTCCAATGTATCATTTGTTTATATTAATTTGTATTGAGAATCTTCTGTAAAGGATAATTTCAGACGTTTGTAAGCTTCATAAGTAATAAACTTCAATTTGTATTGCTATTTGGTATAGAGATCAAAAATAATATAATCCTATTCGCCCAAAAAAAAAATATATTTAGAATCAGGAGTGAATTGAATGGAAAATGTATCTGCATCATCATCATGCTAAAAGAGAACCTGATTGGTTTTTAAATCTCTTACTGTAGCATTGTAATATTCCTTATATTTTTCATAAAGAATTATACAGCAGACAAATCTGTTATTATTTGAGATGATTATTTGATTTATTAGAGTATCCGCCTTGTTGGGAGGGTTTTCAATTTTAGTTTGATATACTTTGACAATGCAAATATTTTGGGATTCGAATTACATTTATTAATATAATCAAATAAAATGGAGTTTAACTTAAGAAATGAATAAATGATAGCATATCATAGAAATAGAGAGGATTATGAACCATAACCTGAGGATTGTTTATAATTTGCTTATGGCGATCGTAGATATGTGAAGATGACAAACTAAATTTTTGCAAGTGATGATGTTTTGAAACTGAAGAATTTAGAGGAAATCAATGAAGATTTGTAATCCTAATATTTATTAAAATGATAATAGTCATAGAGGAGACTTTATAACCTTGGCATTGTTATCTAGTGATATACTGGATGTTTTAATGAGTCATTTATCCAATCCTCATGAGAGAATTCGAGAACTCTCTTCGAGTGCAATTGTAAATATATTTTGAACTATAAAAAGGTGTTGATTAGTTCAATAAAATTTGGAAGGGATAAGATAATGGAAAAGTTTTATGTTCCAACAATAATGAAACTTCTGAATGATTAAGTTGTTAATATTAGAAAAAATGGATACCTCAGTTTATTAAACATGACTGAATTTTAATAAGGTAATTATAATATTCAAAATTGTAGGAGTTGATCATGTTTATGCGTAGGGTATTTTGGTACCATTGGTTAACAAATTGGTTGAAGAAAGTGTTGAGGATTTATTGACTTTGGATTTGCAATTGTTGGAGAAAATATTGTATTGTGGAGATGCCTAAGTCGAAATTCTAAAAACTTAAGCTATCAAGAGATTAACATAACTTTTAAAACGATCTAATTTTAAGTTGAGATCCTTGGCTTGTAAGAATCTAGCTTGCATTTCATATGATGCAAATGGGAAATTAGATGTTATCAATTAAGGGTGTGTTCTTGAATTGTGTGAACGATTATTAGACGATCATAATGAAGTCATCACTAATGCAACAATGGCTTTGGCTAGTTTAGCATAGCATAATGAATGCAAATTTCAAATGATGGATAATAATAAGCTAGACATTGTTATTTAATTGCTTAGTCACAACGATCACTAAATCAAATTAAATAGTGTTCAATTAGTAACTAGTCTTGCTGAACATCCAAAAGGAAGAAAGGAATGTTATAAATGTTTGCCTACTCTTTAGAACTTTTCAACTGATCCTTAATATGAGTACATCAGTCCTTATGCTATCTAGGCCATCGAAGTCATTAAGTGGGAACCTTGAAAAATAAATTATAATATATATTTATTATTATTAATGGAAAGAGATCCCTTTTATAGCAATGAGTAATAAAATGAATTGCGACCCTATAAGCCAAGTAAGTTTTGAAAACAAAATAAGCGTAGGAATAAACCTTCTTTGAGAGATTTTCATACTAATCCTTAACATTCAAAACTACTGTTGTTTAATTCATAATATTCTTTTTAACTATTTTTCACACAGTTTATTTGACTGAAAAATATTTGGAAGACGATGAGGATGAATCTGATATTTATAGTTTTGAATGTGTATTGTACACTTGGGGTTCAAAACACACTCCCTCAATTATATACCGTTTTTAATTTTGGAGATTAGTCTGTCCTATATTTCTTCATGGATCCTTTTCACATATTATAGGCAATATGATGGTTCAAATATATTACGGGTTCATTTTAGAATTAACGCATGGATGGAAAAGAGTTTCAATTCTCTACATTGTAGGAGGAATAGGAGCTTCCTTATTCTCGTGCGTTAGATTTTATTCTGAGACATCTGTAGGAGCTAGTGGATCAATATTCGCTTTGTTAGCTCTTGAGTTAATCTATTTTATAACTGCTTTTCCTGGAATTGAACCAAAAAGAATTGTTGTATTTATTTTATTAGCTCCCATGATTTTCTTATCTTTCATTGATGCTCCTCCTCAAGTTGATATTGCTGGTCATCTTGGAGGACTTGTTGTAGGATTGCTTATAGGAATAGGATATGCATTTGCTGATGCTCAAAGCAATATGTATTATTTCATAATATCAATAGCAAAAAATAATGCTAATACATTTTTTACGGTTTGGTTGGACTTTTGTTTATTTATATTTTCACCATCCTCTACCAGGCTAAATCAGAAGATGAATAAATATGCTAAGGAATGAATATTATTTGAATTCCAATATAATTTTACATAAACTATAATATATATAAATGAATTATGTAATTAAATAAACAGACTTATTTTTAAGGGGACTAAAGACTTGCCACTCAATTGATTAGAACTTGTATTGTTACTTTTCCACTAATGGTATATAACAATATACAAAAATTTAGGAATTTTATTGTTGAATAATTATCAATAATTTGAAGATGTTGATGCTAAAAAGCCCACATTTTTTTTTTATCTCAAGTCAAACTCATTCGAAAAACTTCAAACTAATTCAATTCATTATAAAATGCCGTAAAACTTGTCTCCAGATGTCTAAATTAAACTATAAAAACTAAATGCCTCTTTGGATAAATTAGTTTTCGAAATAAACATACTATAGCTATATACAAGTTTAAAACCCTTTAAAAAATAAATCAAAAAAATAGAGATTTAAGTTTATTACACTATTTCCCAATTAAGAGTCTTACAAAAATTTAAGATGATTGTATTTTTCAAGGATTCATTTTTTACTATTGAATGCCCAATCATTTAATTAGATGAAATTGAGTAAATGGAATCTATCAGAAAATATATGGAAAAAAGAAAACACTTGGAAGTATTGGAAGTTGATCCAAAAATCTCAGAATACTTGAATGATTTCAATTAAAAAGAAGCAATTTAATTGATATTGAAAAAGAACAGCATTGAAATTCATTTAAACAGTGAAAAGTAGGAAACATCTCTTGAATTAAATAGTGGGTTTTTAACTTAATATAAGTTTGATGATTTCTTTAACATTTACAAAAATGTTAATACTATCAATATAGAACCGAATGTTTTAACTCCTTTTCATGGATACGGATTCAAAGTCTCAATTTCTAGAGACAGTGATCAAAAATCCAGAATATTTATTTCTCAAGATTGGCAAGATTAAGTTAGTATGGTTTTGAAATCCATTACAACTCTTATTAACAAGATAAAGGTCATCTCCATTTTAGATGATGATCATAATGATGATGAATTGTATACTTTATTTTTATTTAATTTTAGACTCGACATTATAGCTGAATATTAGGTTGATAGAGTACAGGAACAAGAGTCTATTATGGAAGATGAACAAATATAAGAACAATAGATAAGAAAGAAAATAAAAATGAATTTTAAAAATTGATTCTCATTTTTATTCAAAATTAATGCTAATTTATTATGTAATGATAATATAGTGATGAATAAGATTATGTGAAAATTTAATGTACTATTTTGTAATAATAGCTTGATTAAATCACTTTTTCTATGTATTTTTAACTTTTGGTTATGCTTAAGTTCCTGCTCTAAAACCATTCTTTGCTCTTCTAGCAATTGATTTCAAATATCTCATTCTTCCTGTTCCAGTTGATCTACGTCTGGCGACCTTTTCACCCCATCCACTGTCTAATATTGTATTAATTTATTTTAATACAGAGTCTTAATCTAGCAGCTGGGTATCCACATGATGCGCATCTGTTTTTTTAAATGTGGAATGTTTATCTACCACATCTCTTGCAGAAAGTATGAGTCTTTTAATGTCTTTTACCGATTGCTGGTGTACCTCTTGCCATTTAATTATTTAATAAAAGATTTAATTTTATGAAATAATCTCATAACACTAAGAAAAATAAAGATGATAAGAAATCTTTTGTAATATAGGTAATATGAATTATTAGTTATAAACAATCCAGATCATCGTTAATCCAAAAGATTTCTTAATTAAAAATATACAATATGTTTATCTAAAACACATTCATTTTTTTTTGGTTTTTTGTTTTAATCTATTTATCCATTCTTAAGACACATTTATTTCCTTTTTTTCAATATTTGCTTTTGCCTAAAAGTATTCTTCTAGGTTTTATTCAAATTTTTTATATTCATTAAGTTTGGTGTTGCTTTCCTACTAACCTTTCTTTCCTACCAAATTACTATTTTGAACAATTAAAGGCGCATTTTCGTTATTATTGGTGGTACTTATTGTGATAGAGGGTCTCTATTGTTTTGTATCGTCATAATAGCTTAAGCAATCTTACTATTTTTCATTGAGAAGCTATATAAATAACTATAATCGCTCCTTTGTTTTAGAATATATTTGAGTTTGTGAATAGAACTTTTTATCTAATACTTACTTCAATGAAATCAAAAAGTCCTATGTTTTACATCAGATTCTTACATTCACTTCTTTGTTCCTCAAAACTATATTGGTAAATGAGTATTTCATGAGTCTCAAACAATGAATTGATTAAGAAATTTTTTCTTTGTGTGAAAATGATTTCACTACCTCTTGCAATTCTTTATGCTTTAACTAAGTTACCTTATAAGATTTTTCCAGCTCTCTAATTATGGTGACATAATCTTTAAGATGTTTGATATCAATAGGTTTTGTAATTTAAGAAAATTACTTAATATGTTAAAGAATTTTCTAGCATAAAATTTAAGTATTACTTCCATGTAAATCCTAACCGATTTGTATATTTAGTCGAAAAAGAAATCATATTATTCTATTTATTAGAATGTGTAAGTAAAGTACTACTGCAATTCTTTGTACGTATAGTTCTCCACAAATATTAATTCAATTATTTATGTCAAATAGCATTATTATTCTATGATATCATAATTTGTTTCATCTGTCGAAGGTGTCTCACATCGCAGAATCTCCTTGCTTATTGTGCATTACATATTCATAATTTTTAAATACAAAAATAATTAAAAAATTCCACACACTCAATAGAGATCAATTATTGCAATTAAAATTAATCCCAATTAATAGATTTTCTATACTCCTCATCTTCAAGAAGATTAGCAGACAAATACATAATAAATATAATTATTTATTTCATATCTTTGTTTTACTCCTCTTTTACTCCTCCATAATAAAAAAAAGAACACCTTTAAGAATACTGATTACTTCATTAAAATTATGTTAATTTTATTCTTTTTATCTCAATTGCCTTAATAAATTACAATAACTAAATATATTTAAAGCAATACTTAATATACTTTTATCTTCATTTATTTTTGTAATGAGCAATACCTTACAGGTTTTGCTATTACAATTCTATCTTATTTGATTCATTAAATCGATATATACAAAACTTTCATATTTTCTTATCTGTATAACAGACCTTTATTATGTAATTACTAAAGGTGTCGATTGAAATATCTTGATTTCTAAAATCTAAAAAAGACATTACTAAATGAAAAAAGAACTTAGACTCAAAATATAAAAATACCTGGAATATTGACAATAATGAATCCAATAATCTTTGTTAGCTTAACTATTGATAGATTTTGTTAAGTTTAGAAAGAAACTATTAAAGTCTCAGAGAGGTTTCTTCATATTCAGTGATGCTAGTATCTATTCTATAAGAATTTGATATCATACATTGTTTATTTCATACTTTGCATCTATGTTGTAAATCTAAATTTACAAATTTAATTTCAATTTCATTTAATCATTATTATTTAAAGCATGAGATCTATATTATAATTTTCCTTTTAGATCAATATTAGATTTAGAATATGCATGTAGAAGCATCACATTTAATCTCGTTTAAAAATGGTTGTGGTATTCAGTGAGGTGGAATAAGATCTCTAAATTTATATGGATAACATCCTTCAAGATATTTTAATTGTTGTCTAATGTTCCTCTATATTTACTTAAAATAATCGTGACATATATTTATAAACAAATTTTATTTAATTAAGATAAATAATTTGAATAATACAATATAACATGTCTTGTGTTTCATTTAAAGGGTTTATATCATCTATTCCTCAGTTTTTATGAAGCTTTTTATAAATCATAATTCTTAATATAATACTAAAATGAAATCAATGCTTTGAGAAGTTTAAGGCTTAATAACTTTGAGATTCGACAAAAATTATGATTTTTCAAATAAATTAGTAAAAATATTAAAATTTCAAACTTCAAGCTCAAGTTACTTCTAAAATTCTGCCATTTGTTTTTCTAATTCAAGCATATCACATTACAATTCATCGTAGTTGTTGGTTGATTCTAATAAGGAATTTAATTATTAAATATCGGATGAGGGAGGAGGTTACAATTACTTTGAATACCCATTCAACTATTTATGGATTTCTGTAGAAAAGCTTTAAATTTCAGCTAAACTTTATTCTAAAAATCCATCACAAGTCCATTTTGTAATGCAAGTTGCAGGTACCTTGTATTCTAAAATGATAATTTGTTGATACTTGATAATTATTATTAGAGTTCTTAATCGGTGATACAATTTGAGATTGATTAATCAATAACTTTTATATCTTCTTAGAATTTTGTATATATCTTATTTCTTTTGTTTTCAAAATCAATTGCTCTTTCTTCAAATGTTTTATGATTAATCTCTGTTGGTTTAATTTGGTTTATTTGCTTCTATATTTGTTAAGCTGTAAGATTTAATTTGTTTAAGGTATAATCTCTCACTTTATCAACTTCCTCTTTTGTAAAGGTAACCTATATTGAGCTAATTTTCTTTTTTCTATCTTCGATTTCTTTGATAAAATGATTCTTTGTATCCTCATCAAAACACAAATTAGCAGCACAATATTTCTAAACAATTCTTATTGGCGAATGATCATCAGAGGAATCAAAAATTCTCTTGCGTTTTTAAATAGACATTTAATTCGTTAATTTATTTATTAATCATCTGTTAAAGAAAGCATTTTATAATTAATAAAAATGTGAAAATATTAATCATACTTAGGATGAGTGATGTCTTGGAGTTGTTCTAATTTAGTTTGTTGAGATCGATCTGACTTTAGGTAATTGTTATTGCTCTCCTCCATTTTATAGAATAAAGGTCGTTGAAGTATTATGCAAAGCTGGCCTATTAGATTACCTAGTTACTTATTTTGTTCTTGAAAATTTAAATTGTGTGTTAGCTGCTTTCTTGATATCAGATTTATAATGAGAATCATCAGATTATCTATGCATTATAGTGGGTTAATTTCTAAAGATATTATAAATTTATTTTGAATTTTCAACTTCCTATTATAATTATTTGATCACTTCATTTAATCGCTAAATTTATTACTAATACTGCTCCATCATGTAAGCATATTCACCTATAACCTATTATTATTGTTTAGACTCTTCTTTAGTTTGTGTTATGGTTGATTATTGCTATTCAATTTTCTTTTTCGCTTCATTCAATGCCTTTTGATCTTAAATCCTGATTATTTCGAAGCTTTCTTTTTCTAGTTACAGCTTTTTTAATTCATCATTAACTTTATTAAATCTTTCTTCGAAAGCTGCAGTTAATTATTATTTTCCAATTGAATGATTGCTTCTAAGCATCTCTAATTATTATTCATGTGACTTTTTTAGTTCATAAGTATTATCTTATAATGAAATGATTAATTAGTTCAATTAATCAATAATTTTAGCATCTTCGTTAGCTTAATTCTGTAAGTTTTGAATTTAAATCACATAATGTTAAGTTTTATTTTCAAATTCAACATTGAGTTTTTCCAAGTCATTATTTTATTTAATTTTTTATGCCTCTAACTCCCTTTGTTTTAATAAAGTGAGTTCCTCGATCTATAATTTTTATTGCTTGCTTTCTCTTAAAAATTTCTATTCATAATCTTTGGCTAATTTAGCAGCCTTTTAATCAAATTATAACTTTAAGGCATTTAATTTCTCTTAAAATGACTTTTCCAAAGCTTGCAATTTAATGGTTTGACTTTCTAATTGATTTCCATATTGTGAAAGCATCAATTCATAGTCTTCAATTACATCTTTAATTGCCGTATCGTCATGTTAAATCATTGTTTCTTTATATAATAATTAATCAGGATTTATCAATTTATTAGGATAGAGCAATTATTCATATTTAATTCTTTGTTTGTTTAATCTTTCTTGATAAGTTTTATCTATCTTAACATTCATATCAGATAATTCTTTGATGCATAACTCTTTTTTTCCTATTTGAGAGTTTTTCTCTTTAATTGTAGTTTCTTATTCAGAAATTAGATTTTCAAATTTAGTTTACTATTCAGCGTATTAATCTCTCTAATTCTTAATATATTATTAAAGTTCGATTTCTTTTTTATTTAGTTTTTCAATCTATTATTTTAAGGACTCTATCAAATTCATAAGATTAGTTTTTTCTAAATTTAATGCTGTAATTTCATCTCTATTACTCTTTAAAGTTTATAATAAATTTTCAACTTAGCGATTTAATTTAGTTATGTTTTTTTATTATTATGAGCATTATTAAGCTAAGAGTCCATTGTCTTATTTTATATTTTACAATTCTGTTAAATGTTGTCGATTTTTAATATCTAATTTTTAAATTTAATCATTTAATTCTTTTAGTTGTTTCGAGAATTCTGTTTAGTTTTATCTTTCTTATTTGTCAAATTAATTAACTAATTCTTGCTTTTATTTTTTTAATTTCTATTGATATTCATCATCTAATTGTTAATATTTTTTAGAAATTTCATCCTTTTCAAGTTCAATCAATTGAATTAAATCTTTAAATTTGATTTCTTGGTTTTCTAGTTTTTTATTGAATTCTAATTTTAGTGTTATTTAATGATCTGAATTCTTTTTTTATTCTAAATTGAATTATTCCAATTATTTTGTTATTGTTTGCTCATGCTTAAGGATTGTAGCATTTAGTTTTTCAATCTCATTTCTAGTTTCCTCATCTTGTTGTTAAATAAATAATTTAAACATTTTATTTTCAGTTTCTAATTCTTGTATCTGTTCCAAATAATTCTCGATATCTTTCTTTAACCATTCATAAACATCTACCATATCACTCAAATTAATTTGAAGATGACGCTCTTTTTTGTAACTTAATAATTGAGCAAAATCTAATCGCCTTTGTTCCATATAGTATTGTAAGGCATGAATGCTTTCCTTTAATTTTGAGTTACTCTCAACTAATGGCTGATTATTTAGTATAAAATTACAGTTAACTATGATTCCAAATATTTCACATTATCATTTGCTTACTTTAGCTTTCTATCCTTATCATCTTCGAACATAATAATTATTAAAATTATGATTTATAATTTGAGGAAAATGATTTCTTTATTTATAATTCAAATAATATAAACCAAAGTATCATATATTCACACATAAGGACAAAATAATTTAGAAACAATTACATTTATTATTTATTAATATACACATATAATGAACAAAAACCTAGAAATAAAGTAACACTATTTACTAATCATAAAAACAAATAATTTAATTTTTGAATATAACTCATTTAATTACATCTAAAGGAACAATGACTGCAATTATTATCAATAGGAGACAGTATACAACCATATATTTCTAAGCTTCTGACTTGGCTAAGATAAATCGTTTTAGCCAGCATTAAAATAATAAAAATGCAACAAGTCCACAAACAATTATTATACATACTGCAAAAGTCTTTGAGTGTTTACTGCTCCTTCTCACTAATCCAGTATCAATATTAATCAAAGATTGAATACCCCAGGTAATTCCCATACAAAGTGATGATTTACATATAGCTGTCTAAAAGAACGCTTAGGTAAATTTCAATTACAACTCTTCCTTTGCAATATCAATTTAATGGTATGCAAGTTATGTTGAAACCAAAACACCAAGAAATATAAATCCCAAAACTTGTATTGGAATACCTGTTCCATCAAATATTTCAAAAATCCACCAATCAATTAAAAAGTATAAACCTGTTACTATTGCTAATGATATTAATAAATCTAATATGATGTTGACATAATCAGCGTCATCTTTTGGTGTTGGAATGAAATGACATATAAGGTGGGCAGGGAAGAACAGAATAAAAAGGAATTTATCTAGTCCACCTTTTGGAAGAGTCAATTTTTGCTTTCCACCTTCTTATTCTTGTCTAATATTATTTATTTCTAAATTTACTATTATTATTGTTCTTATTCTTAATCATTCTCCTACACTCCTTCTTAATCCTTTTAGTGTTCGATAGGTATGTCATTATTTTCCATTAAAGGAATATCCTCATTAATATTTTAATGATGTGAGTCTGGAACTGAAGAAGCAGGTTCAATCTTGCTTTTTTTTGAAGGAGGTCCTCTTTATTTAGGCTATTTTTATCATGAATTCCTTACTTTATACATATTCAAATAATATTCAACTCTAAATTGTTTCTCTTATTTGACTTAGTTTTTAATGGCAAATATTATAATGTATACTATTTTTTAAAAAATTAACTTCAATTTTCCACTTTTTTATGAACTTGCTTTATTATTCAGAGCCAACTTCTTTATTAAGGTAGGATCATCAGTTTAAATGTAATTATTGTCTTTCAAATGAGTGATGGATATTCTTCTCTTCACATAAGTTAAGTGCTATTCACAACTATAGTCTTCATCTTCAGCAGTTAGATCAAACCATTCCATCATCTTAGATTTAACATTTTCACTATTAAAAATGAAGATAATATTTGCAAAGTACACTACCAATAAGATAACTGCCGTTCCAATGTTCAAAAAATCTAGTAAAATACATATGAATAGAACAAAGAGTGATAAGATATAAAAAAATGCATCTCTTATTGTTATCCATGTATCTAGCACTCCATGAGAATGAGTAGGATACTTATAAAGAATGTAAGAGAAAACAAAAAAGATCATAAAGGCATCTGATCCAATAATTGTAGAAACAGCCAAATCTGATTCACTACTAAAGGTTGAGTAAAAGCACAGGATAAGAAATTAAATTGAGTTTAAACAACTATACAGGATTGCTTTATATTGTTCTTCGTTTTCATTATCCTATTTAAATTTACAAATCTTTACATCCAAATAATTCATAAACATCTAAAATAAACTGAGTAAATGTTTCCTGTAGATATAGTATATCATTCCAAAAAAGTAAAGGACTCCAATAACGTAACCAATTATTTCTCCAGGTGATTGTTACCTTTCATCAGGAATTAATAATCTCATTTATTATATTTTATAAATAATTTCATTATCCAATTTACCCATTAGCTTATAATTCATTTCCTTTTTATTCTAAAAAGTCTGCTAAAAAGTTAATTGGATTTTCAGGGTGTTTTTCACATAGAACAACTAATGCCTCAGCTAAATAAGGCACTACATTATCGGCTAAATATTATCTAAGAGGTTAGCTTCTTAAATCAAGTTGCTCTTTTTCTTACTGTTTAAATTATTCAAATTTTTATTCATCAGTCAATTTTTATTTTTCCTTTGAAACACGACTCTCATTTAGAGATTTCTAGAAAATTACAAAATTTTTACATTTAATTAATCTGTCTTTTTCTTCACTCCTAATTATGATTATTAAACTTATGATTGAGAAATTGGTATCTTTTTCTCCTACTATTAGTTTGATTCTTATTATTGAGCTGTCTATAATTCTGGAGAAACATCTTCTTAAATAACTTCAATTTCAATATAGTCTTCTTCTTTTTTTTCTTATAGCACTAAAATGGGACCATTACGAGTAATAAATTCTAAAGCTTAATCAAAAGCAGATTCGGAAAGGTTTATTCTTTTAATATCAAATTTTTCGTATTATTATAATAGGGAATCGTTTGATTTTCTAAAATTAACTATCCTTCTACTTACCTGTTCTTCTGTGTATCTAGGTTGATCGATAATCTATCTTGCTTTCTCCTTCAATTAATCATCTGAATAGTCAAAGTATATAACTCCTTTTGGTTTAATATTTTCAATTACTTAATTGTTCTCATTCTAAAATAATAGTTCATATTATTCTAAAGTTTTTGGAAAACCATCCAAAACATATCCAAGATTTTATGTATCATTTTACTCAAGTCTCCACTTATATGCTTAGATTAAAATATGATCAGGTAATCTAGGAATAATAGTTGAAGCATCGAATACAGGTTCTGGTTGCCCTTTCGGTACCTTTTTCTTCTTTTTTTCAGCCTCGAATACTGCTAATGCTTCTGTAACCATCTAATCTTTAACTTACTATAAAGTTGTTTTTAATAATTCCCCTAATTTTGTGGGAGAATCTATTAAATCTAATATTAATTTTTTTATCTAAATGTGAGGGATGCGATAATAATTTGATAATTGCTAACTTAAATAAGATTTTCCTGCTGCTGGACCTCCATGAACTATTAATTTAATTGTATCTAAGCCACGATATAATTTAAATTGATCTCTTATTTTATAGATATTTTTAGTAAACCCTTCCTGAAATTCCCAATTAACTGATGAATTCTTTTGAGCATCATTAATTTGATCATTTGAATCGAAAATTTGAGTTGGCCTCAACCAAACATTCATCTTTAACATCTTCTCTGAGCAATTTGTTACTGTTTTTGTTTTCCCATTTCCAATACATTTAGCGATGGTAGTAACCAATTTCTTTTAAGTCATATTCTCATAATCCACTGCAAAAATATATTTATCTTGAGGATTTAGAATTGTAGCTTTCCTCACTATGCTTGCTAAATCATTAACATGAATCATTGGAATAATGTTATTGCCTTCCCCATGTATTGGTAATTCAGCATCTGGATTCATCCAAACTGTTTTGAAAAGTTCATATAGAATATCTTCTCCATTACCATAAACCAATCCAGGTGTTATTACATATGTGTTTAATTCTTTTTTTTCACAACCCAAAATTGACTGTTCTAGATGTTTTAATCTCTCAAATGAATTAATTCTTCTTATTGGAAGATCATTTTCAGTAAACCTCTCATACTTCTTAAATAATTAGGTTTCATCTTCATTCATAATTGATTATCGAAAAGCAGTTTCTTCTGATTTTTTCTCTTTTAAAGCAGTTGTTGACCAAGTTAATGGATTACTCACTAAAACAAATGTTTTCTCTGAGTTATAATTACCATATTTTAATAATTTGTAAGCATACTCAGCTTAACAATAATTCTAATGAAAAATGATAATATCACAATCTAAGATAACCTAACCTAATTCAGTTGTATCAGCTGCATTTATTAATTTAGTTGCTCCTCTTGGCAGATTTTCCCCATTCCCAACAATAATATTTGGATTTATATCAGTCTCGTGATCATTTCGAAATTCCTCTACAAGAGCAGAACCAATTAAGGAAGTCATGTCTTCTATAAATATCCTTAATTACTGGCAATTTTGGGATTTATCTACAGAACCCCTTTCTATAGATCTAGTTTATAAACTCATTTTAATCTAAATATTGATATAATAAAAAATACAATAACAAATTTATCATTTCTTAAGAATTAGTTTTGAACTATTCTTATTTTTAATAATAAAATAAAAAGAATCAAGTAGTGAGATTTGCATTCAGATACCTTCTTCTTTTCTCCAAATAAGAAAAAGCATCAAAGTTGTCCTCAGATTGTATTTAATTGAAATTTCATTATTCAACCTATCAAGCTATTGACTTTCTCTTCTTTTAAACAAAATAGAACTTATTATAAATATTAGAGTTTCTTAATTTAAGGCATCCTGAAACTAAACAAGTAAAGTTAGAAATATTATTTGAATTCTCTCAACATATTTTATCTTATATTTGGGTAAGCAGGTATTACATTACTATTATAACACACTTATATTATTATTAAATTAATTATAATCCGTTTTATTAATAAATATACATTCATGATAAAATCCATCATTTTGATGTCTTTGCTCTTATTATCCTTTGGGTAGAACATATAAGGAACTTTAGCAACCCACTATGATTTAGATGGCAATTTGATCTCTGAGGAAGTTCAATAATCTACAGAAGATGATTACTCCTCTCTTAATAGCATGGATTCGTCAATGGATTCCAGCATGAATCTAAACGTTGATGAACAATAAAATTAATTTTAACTTGATGAGAACCTCAACTCTATGAATTCAATGGATTTAACAGATGATATCGCTCCTCTATAAAGTGGAGAAGTCGATAACAATTAAACAAATTTAGTGGAATCAGAATTTGAGATATCTCCAGTTATCAATAAATAGCCAGAAGAAGAATCATCATCTTAGTATTAAGAATATTAGCAATAAGAAAGAGAAAGGGAAAATTAATTAGCAGAAGTGATGTAAGAGGGTAATAATAATGACAATCAAAATGAAATAACTACTACAGAACAACAGCAAGAAGAATCAACTCAAATTTAAACTGATACTTTTTTATAGCCTGTAATTGCATCATAAGAATAAATTATTGATATCTTACAACCTCAAGAAGAATAAGAAATTATCAATTCATTAAAATAAAGTGAGGATATCTAAGACTCATTTGTAAATAGTCAAGAGATTCAATCCTCCTTTGATGAAAATGATTCAATGTTATAAAATATTGATCCAAATGAAATAAATTCAAACAATTTTATTGCAAATACAGAAACATCAAATAATGATGAAGTAAATTAATAACAGCAACAAGACTTACCTTAAGGAGAATTGAATGTTACATAATAAGAAATTCAAAGTAATGAGGATAATTAATTAACCAAATCAGAGCCAGCTGCTGTCGAAAATTAACCCTCAGAATAGGTTTCCAATTAAAACATTGAATCACAAACTAATTCAGCTTCTCCTTAAACAAGTATTTAACAAGAATCTATTTCTGAAAAAGGAATAGATCAAGGTGTTGATTAAACCGCTTAAACTCAAATATTGAATGATAATATAACTCCATCATAATCTGAAATTCAAGAGAATTAAAATAAACAGAATGATATTGAGTCATAATCTTAAACACAAAATAATAATGAATCATAATCAAATGGAGAGGAAAAGCATGAATTGTAAAAAATAGAGAATAATATCACTTAAGAACAATAACCAGAAAATTAAGAAAAGCTTAATCATTAAAATAATGAAACCTAAAATATAGAAGAATTAAATACTGTAAACATTTAGGATGATATTAAAAATGCTAATGAAATAAAATAAGCAAATTGTATTGTCATATATTCTTAATGCGAGTATTAAGGATTTGCATTGGAAGTTTGTAATAGTTTAAAAGAAATAGAGTATTTTATATATTGTTTTACATTTATAGGAAATTTAAACATGAAATAAAATCTCTCTACATTCCTTAAGGCTATGGACTTACAATTTATGAAAATTAAAACTTTAATGGAAAAAGCCATCGATACACTTCATCTTAGGCATGTTTGTCAAGTGCAGTTTCTTTAATACAACTTAGGATGGATATTTAGTTGGCTCATTAAAATTTAAGAGGAAACAAATGAATAATAAAGCTAATATAATATATTATTGAACAAAAAATATGATTATTTCATTAGTTTTATTGCTAAAATTACTCTTTTTACTATTAAAATATTTATTATCCAAGTGGCTTTAAAGAGTCCTCAAAAATAGAATTCAACTATTTAAGATGTTCACCATTTAAACAAGTTACATCAACAAGAGCTGCAGAAACCAAATATGGATCGATATTGGCAGCTGGTCTTCTATCTTCAAAATATCTAAACTCAAATAAACATATACAATACCCTTATCCTTGTTCTTTAGTGATAATTGGGACCCTAACAGAACAGCCCCTTGACCCGTCTCCCCAAGTGAATTAGTCATATTTCCCAGTCTCATGTCTACCTGTTAGTCTAAGCTCATTCTTTTGGCCATAAAGCTTAATCATTTCAAGATGATTCTCTTTAAGAATAGGCATTAATTTATCTACAATATATCTATATCCTCCTTCAGATCTAGTTGTCAGAGTAGAATAATTGCAATGAGCTCCACTACCATTCCAATCGCCTAAAATAGGTTTAGGATCATAGTTAATATCAATTCCAAATTCTTCTCCAATTCTTTCCAAAATATATCTTGCCAGCCACATATGATCACCAATTTCAATGCCTTCTGCAATTCCTATTTAAAACTCCCACTATGATGGTGCAACTTCAGCATTCAATCCAGCAATTTTTATTCCAGCATTCAAGCATGCTCTCAGATGAGCTTCTGCTAAAGCTCGACCAAAATTATTTCTTTCGCCAATTGAGCAATAGTATCTACCTTAAGTATAGGGAAAACCACCTGTTGGCCATCCTAAAGGCCATAAATGTGTTGTTCCTGTTCTTTTCAATAAGAAATATTCTTGCTCAATTCCAAACCATGGTTTATGATCTTTGGCTTTCTCCATAATTTAATTTGCAATCCATCTTAATAAATGATAAAAGATTGAAATTACCTAAAATTATATCTTGCTGGTGTTTTTTTATCTGGTAGGTATGTTTCACACAATACGAGAATATGAGGATCACCTCTGAAGGGATCCTTTATTACACGAACTGGCTTTAAATAAATTTCAGAAAATCTAGTCACTGCTTAATCAGTTGATGATCCATCATAAGTCCACCACTCTAAATCTTCAAGTGTTTTGATTTGGGTTTAATATACCTAAAATAATTTTACACGTGTTAATTACTTTTGTTTTTGATCTTAAAGATTCTCCTGATCCATCAATCCAAATATATTCTGCTAAAACAATTGTATTATTGACAGCTTTTGAAAGTTAGTAATAATTGAAGTCACGTAGATTTTCAATTGTTTCTGTCATTAAAATTAAAAATAATTGGTACTTTAAAATAAATATGAAATTGTTATCCTTAATTTAAATTTATATAGATTTAGAATTCAATTCCTTTACATTTCTCATAATCTCTTCTTTCACATAATTTATATGTATAATTTAATCCATTTGGTTTTACTTTATGGCTAAAATCCTTAAACAAATGACAATTCTAACAATTTGAGAAAATTAATTCTGTATTTTTATTAGTTTTTCTTTAAATGTCTGATCCTAATGAGAGAAGAAATTGTTTATAAATTTTTTTCACTCTCTTCTATTATCTTTTCTTAATCATGAATGTAACAATAATATTGTATTGAATATGCTATTTAATTAACTAAGCTTCTCTTGAAATCTCAATGTTCAACTAAAATTAAAAAGTATCTCTAATTATATCATTATATTTTGACTCTCTTTAGTATCTCATTCCGGTTCATTGATACATAGACATTCTAATTGTTATCATCATAAAGGTGATTGATTTTTCAAAATTCTAAATCAGTTAAAATACTGTTGGTTTGAGGTGATTCTGTCCATTTTCTGATATTTTTTGAAAAATCGCTGCTTCCTTGTTAAGGTAAACTATTTTTAAAGTATTCGTTATAAAATTTTCCTATGCTAAAAAAATGATATTATCTCTTGAGAGGTTCCCATTATTTAATAATAAATATTTTAGAATTAACGAACATACAATGATTGATTAAATCAATCAGCTTAAGGAATAAATAATTACACTTTAGTAAAATGAAAAAGATTACCAGGATTTGAATTTCCTATTCACCAATTTGGAACATAGATATAATCTGTTAGCAGAAGAAAAGTAGAGAATGGAAATTGATTATAATCGCAGACATGAATTTAATATGCAATCAGTAGCCAGACACAGAGCAGAGATTGACTAATTGCGAAATGAGTTAATGTCTTGCCAAAACAATCAGGAACAGATGGAATATTTGGTATATGAAAATCAAGCGCTGACAGATGAAGTTAACAATTTAAGGGATGCTTACACAAAAATAGTGTAATAAATCTAAGAATAAGATGAAAAATATTAAACAACTTTGGCTGCTAAACAATAGTACATAGAAAGCTTGTAATTTTAAATTAAATAAATGAATGACATATAGACACACAAAGAAAAAAAGTTTTAAGCAGAAAACGAGAATAAACAATAATTTGTAAGTGAAATGGAATCTTATAAGTCATAAAATGAAAAACTTACTGTAGACAATAAGCAATTAATCAAACAGATTGAGCGATTAGAACTTTAAATTTAAAATTATAAAGACTAACTTAATCAAATGACATAAGAAATTGGAAAAATGTAGCATTAAATGGGCATGCTAACTAAAGAATTAGGAAATTAAAATGTATGTAATTCTACTTATTATAGAAAGTCTCAGCAAAAGAATACTAATTGGATCATGAATTAAAATCTTTAAAGAATATGAACATACAGTTACTTTAAAAAAATGAACACCTCCAATAATAAATAGAATAGCTAATACATAATAATTAATAGCTTATCTTAGAATGTGACACGTTAAGAATTAAATTTGCAGAATAAGAAAACTCAAAACTAATGGTCTAAAATTAATATGCAAAATCTTTAAATAAATTTTAAGAAGAAAGGAAAGTAATTAAGGATTATTTATGTAAATTAATATGTTATCATTAGAACGATAAAAAGTCTTGAGAGAGACTAGATTATAAAACGAAAATGATGTTAGCAAATGCTTAGAAGAAATTACTAGATTAAATAATAAGTGATTGTTATTATTTATTTTTCAAATTAAAAATATTGAATATTTATGCAATACTAAACATTTAAGCCCACAATTTTGAATGATACGACTAATTAATAATAACAAGGTACGTTAAGACCAAGCTCTAAATTCATGAATTAAAAAATTGATCATACAAACTTGAACAATGAAAATAAAAAATCTACAGTCTAATATTAGGAAGCTATAGAATATATCCAAGAAATAGAGGAATAGAAATCTATAATAGAAGGATAAAATTAATTTATTTAGATTTTAAGAAATTCAATAGAAAGTAAATTATAGATTGAAGGATTTCAAATGATATTAGATTAAGTAGAAATTATGTCAAAAGAATAAAAAATTGATTTATTTGCATTAGTCACATAACTATATTAGGAATTGTCAATCTAAAATTAATAAAATGCATAAGTTGATAATTTATAACAATTAGTAGACAATTTAAATAAATAAATTAATTGTTATGCTAAAGAGTTAACAGAATTAAAGGTAGATAAGTAATATTTGTTGGAATAACTTGATTAATTGTAGGGTGTCACTAAAGATGACGATACTAGCTTATTTAAAGATGCTTAAATATCAAAATTAGAATCAGAGAATCAGCATTATAAAACTCAGAATCAGAAATTACACTTACAAAATGAAAAATATTAAGATGATTTAGCTTAACTGGAAAAAAGGCTTAATAAGATTCATTTGAATTTGAAAACTGAGGAATGTGAAAAAGAAGAATTAATTAAAGAATTAGAAAATTTAAAACAAACTTTTTATAAAAGTCAAGTTAAAGAAGAACATAAATTAGAACTTAATTTGGCTTTAAAAGAATAAGAGTTAGAATTTAGCAACAATAAAATCAAAAGACTAGAGAATCAAATTAAAGAATTAAATGCATAGATCGAAGAGTAATAAAAATAAATTGGAACATAAAAATATCAAATAGAAAATCTGCAGCAGTAGCATTAATTGCAATATGATTAGTTAGAGATTGAAATGAATCAATATCGAAATGAAATTCATGAATAATCAATGTTTTGCGAACAATTACAATCATAGTTATAAGCATCAGACTAATATATTTAATAAAGTAAATATTTTATTATATATCATTAGTTACTGATGAAATTCGTAAAATTGTAAAAACTAATGACTTCGACATATTCAATATTTTAACATCACTCTAAGAAAATATTTCAACTTTAAACCTAAATGAGCAAAGGTTGAAATAAAGCGAACATGAAAAATCTTAAATAATCTTCGATTTATAACATCAATTCACAGACTCCCAATAAAATAATTAATAATTATCTGAGTAAATATCTTTGTTAAGTGCATAAACTTAGCAATATTAAAGCGACATTAAACAACTAGAAAAATAAAAACGATTATTTCGATAAGAATTTACTCACATGAAATAATTAGAAGAACAGAAAAATCAAGAAATTAAGGAATTATAAACATAGTTTTACAAATTCGATAAAAAGTTCTCTGAATAATTAGAAAGATCCATAAAAATAGAAAAAGAAAATGCTCAATTAAAAGAATAATTGTCGCTATCTTAATAGCAACTAGCAAGTGCGAAAAACCAAGTTTCAAATAAAAAATCTCTAAGCTTCAGCTAATCATCATTTACAGAATAAAAAATAAAGAATTATGATTACATTGCACTTTTATAAACTGTAAATTACATTTTTATATAAGTTTGAAAAAGTAAAACCGTTATTTCCTAGTGAGGCTCTTGAATTAGTTTAGGAGATGCACTCTTTACAAAACAAATTAGTGAGAACAGAAGAAATAGATAGTCAATTAATTTAAGAAGAAATAAAGATATAATAAAAAATATCAATTTAATAACTCAATTTAAAAAATATGTAAGCTTGCTTATCTAAAATAATGTCTGAAAATAAAAAGTTAAAATTAGAAGTACATAAATTTTATTTATTATCAAAGTTATAAATGATTTAACCAATACAGGGTGAGTAAACTTAATCATAAGAATGTTTATCGTATGATTAAGGAAGAAGTTTCTCTAGATTTCATAAATAATCAATGTCGGTTCACACAAAACCTAAATTTTAATGATATTAAATAGAATTATCTTTATTGAATTTTGTGAAAAGAAGAATTTATTCTTAAATTATATTGTTTAATTTAATTATTTGTAAGAAGTCTTAGCAGGCCAAATGGTTTTGTGTTTAAATAATTATACTTTTGACATGATTGTTTTTTAGGCACCATTCTTTCCTAAACTTAAATTTGATATCAATTAACAGTCTTCGCTTTGAATAAGACAATATGAACAATATAAGAATTCAAATAAATTTATAAATCTATAATTGAGGTGGTTTTTTTCATTTACACGTGATTTTTATTACTTAAACATGATCTAATTAATGAAGTGAATCAGAAATTCCAACTAAAGTTTAAAAAATGATAATTAACCTTATAAGTTTTATCTCCATTTTATTTCAAAAATAATTTATTAGTACCAAAATTAACAAATCTCCCTAAGTACTCAATTAAATTGGATTTTATTATTAGATATTAATTTATATTTAAATGTAAAATCACACTTATTATTTTATTATTTTTTATTCCTATTTTTGAATTTGTATGCACTAACACGATTAGAATCAAGGTTCTTTATTCTTATAAATTTAAGCTAACATTAATTTCAATTTGCAATACACGTTAGAAGATGAACATTATTACTAATTACCAAAGTTGATTGTTGGAAATTTTAAAGGTAAAAGAACTCACAATAATGTAAACATTGTTTTATCCTTTTAGTATAAGCAGGATATATAGAAGTTAGATGATGATTTAAAGGATATTGCAGAGACAACTGTTCTTAAACTTAAAGACTATGCTAAAGTTTGGGATGTTGACTCTTATGATCAATAATAAAGATATTACTTCAACATTCCACCAACAAGTTTCTTACATAAAATCAAAGAATTTGAATTACCTAAAAACTTTTAAGCTGTAAGATTTTGAATTTAATCATTTAAGTATGAATATAATGCTGTAGCGAAATTATCGGAAAAACAAATTCAATAAATGAAGGAAACTGGAACTTTTGAAGTTCCCTCGAGATAATTTCCAATTCCATATGTTTGGTAGATTTCATCTTGGGTAATTAAAGGTACAGAATTAGATTTTATCAAAGGAATTTAAAACATTGAAACTTCAAAATATTTGGATCTTGCTAGAGCATATAAAGCATACAGAACTTGGCTAGCCTATATTGCTTAGGATAGAGATGATCTTGGAAGAAATATATCACTTCGATCCGCTATATATAATATAGGCATTGTAATTATTCTTATATATTCATAGAGACCATTAGTGATATTTTCTATATTTTTTGGATTTAAAGAGATGTATTCTTACGTAGATGAACAAAAATTATTAGCTCTGATTGAAACATAAAGATAGTTTGAATTGAAGTAATTACAGAATGTCAATGTTGAATTATATAAATATTTAAAACTGAACCCTTATGATAAGGAAAATTTACTAGCCAAATAAAAATATGAAGACTTATAATAATGTTAAAACGAATTTGAAATTGAAAGAAATGGAATCAGGTTGCAAATGCAAAGCATATATGATATTCAAATAGAAAAGAAAACTTTACTACAAGCTGAAGATGAAGAGATTGTGGAGTAACACTAATATTTACAAGAATAAATAAATTAATTGTAATGCGATTTTGTGAAAAAATATAATCTATATATAGATAAGAATATTGACATAACAATCTAGATTGAATAAGCAGCATATTCAGCTCAAAAATAGTTTTGGGAAAAAACAAAATATCCTAAACCTATTGTCTATTAACTTATTTCCTTAGGAGATTGCTTAAGACTTTACGATTATCATTATGAAATTTATTAGACAAAATGTAATACAGCAATAAAAACCTTTAAGGAATAGATAAAACAAAAACATAAAATAAAATCCAATTTCCCAAAATTTGTAGAGGAAGAAACTCGAAAATTCAAGAAGGATGTGAAAAAATAACTCAAATAATAATTTGTGTCAAATTTTATAGCAGATATGAAATAATTAAATTTGTCTGAATAATAGGTTTATGAGTAATTTTAATAATGCAAAAAATAGATGAGGGAAAATTTTAAGCAAATGAGAAGTCAAAAGAAAATAGAAAATAAAGAGCCTTCGATTAAAATTGTTGTGTATCAATTTCATTTTAAATTAGCTAAAAACGATTATTTCCTCCATATGAAGTTTATTAAGAAAGAGATAGATATTATTTGAGAAGATTTAAAGATTACCATATTGATTCTTCCAAAGCTGGCTGGAAGCTTAAATTAATAGGGATAAGATATTATGTTTGGACAGTTAACATTATATTTTGGTTAAGTGCAAATGCTGTTTCTGGGCCTATCGGAATTAAGGCTTTGATAAAATCGGAAAAATTTAAACCAGATGTTGTAATAGATTCAACAACAGGTAAAGTCAAGCCTTCAAATTTTACTGTTACACCCTTGATAGTAAAGTTTTTTTCTGTATTAGAAGGAATGAGAAACTCCAGATGTCACTTTGAAGGTAGTCCTGATACTGGTTTGTTTGGAAAAAATTTATATAGGGTTTTTAACTTAATAGAAGTCTATATATTTAGATTTTTATTAGTTGGCGTTATTGGAGTTATAATTATTTTACCAACTATTATTATATCTAATGTGGTAATATCTACTTTATTGGCATTAACTGCTTGGCTTTGGATACCTATAACCATAATTATTAGAATCCTGTTTAATTCATTAATTTACGATACAGATGTATGTCGAAGAAGAGAAAAAGATATTATTTGGAGATCTCCAAATTGGTTTCCATTAATCATCAATATTTTTGATTTTTTAATTTTAGGAATTTTAAACACAATTTATTGCTTATTTAAATTGCTAATATGGCATCCCTTTTGGATAACATTTATGGCCGCATTTGCTTATCTTAGATTTTACACAAGATCGCTCTATGATTCATTTACTATTATTATTATCAAACTAATGGGTAGAGTTCCATCCTCAGAAAACAACATAGCTTGGAAAATCTCTGGGCCTGGATTATCAAGATAATATTTTTACGGAGTATTTAAAATTTTTAAATAAGATCTAATTACCTTAAGTATTGATTTTAGTTCAAGCAGAGTTAGAGAAAAAGATGCTAAATCTCTACAAACAAAATTTAATAAATCTAATCAACAGACCATCATAAGATCTAAGGTAAAAAATTAACCCTTTTTTCTAATTATTTAATGTAAAAAAATATCGAATTCATCTAGGCATAATTTTCTTTTGATGATCCAGCTTGCGGATATTTGACCAATTAATTAAATAAATAAATAGAGGAAAGATTAAGCCTATTTCCAAAGCTGAATCATTAAATTAGGTTTTCTGAAGATGAATTAAAGTACATTTTAAAATAGGTTAAATCTTTTGTTGAAAAAGTAAATAATTTTAAAGGATATGAAATCTTACATTTGGGATTCTTATCAGGTTTAGAAAGGGGACTATAATTTATTAAGTGAAAAGATTATGGCTGCAATATTTGGTTCTGCTGTTCTTGATCCATTCGAAGATTTAGAAATGAGATTTTAGCTCGTATTCTAATTATGTTATCTTAGAATATTTCTTAAAACTTTGATTTTATTAGTAAAGTTGATAAAGCTTTAGACGGGAACATATTATTTCAGCTACCAACTGATTATACAATCTAACCTAAAAAATTAGGAGAGAATAATGTTATTTAAAAAAAATTTATTTCTTATTAGCAAGTAATCCTTTTTATTATTTAGGTCTTACAAAATGTATGGAATTGGCAAAGTTTAAAGTAAAGTTAAAGTTCTTTAAATTCCAAAAGAAATAGATGTTTAATAAATTATAGTATAGATCCAAAATAGTGAATTATTATTAAAAGCATTGTTATTAAAATTATTTTATCACATTTAAAGGGGCAATTTCAGTAGTAAATTTTATATAGTAACTCAATCGATACTATTCAAATTAAACATAATAATTTAGCTTTGATTGTTATTAAATGAACCTATTTTTAAAGTGTTTTTTAGATACAACTTTATTTAAAACATTATTGTAAGAAAAAGCATATACTAATTTATTGGTTTGAAAAATTACCATTTGAAAAATAATTCTAAATAATTCAAAAACATTAAATTTTTATTATTTAATTAATATGTTTTATTATGGTTAACTAGTTATTGGGCCTGCAGGAAGCGGGAAAACTTCATATTGTAATATTTTACAAGAAGGATCTTTTAAGAGAAACATTCAAGTTGTTAATTTAGATCCTGCTGCTGAGTATATCCCCTATAAATGTGCAATTGATATTCGAGAATTAATATGTTTAAGTGATGTAATGGAAGAATTTGAATATGGTCCAAATGGTGGTTTAGTCTATTGTATGGAATATTTATTATAAAATTGGGATTGGATGCAAGATCAATTAAACAATATTGCTTAAGATGACTATGTTTTATTTGATTGTCCAGGATAAATAGAATTGTATTCTCACATTGATATGATGAGAAAGTTAACATAATTATTAGTGAATTCTGGATTTTCAATAAGTTCTGTTTATTTGGTTGACATAAATTTTATTGAAGATGATGCTAAATTTTTATCTGGACTTTTAATGGCTTTGTCAGCCTCGATGACTTTGGAATTACCTGCGTTTACTGTGCTTTCTAAATGTGATCTTATGAAGGACAAAAAGAAACTAAAGAGATACACAAAGCTTCATAAATTTAATGAAGAAAGCGAGTATATAAATCAAGATGAATTTTCTAAAACTTATAAGTCTTTTACTTCAGGCATAAGTGAGTTGGTTACTAGTTTTGGAATCGGAAGGCTTTTATGTCTAGATACAACTGATGATGAAAGTATTGACAATATCTTAGGAGAAATTGATTACGCAATATAATTTGGAGATAATTTAGAACCAGATGATAAATTATATGATTAAGCTGAATAATAATTATGAAGTGCATACTATAAAAATATTGCTATATATCTATATTTATTAGAATTAGTATTCAAGCTAATTTACTAATATCATTCATTACTTCATCCCAAGCATTTCCAAATTAGAATCCTTTTTAATATATCATATCTTAAGCTACTTAATCCCTTGCTTATACTAAATCCTACTTAGTTATATTCTACATTCCTTTAGATTTTAATAAGGATAATAATGAATTATCCTAATTTAAACTTGCCATTTCTTACAAATCCATCATATCTTAAAACCTATTTTTATAATATTCCACGGTTGATTTCAAAGATTTATTGTCTTCATTAAAACTATGATTCTAAACCTTTAGTTTATGCACTTCCTCTTGCAATTTATCAATCATTTTCATATAATTTTCTTTTAGAAATCGAAATTCATTAATGTACATCTCCTTCTCTTTATCTAAAGTTTGCTTTACTATTTCAAATTTCTCGCATTCCTATTAAAAAATTTACTTTTAGGATTCTAAAATTTTAATTTAATTTGTAAATTAAGCTATTTTTACACTTGTTTCCACCTCATTTTGTTATTTTAATTATAATTATGCTTCTAACTGAACTATCCTACTTATGAATTGTTCATTAACTAATTTTATCTATTCCTTCAATGCAATTTCCTATTAACTAATTAATTATTCATTTTTTTATTATATCTATAAATATTCAATTTTTAATTTCTAATTTTCATTATTTAAGATTTTAATCTACTCTTCATAGAAAATATTTTATTTTTTAAGATTTTCCAATTATGCCTTTTTAGCTTCATTTTAAGAGATTTCCATTTACAGTTTATTTTCTCTCTCCTATAGAGAATATAACCATTGCAAATTTTTTTCATCCATTTCTTTTTTTTTTATATCAATGTTCATTTTGTCTATTGAGTAATTCAACGAATTTAGTTGCTTCTTTTATTATTCGAAATTATTATTAATGCTGCTAAGATTACTCAACAGTGGTCCAATCTTCTCATACAAATCATAATTTCTTTAACTGTCTGTGCTCATAAAAATTAACTTAATAAAAATATTGAAAATTCAAATAATCAATACTCCTTTCCACGAAAATGTGATATAAAAATAAAGTTCAGATCTTACAATTTCGTGGGTAGTCCAAATTTTGCTACTAAACAGCGCCTTGCTAATCATCTGAGAGTTTAGCAAAAGATGATAATCAATAAAACCAAATAAGAATCCAAGAGCATAGTCATTCTGAATAATTTAAGGCTAATTCTACATTAAAAAAGTAATCCGACTCAATTTTGAATGATAATATTCCAATACATAAACCATTAACTTGGAAGATAATATATTACTACTAATATTTGGAGTCAAATTGCTAGTAGAATATGAGAAAGAGTTACTTCATTTGATTATTATATTCTAGCAAAGTGATTATTAATGAAAATCTCGCACCAACTTAACTGTACTATTGATTACTCCTCTTTTGAAAAATTCCCATATTATATAGGTCAAAATTAATGGTTTCTTTATGCTCTTTAATTGTAGACAGTGGAGGTACACTATGTATCTTTTAATTACCAAAAGTCAAGTGAGCTTACTTAATCAATTATAAAATTATTTGAGACTCTCAAACATTACTTCAATCTCAAGTTGCACTCTTTAAGGAGACTAAATAATAGTAATAGTACAACTTTAGACAGCACTCCACTGTGTGTTTAGAGTATGTTTTATGACGATGACTACTTTGTTGATGTACGTTATCATTGTCTAATGAGTCTAGCAATTTTATCAAAACATCTCACACAATAGCTTTAGCAAATATTCCATTTTAATTTTTCACCTATAAAGTACCTATCGCTGATTTATATTGTTTGAGTAATTTAAACTTGAAATTATACATGAAATACATACATTTAGATTTCAGATGAAAACATCCTCAAAACAAATGGTAATTTAGAAATTATTTATAGGAGTAAGAGCGTCCACACATTTGCAATATTCAGTTTCTAAAACGAAACATTTAAGCGAAGAAGTTTAAAACTAGTAGAATTCATGATGCATGGTATAGAGGAGCGTTAAACAGGTGTAAAAGGTTTGATCTTCTCATTTAAATTTGAATGGTTTTTTGACCTTTTTTTTGATGGATATAGCACTTGAGTGCTTTACACTTGGTTGCATATAATTTATTGTTAGAGGAAGACAATAAAATACAAGTTTTTAAGATAATTTCTCAGACAATTATTCATGTATACATTAAAAAATAGAGGGGACATTGGAGAGCATTAGGGGACTCCATTTTTAGAATGAAATTTTCTTACATATTGTTTGGATGTATAATATTTTATTGTGTATTGCTTGTAAAAATCTTAGCACAAATATTAATGCTTACATAAAATCGATAGCATAAACAAAAATGCATAAATACAAATTTGACAATATACATATATTTTTTCATTATATTAAAAATCCTTCATTAGAGATAATTATCTTAAAATAAGTTTTATTATTAAACATGTTAAATATTTATCTTTAACTAATTTTCTAAATTAACATATTACCCTGCGTAAAAATTATTATTCTATGCAATCACTTTTTATTTTCGTTTATATATATTCTGTTGATTGTGTGGATATTTTACGATTTTTAGATTGATTATAAATTACTTATTTGATATATTAATTATGGAATTATTTAAGGTTTCCAAAATCTAGAGTCAAATCAATAAAGAACTTTAGGTTTAAAGTATAGTTTTTTTAATTATGGAACTTACAAACTAATCAGGAATAATTTAGATAGAGAAGATCAAAAGAATTATATCAATTGCAAGCATATTGTAAAAGTAAAAAAAAAAAAAAAAGTGGGTTTTAATCAAAGAGTAATATTCTAATTAATTATAGTGAGTCAACAAAATAATTAAAGGAATTTAGAATAAGGAAGATTAAAAAATCATTGGAGACAAAGATAAATATTGTTTAGGTAAGTTAAGATTCAACATTAAAGAAAAACTTAAATGATTCTATATATGAGTCCTTCAAAGGTGTAATTAATGAAATTATTTGTTTTAGATAATACTCTAAATAAAATGGAGAGATTTGAAGAAGCTTTGGTGGATTATGATTTAGCAATTTTGAAAAATCCAGAAAATTCTCTATATTTTTTTAACAAAGGTATAATAATATTGATTATTTCTTTAGCTGGTACTCTAGATAAAATGTATAGATATGAGGAAGCTTTGGACAATTATGATTTAGCAATTTTGAAAAATCCAGAAAATTCTCTATATTATTTTAACAAAGGTATAATACATATTGATTATTTCTTTAGCTGGTACTTTAGATAAAATGAAAAGATATGAGGAAGCTTTGAAAAATTATGATTTAGCAATTTTGAAAAATCCAGAAAATTCTCTATATTATTTTAACAAAGGTATAATACATATTGATTATTTCTTTAGCTGGTACTTTAGATAAAATGAAAAGATATGAGGAAGCTTTGAAAAATTATGATTTAGCAATTTTGAAAAATCCAGAAAATTCTATATATTATTTTAACAAAGGTATAATAAATATTGATTATTTCTTTAGCTGGTACTTTAGATAAAATGATGAGATTTGAAGATGCTTTGAAAAATTATGATTTAGCTAGAGAAAAAAGCTTAGGTATTTCTGACTATTAGAATGGTAAAGGTAAGCTATCATTTAAAGACAAGCCAATTAAAAATGATTATCAAAATAATTGACAAATTTTAATTATTCTTAAAAATTATACTAAATAAATGAAAGAAATTTAGAAGATTTAGAAATCCTAATAGAGAAATTTATTTGAAATTTATATACACTATATAAAACATAAAACTTGGAGTATGATTTGATAATTGCATCCATATGTCCGGTTTGGTTTTTGCAATCACACAAAAATAGCCCCCTTAAACCATGACCGAGAAGGCAAAAAATCCCCGACAGCGAATTCCGT